>PVLA01000410.1:72082-571802 GCA_004027455.1 Hydrochoerus hydrochaeris
TTTTTGTGACAGCTAAATTCAAAATCCTGACTTTTTATAATACATTGGAAATTGTTGTCTGTTTCTGTCTCTGTACATAACAGTTCATGTTGTTTTGCCTCTAATTTATTTTTTAAATTCTATCCCCTATTTTGAGCACCAGTCTAATATGTCTAAATTCTACTTGACATTTCTACTTAGCTGTCTCTCAAACTTTTCTGACTCAACATGTCTCAAACCAATGTTTTATTTTTTCCCTGCTTCCTATTGGATCCTTCTCTATTCTTATTTGAGTAAATTACATCTACACTTAGCTGGAGGCTTATAGCAAAAAATAAATAAATAACAAAAAGCAAAGAAGTAGATAACCAGTTGTTGACTGTACCACCATTACTCCCAACCAGTCAACCACCAGGTCCTAGTAATCCTACCCGTAGAATATTTTGCCCAATCAGTTTTACTGCCAGCTGCCCTTCCTCTGAACTGTCTCTGTGGCCCCTAAGTCTTTTCTGTCATTCCACCTTTGCTGCCTTCCACTGTTTAATCTTCAGCTAAGGTATTATTTTAGAAATACAGGCCATTTCATGCCAGTGCTTCCTTAAAACTGTCAATAATCAGGAATTAGATTCTGCATTATATACTTTCACTTTCCAAGAATACATGCCATATTTAATGATTTATTTGAATAATGATTTGCTACTTTTAACACAACGATAACTTCCATAAGGGTGGGAACTGAGAATATTTTTTAAACACCTAATAAACTGTGCTAGGTACAGTACCTAATATTTTAATATTGGGTGAAGCAGATTTTATTTGCATGAGCCTATAAATACATCAAGAAGATGGACCCAAATGGGTGGTGAAAGGTGTTTCCCATGCAAACATCAGCTGAAGAGTCCTACAGTAAATTTAGCCACTCCCTAATGAATGCACGGAATGGAGGAGGTAGACTGAGTCCTGTCTTGGAGTTGTTTTAATTCAGGTCCTATTTTTAAATCTAAGGAATTTTCAAGAATTAAGTACTCTCCCTGGTGGGCTTCAGAGGTTACCAGAAGGGCTTAAAAAGGGCGATTATAAAAAGTTCATAGTATGGGGTATTGGAAAGGCCCTGGGTAGGCTTGGTTTCAAATACTGGCTGTCAGTTAAGTGGATTGTGACTGTTGACCCATTCCAGCGCCTCAGTGCCTCAGAGTCTTCATGTACAGAATGGGCAAGAGGCCGACTTTATAGAAAGTTCTTATGACTTCACCACAGGCCAGCGGTTCCGTCATTCAGCATGGCTGCTGGCACATGGAAGAAAATGTCTAAATTTTAATTTTTCTTCTTTTCTCCCTTACCACCCTTCTTGACCTGTTCTACTTTTTCTTTCCTTTTTTTTCTTTTCCTAATCCATCCTAGTGGGTGGTAATACTCATGTTACTCATATAGTTTGAATTTTGTAGAAAGAGAAGAATTAACAGTACTTAATAGAACAGATTTCCTTTTGGATTAGAAATTGAAACTTCACAGCTTCTCTGCCCAGCTTTTCAAGAGCATTTTCTGGTACACTGCTGTGTAACAAGTTCATTTTAGGATAACACGCTGGGAGGGAGAGAAAGAAGACAGAATTCGAGGGGAGAAAATTAAAAAGTTAATTAAAAGAAACAACTTGGTAATTGAGTTTCTTTGCAGTCTTCTTTGTTTATTGGGATGGGAGGATCATAATACATGATCTAACGAAGGTATGCTTCTGTGGGATACCCCAAAACCTGTAAATGAGACACATATGAAAATACAGGGCAAAATTCTGCCTCAAGGATGGGAAAATGTGGAGGATACATAAGACAGGCTTTTTAGGAGAACTGAACAAAGCTACCCTCATGTTGATTCCTGAGGATTTATATTTTTGAATGTTCTTGGCAGCTGACATCCCTATGTGGTTAAGCCCCAGCTGAATACCAGCTAACTTACGGGTGTACAAATTTTCCTTCTCATTGGCTCTCTCTTACCACCTTTGGCTTCATTTATACACAAACACACAAACAGGACAATTAGAACAACTTCTCTTCCCTCTCAGAAGGTGTTCTGGTATCAAATAAAGATAAATTTTTTTTTTATTTTTAAATGCTTGAAGAGTCATGTGCTGAATTATAATTTTTCATAGCTCACCAAAGAGTTAGAATAGTTTAATAAAATTTATCATGGAAAGAGTCAAGTTTTAACAATTAAGAATCATGGGCTTTTGACACATGACGGTGCCTGCCCGTAATCTCAGCACTGTGGGAGGCTGAGGAGAGAACATTGCAAATTCAATTCTAGCCTTTCCAGCATAGTGATGGAACAAGACTGCCTCAAATTTTTATATAAATAAATCAATAAATAAAGCAGAAAGGGGCTGAGAATATAACTCAATGCTAAGGCCCCAAGTTTAATCCCTAGAACAGGAAAACAAAAACAGGAAACCTAACATAGGTTTAGTCATCAAGTTCAGACCTACCTCACCCACAAGCTTTATTTATCCATGCAGTCACCCTGTGTTTGTGAGCGCCAGCTGTGTGGCCGGTATTACTACAGGTGCTGTTGATAACCATAGGCAAATTCTTATCATGGCTCTCACTAATATCAGTTGGGGCTTTGAAAATTAATATTAGAGATAGACTTTACAGCTATCCTGCAGAGTGCTCTCTAGAAAATGAGTTATATTTTTCTCTAAAGGTATCTTCCAAAAGGGTAAGGGCTACTGATTTGAGAACCTCTATCTTCCATCAGGTCATGTTCAGGACAATGAATGCAAATCTGACTATAAATCTGAATTCATCAGTGAGAAAGAGCTGAGCTGCTGTGAGTACTAATGAGGGGTTGTGTGTTTATTTCCACAGGGTATGGTTTTGTAGATTTTGACAGTCCTGCAGCCGCACAAAAAGCAGTAGCATCTCTCAAAGCCAATGGAGTGCAGGCACAGATGGCCAAGGTAACACTTCCTCTCTTTCTCTGTGTGTGGGTGTGTTTAATATTTCTTATTTGTTGTGAGCTGACTCTAAAGAAGAGTGAGTATGCAACAATTTGGGTTATATTTATGTTGTAGGAAAAAATAAACTACAAATGATTTAGTTTAGAATAATTTGACTGATTTATTTCATGGTTTCTTTGTATCTATTAATGTGCTTATATTTATGTTTATTTGTTATGGTAATCACATTGTTGATTTAAGGATGCTTTTCAAATATTGTGTTGTGCCTGAGAAAGGAGATAAGTTTGTATGAGTACAGTTTACCGGTAAATAGAGTTTTAGAGTAGTACAGTTATCAGTAATTTGTCTTTAACAACATTTTTTTTTCATTCTAATGTTGGGAAAAATTGACTTTTCAGTGATGGTGTTGTCTGACCTGTGTTGAGAAATGAATTTATTAAAGCATACTTTGTTTTGCTAGAATTGCACTCTGGCCCATATAGGGGAATGTTTCCTAGATAATATTCTCCTGGATATTAAAATTTTTCTGTACCAATTTTATTGGTATGTGGAAGTTATCTGGAAATTTCCAACTAAAAATATAATACATGGTCTATCTAAAAATAAAATAACTTATAAAAGTTTGTATGCTAATTGGAGTTATAAGAATTTACACATATGATAAAATAATGTAGAAATTACATAGTCATGTCAATTTTCTGCTTTCAGTGTGATTCTCTGCTTATGTATGATGCAACCTTCGGGCGAGCTGGGTGAAAAGCACAGAAAGTCTCTCTGTACTATTTTTGCAACTTCTTATAAATTACTATTTCTAAATAAAAAACTATGTGTAACATTGATATTTGGCAGATATGTACATTAACAAAGTAGTCATTTTAGGTTTTTTCAAAGGCAACCAAAGTTTTAAAATATACTGTCCAATTATTTTTACTAAATTTTTATCTCCAGATTGTCAAAACTGTTGAACTCCTGATTCACCACACTTATGTGATGTACATATATTCAGCTGATCTTAGCTATCTCCATAGAATTGAGTGTTATAGTGATGGAACAATGTCATGTGCAGGCACCTGAATTTTTGTTATGTTAATAAAAATTTCTGAAACCATTTTCCGACTTCAACCTCAAATTCCTAGAGGTATGAGACATGGGAATCACGCTGTCTGCAGTTGTCTTCCAGCAAGCTGATGTAGCCCGTATCTGCCAACCTTGTATTCTAACTCATTTCCCTTATAGAGTACTTGGGTGAAGTAATTGTCCTTTAATTGCTATTCCAGGCAATATAAATTAGAATTCAAATGCTTTCAGCTGTATAATATGTTCTTCATCAGGATTCTGATAATTTTCTGGATTTCCAAAGCCTGAAAGCTTTAGATTGTTCATGAACTAAGATTGATGATGTTGATATTTTTAATTAATAAGGAAATTACATACATGTCTTGGCTTAAAGGTTACTTGGTAAAGAGTCAGTAGTAACCTAAATACAAATTTCTTGTACCCAGAAAACAAATGATGAACTATAACAACTATATGCAATATATACTTGAATTTGGATGAAAAACACGTTTTCACAAGAAAATAAGTATAAAATTGCTTTAAAAATTATTCTAATAATTTTTGATGTCAGTTGATGTTAATTACTTAGTAACTGTTATTATCATTGAATATTTTTCTTCTATTAGTAAATGCCTAGAATTTTATGTTACTAAAAACAATGAATACATTGTATATTATTTCTATTGCTGCAAATCATCTCAGAATATATCTATTATATATACATATATGTTATATATATTTTAAACTGTTGAATAAGAACAAGTGAAGAAATTTGTCATGGATTCATAAGTACTGGGGAGTCACTTTGGATACTTCTCTGTTTCCTGAGATTCTGTTACAAGAGGAATATCTATCTCGGTTTCTTGTCCATGTGCACATGCTAATGACTGACGTCTCACACAGCCCAGAGACTGTCTGAAGGCAAATATTAAATAATTTAAAAATTATTATGTATTGTAGCCAGAATTTTTGTAGTAAGGAGACTTCAGCTGGAATGTTTAAAATCACTGATTTCCAGAGTTACCCAGGGGTTTTACATCAACAATTGTTCTGTGAGAAAAAGGAATGGTTTCCTTTCACAAAGTTTGAGCTGAAAACCTAGAAATTGAGATTCATATCTGCCTACTGAAAAACTTCAACAATAAATGACTCTGTAATTTAGCTCCCAGAAGAAAATAAATAGCCTTCCTTTGACAATGAAATGGAAGAATCTTGACCACCTGTATTAGCAGATTTCTCACTGAGTTATTGGATTTCATGGCACTTGTTCCTTTGTCCTAGTGATAACTGTTGTTTATTATCTGAACCTGAGGTCTGCAGGATGTGTGAAACTTGCACTATATATTTTGCCATTTAAATATATACGAATGGCCTCCTGTGTCTATTGAGTAGCCTCCTGCCTCTTCATTCGTATCAGTATCCTACTATGCAGGTTGTGGTGTCATACTTTAAAGATGCCAAGATTCTAAAATAAAAATGCTATGAATAACATAGGTTCCCAATAGCAACCTGGAGCTAATATGAATATCTCTATGTGAATTGTTTTATTTAGCAAACCTCTTTCCAATGTGTGCACATGAAAATTCCAACAGATGTGTCAACTAAAAGGAATTTTATAACAAATTATCCAAAATGCAATAATTGATTAATAATAAGTAAGCATGAATGCAAACTAACATTTTCTGTATAATTGCAGTGTTGGCAGAAATGGGTTTTCAGGTTCAAAGGATATGCTTCTTTAGGAAAAGCATATTTATAATATTTTAGTAACCCATACTAATTAAGAACATAGGCCTTGAACCTTGATGCTTGCAATACCTGGCTCTCATCACCTTGGCTAGTTATTTAAATATCTCTGAAATGCTCTAGTAGTAATACTGTACTTACATTAGAATTACTGTAAGTTTTTTTTAGGTACCCAAATAGTTTGGTTTTATTCCTAAATTGTATGAAGAAGTTAGTTGATGTTAATTACTTAATAACTGTTATTATGCAATTAATTTAATTCGCTACTTGACTGTAAATCCTCATGTATCCTTAAGTACTGTGATATTGCAAAATAGTTTGATGAAAGTAACAAAAACAGCATTAATCAGTAAACACTTTTATTGCTTACTTTGTACTCATTACATTAGGTAGTAAAGAGTTGAAATGGAGTAAAACCTCTTTGTTATTCTGAATTTTCAACATCATCCCATTATTCATTACTGTTACAACTCTAACCCAGTAATTTTGGCTAGGTACTATTTTTTGCTGACCTCAAAAACCACAGAAAGATCAGACCTTTTCTTCCTTCCTTTATCTCTGGCTTTCTTGCTATTTGTATATATCTGTATGATGATTTTTAATGATACAGCTCTTGTATTGACAGTTAATCCAGAAAAATGAGAAAAGTGCAAATAAATGAAAAAGCATATGGCTAATTGTTTCCCTTCAAAAGGGTAACTGACTTTCACTAGGGCATAAATAATGTAAATCACAAATTTTTAGTGATCACAAGTTTTTTATAGAATCTTATTTTAATAAAATTAAGATTAAGTGATCATATCCATTTGGAACAACTATCCAAAATTTCAAGTATTTTACATGAATAATAAGATATATCATTTCTGCCATGATAGAGAAAAATATTCAAAGCAAAGGAAAGGAGCTCTCTCCTGTGCATCAATGAAATTGATAGTGGATCTCCAGGGCTTGGAGGTGGTGAATGGATTTTTTTCACTGGTGATCTGAAAAATAAAACTCAGTGACTATAAGAAAGGAAATGTTTTAATAAAAGCATGCACAATTAATTTAAAAACCATATCATCTCATTCAGGCCTTACAAGGAGAATTTTTGTTAATTAAGGAGGAACCTATTACATAGTCTATTCCAAAAAGACTATTAATACAATTGCTAGCCTCAGGATTTTGCTGTTCACCTACCAAAGCTACTCTTAGGAATGCACAGGTATGTGTTAGATTTTGTCAGCCAGGCTCCTGTAGTCTAAGAAATCATTAGTAAGCTCTGCTTATGACTATCCAATACCCCTGAATCACAATAATGAAGCAGGGACTACTGGGAAACCACTCAAGCATGTGCCTTCTTAAGAGCTTTCCTGAGAAAAAGAAAGTGGTGTGTTCAAGGGTAACTTTTAAGTAGGCAATTAAGGAGATACAGCTTCCAGGAGTGATGAGAAATTCACTCATTCAGTGTTTCATAATAGATGGCAAATGTTGTTTGAAGCATCTAATGCTCCAAAATAATATTCAGGTAATTTTTTTGTGGTTGTTCAATAAGACAAGGGTTCAGAGAAGTCTATATAATGTTATTTGCTTGTAACCTACATTTTTCATGGGAGGGAAAGTGCTAGAAACTGAAATTGAAGGAACAATTTGCCATTCTCCTAAATAATCATCACGTATGTGTTGAATCCCTGTACCTACGATGAACCACCCGATGAACCACCCATTGTTCTATGTGCTGAAATCTAACCAAGTTTAATGAAGATCACACTCTAATTAGGGTAAGCAGAAAACAAACATAAAATAAAGGAACAATTAAAACTGGTTTTGCTTGCAAAACAGATGGAAGATGGAAATGGTGATTTGAGTTTAAACAATATATATATTAGCTAGGGGTGGTCAGTAAAGGCTTCCCTCAGGATATGACATTTGAACAGGTAACTAAAAGGAATAAAATGAGTAAACTTTGCATATGTCTATTTTAGAGATATTTACAGATAATTCCTATAGTAATTTAAAGTAGAAAAGATTTTTTTAGTGAGATAACATGTTTAGGGTTGTATTATTTATATCCTGCATCTCTTTTTGATAATGGAAGATTTTTGTAGAAAACCACCATTTACTGGCCCTATATTTTTACGGGAGCTTTCTGATTTGAAGTCATCCTAATATAGCAAATTTTGGAAAATTCTTTTGTACAAACCAAATTCTAATTGAGTCACTGAGTATTTTCTTCCAGTACTTAATTTCTTTAAATCACGTTGTTCAGTTATACCAAGGTATATACAGATGCAGCTAGACACTACTGAATTTACTTTAAATAACTGTGATTCCAAAGAATAACCATATAGTATTGTATTTAATCTAGTTCACTACTAGTAGATGATTGATACAATGTCATGAATACTTCTTTATCTCAATTCCTAAGCTAATTCTTTTTTTTTTTTTTTTTTTTTTTTTTTTTGTACTGGGGATTGAACTCAAGACTGCATGCTTGCAAAGCAGGCACTACGGTGCTGAACTAAATCCCTAGCCCCTTAAGCTAATTCTTGAATGTCTATATCATATACTCATGTGTAATACACCTCCACCAGAATAGTATTTTTAACAAACAAGTACAAAGCATTATTTTCTTCATGGTTAAAATTTTTGAAGTTTTCAATGAAAAAAATGCTTAATGGTTGCTCTTTTACTTGTCTATAAGTATTTGTGAAAGTCTGCTTTGTTGGCTATGTCAACTCGGCTCATGTTTTTCCTGACCCAGATGCTGAATGCAGGACTTTACAACCTAATATTGAAATGCTCAGGGCAGATTTTAATCCTATTCATTAATTATTTGAAGTTTTAGAAGCAGAATCCTCTGAAGTTCAATATTTGTATTAGCTTTTACCAGATAATTTGCATAATCTGCCTTTGGGTGATACCCTGTGTTTTACAAGAATTCTACTGTGTCCTCTTCGGTGAAATGATGGGGTATGTGCACTAGTTAGTAGAATTTCCTAGCACTGGAAATAAGCACAATTTTTTAAAGAAATATCTTCATCTCCTGTGTTTGGTTCTCTATTAGTTGGCTAAGTACTTTCTAACTATAGGATATATATATATATATAAAATACAAATTCTTTATAATTGCAAGAAATATCAAAACTTTAATTCCTTCCTGTTTGAAGGACATGTGCTCAGTAAACAACTTATTTTTTGATGTCCTTTTGAAAAACCTACCAAAAAAACAGACTTCATTTGTGATTGCAATCATTCGTTGTAAAGTTTGGAAAGGATAGATAATTTTTCCTCTGGTTACCATTATAGTAGATTGAGGGGTCCAAAATAAGATCATCACTTTTCCCATCTAGATTTTTTTTTTCATTTTTTTATTTAAAGAGAAAAAAAACAGGAAAAAGGTAGAAATATTATAGAACTTCAAGGAAAGAAGATAAATAGTAAGAAATCACTAGATGATACATTACACATTGTTCTTTTAGAAATAGTTATTCAAGTTACAGGATTAAAGCACACAAAGTAGGCACTAAAGCAGTGAGAGTGCAAACAGATCTGTTCAACAATCCAACAAGAACCTAGAAATATGGTCATCAATCCCACACATCTAAACATACATGCAGCTATATCTTTTATAACACTTCCTATTTCCTCTTTTTTTTACAATAGCAATTATACATTTTTAAAATTTTATTTAAAGAGAAGAAAAAAAGAAAAAAAAACAAAAAAGGGTAGCAATAATACAGAATTCTAAAAGAAAGAAAGAGAAAGGAGAATGAGAAAAAGCTGCACTAAGAAATCAGTAATTTGTAACTTACGTATTGTCATCTTGGATGTAGTTGTTCAAGTTACAAAGTTAAAGGGTACATAGTAAATATTCAAACAGTCAGACTACAAACAGTTTTGCTCAAAGATCCAACAAAGATTCAGCAATATGGTCATCTATTTTACACACTCAACCTTACATGCAGTTATATCCCTTAGAGCACTTTCTTTTCCTCTCTTTTTTACAATAGCAATTACACATTTTGGTTTTATTACACTTGTAGTTCTTACTTACTTTTTACACTAGAGACACAATATGATATTTATAAATATGATTCTTATTTATTTCAATAATGAGGATAGTCTCAAGTTGTCTCCATTTGCCTATGAAGGCCTCAAGATCATCCTTTTTTGTAGCTGAGTAATATTCCATAGTATAAAAATGCCACATCTTTTTCATCCACTCTGAAGTTGATGGGCATCTTGGTTGTTTCCAGGATTTAGCTATCATGAATTGTGCAGCTATGAACATGTGATATGAACTTTTCAGTTCTTTGGGGAAAATGCCCAGGATGGGGATAGCTGGATTGAATGGGGCTTCTAATCCTAGTTTTCTGAGAATTCTCCATATGGATTTCCATAATGGTTGCACCAGTCTATATTCCCACCAACAGTGGAGCAGTGTTCCTTTTTCCCCCGCAGCCTCACCAACATTTGTTATCAGTTGATTTCTTGATGGCAGCTATTCTTTCCAGTGTAAGGTGGAATCTCAGTGTTGTTTTAATTTGCATTTCTTGAATCACCAGTGATGGCGAACATTTCTTCATGTATTTATTTGCCATTTGTATATCTTTCTCTGAGAACTGTGTGTTCATCTCAGATGCCCATTTTTGGAGAGGGTCTTTGAATTTGTGGGGATTGATGTTTTTCAATTCTTTATATATTCTGGACACAAGTCCTTTGTCTGAGGGGTTGCTGGTTAAAATTTTTTCCCACTCTGTTGGTTTTCTTTTCACTCTGTTGGTGATTTCCTTTGAAGTGCAGAAACTTTTCAATCATGTGAGATCCCATTTGTTGATTCTTTGAAGTGTTTCCCGTGCAGTTTGCGTTTGGTTCATGAATTCTCTGCTTACCCCTATGTCTCCAAGACTTCTACCTACCTTGTCTTCTAGTAGATTTAGTGTTTCTGTTTTAATATTGAGGGCTTTGATCCATTTAGACTTTAATTTTGTGCATGGTGATATGCATGGATCTAGTTTCAGTCTTCGGCATGTAGAGAGCCAATTTTTCCAACACCATTTATTAAAGAGGCTATCCTTCTTCCAGTGGACATATTTAGCCCCTTTGTCAAATATCAGGTGGCTAAGTGTCTTTGTAGTTGTGCTTGCATCTTCTAATCTGTTCCATGGATCCTCAGGTCTATTTCTTTGCCTGTACCAAGCTGATTTGATCACTGTGGCTTTATAGTACTGTTTCAAGTCAGGAATTGAGATGCCTCCTGCCTTAGTTTTGTTGCCTAGAATTCCCTTTGCTATTCTAGGTTTCTTCTGTTTCCAAATGAATTTTAGTAGTGTTTTCTCTAGATCTGTGAGGTATTTTGATTGGGATTGTGTTGAATCTGTATAACAGTTTTGGGAGTATAGCCATTTTCACAATGTTGGTTCCTCCTAACCAAGAGCAAGTAATGTCCTTCCATTTTCTAATATCCTCTTCAATCTCCTTTTTCAGCATAATATAATTTTCAGCATATATGTCTTTTACAATTTTAGTTAGGTTGATTCCTAAGTTTCATTTTTTTAGATGTTATTGTAAAGGGCGATGTTTCCATAATTTCTCTCTCAGTAAGTTTTTTGTTTGTGTACAGGAATGCTATTGATTTTTGAGCATTGACTTTGTATCCAGCTACACTACTGAGCTTGTTTATTACCTCTAGCAGTCTTTTAATGGAGTTTTTTGGGTCTTTTATATAGAGTATCATGTCATCTGCAAATAGTGATAATTTAACTTCTTCCTTTCCTATCTTTATTCCTTTTATTTCTCTCTCTTGTCTGATTGCCCTGGCTAGTGTTTCCAGAACTATGTTGAAAAGGAGTGATGAGAGTGGACATCCTTGTCCTGTTCCTGATTTAAAAGTGAAAGCTTTCAGTTTTTGTCCATTTAGTATAATGTTGTCTGTTGGTTTGTCATAGATGGCCTTTATAAGATTGAAGTAGACGCCGTGAATTCAGAGTTTTTATCATGAACATGTGTTGGGCTTTGGCAAAAGCTTTTTCTGCATCTATTGAGATGACCTTGTGGTTTTTGTTTTTGGCTCTGTTGATGTGGTGTATTACATTTATTGATTTGCGTATGTTAAACCATCCCTGCATTCCTGGAATGAACCCCAATTGGTCATGATGTATAATCTTGATGATTTGCTGCATTCTATTTGCCAGTATTTTGTTGAGAATCTTTGCATCAATGTTCATTAGTGAGATTGGCCTATAGTTCTCTTTTTTGGTTGCATCTTTCTTTGGTTTTTGGTACCAGAGTAATACTTGCCTCCAGGAATGATTTAGGGAGGATTGCTTTTTTCTCAATTTTGTTGAACAGTTTAAGGAGTACTGGCATCAAATCTTGCCTAAATTTCTTGTAGAATTCAGCTGTGAATCCATCAGGACCTGGACTTTTCTTTGTTGGTAAGTTTTAATTACATTTTCAATTTCAATAGTTGATGTTAGGTTGTTTAAAATTGCTATATCTTCTTGGTTGAGCTTTGGTAGTTCATATGTTTCTAGAAATCTGTCCATTTCCTCTGTGTTTTCCACTCTATGTGAGTAGAGATTTTTCAAAGTAGGTATTCATGATCTTTTCAATTTCCATGGGATCTGTAGTAATTTCTCCCTTTTCAGTTCATATTGCATGAATTTGGGTTTTTTCTTTCTTTCTCTTGATAAGGTTAGCTAGGGGTTTGTCAATTTTGTTGATTCTCTCAAAAAACCAGCTTTTTGATTCATTAACTCTTTGTATTGTTTCTTTAGTTTCAATTGCATTGATTTCTGCTCTAATCTTTACAATTTCCTGTCTTCTATGAGCTTTGGGTTTAGCTTGCTCTTCTTTTTCTAGAAGGTTGAGATGGAGCATTAGGTTGTTTATTTGTGCTCATTCTGTTTTCTTGATATGACAGTTTATTGCTATATATTTCCCTCTTAAGACTGCTTTCATTGCATCCCACAGATTACAGTATGTTGTTTCTATATTTTCACTGAATTGTAGGTATTGTTTTGTTTCTTCTTAAATTTCATCTGTAGCCCACTGGTTGTTCAAAAGTCTGTTATTTAATTTCCATGTATTTATGTAGGTTTTACAATTTCTTTTGCCATTAATTTCCAATTTCAGTGCACTATGGTCAGATACTATGCATGATATGATTTCAATACATTTACTTAAGAATGTTTTATGGGATAATATATGGTCTATTTTGGAGAATGTCCCATATGCAGCTGAGAAGACTGTGTATTCTGATGTGGTTGGGTGGAACACTCTGTAAACATATACTAAGTCCACTTGCTCACAGCTATGATTCAGTTCTGTTATTTCTTTGCTGACTGTTTGACTAGTTGGTCTATCTCTTTGTGACAATGGGCTGTTAAGATCTCCTGTTATAGTTGTATTCTTGTGTATTTGGTTTTTCATGTCCATTAGTATCTGTCTTATATAGTTGGGTGCTCCTGTATTTGGTGCATATATATTTATAATTGTTAGCTCTTCCTCTTGAATTTTACCACTAATAAGTATGTAGTGACTTTCTCTATTTCTTTTAATCATTTTAGGTTTGAAGTTCACATTGTCTGCAAATAGAATAGCTACCCCTGCTTTTTTCTGTGTTCCTTTTGCATGGAATACTGTTTTCTATCCTTTGACTTTTAATCTATGAGTTTCCTTTTGGGTTAAATGTGTTTCTTGTATACAACATATTGTGGAGTCCTGTTTCTTGATCCATTCTGGCAATCTATTTCTTTTTATAGCTGAATTGAGTCCATTTATATTTATGGATATCACTGATATGTACTGGCTCGACTTTGCCATGTTATGTTCCAGTTGTTTCTTTCTGCTTTTCCTCTTATTTAATTGCTTATGCTACTTGGTGGTTTCTTTCTGTTGTTGTTTTGGGGATTGTGGTCATTTTTGTCTCTGTCTAGTATGTCCTTCAGTACTCTTTCTAGGGTTGGATTGGTGGACATGAATTTCTTCAGTTGCTCTTTGTCATGGAAGTATCTTGTTTCTCCATTAAATTTGAATGAAAGTTTGCTGGGTACATCAGTCTGGGTTGAAGATTGTTTTCTTTCAGGGCTTGAAATACCTGACTCCAAGATCTTCTTGACTTTAGGGTTTGTGCTGAAAAGTCTGCCGTGATTCTAATGGGCTTTCCCTGATAGGTGAGTTGTGTCTTTTCTCTGATAGCTTTTAATATTCTGTTTTTATGCTGTATGTCTGAGATCTTAATTATTATGTGTCTTGGTGTAGATTTATGTTGATTATGACTGTTTGTTGTTCTATATGCCTCACTTGTCTGCATATCAGATTCTTTCCCCATGTTTGGGAAATTTTCCGCTATTATTTCTGTAAATACTTTACGTATGTTGTTTGCCTGCACTCCTGTATCTTCACTAATGCCCGTTATTCTTATATTGTTGCTCTTGGCATCATCATGAAGCTTCTGGATTGTCATTTCATGCTGCTTTGTTATTTTTAAAAGTTCTATCCTTTCCTGATCACTAACTGTGATCCTGTCCTCAAGGTCCAAAATCCTATCCTCAGCTTCCTCTAGGCGGTTTTGCATGCTTTCAATAGAATTTTTTGTTTCTTAGATGTCTCTTTGAGTTTGTTTCATGAATTCTGCTTGTTTTCTATATTGTTCATTCAAAGTTTTAATCAGTTTCCCATGCTCATGTACTTTTTTCTCTAGTTCTTCTTTAGCTGCATTCAACAACTCCTTTACTAAAGTTGTTATTTCTACCTTTACATGGGAGACTACCTCTAATTTGATTTCCTCTATAGCCTGATGCAGTATTTTTTTTATTTCACTCACTATCTTTTTAGAGATTCCCAGTGTGTTACTTTTGGGGTCCTCTATTTCAATGTCTCCTATACTTGCTTCTGGTGAACTATATGTTTGAGACTGCATTTTGCTTTTTCGTTTTGTCATTTTCACTCTGACTGGTATTTTCTATGTGTAGGAGGGGAACACACACACTCTTTTCAGACACACCAAAGTCTTACAGTTAGTTGGAGGGGGATTTTACTACTGGCCCTATTGATCCAATGTACACCTCTATTTTTGGGGTATACTCACCGCATTGATACAGTCAATCTGGTGTAGTCCAAAGTTCACCACCTGGGAGCAAAGTTCCAAATTTTCTCACACTAACTGGATCCTGCTGAGATCTTCTGATGTTCCAAGTGGGAGGGCAGGCCCACAGGGGAGGTTCCTACCCCTGAGGTGGGCTTGCGCTGAGTTTCAGGTGGTAGGGCAGGCCCTCGGTGGAGTTTCCTGGCAGCCTAACCCTGATGCAGGCTTCCACTAAGTTCCCCATCTAGATTTTAATCCTATTTTTTTAAAAAGCAAAATAATACATCAAAACAAGAAAACTGTAACTTGAATTACTGGTACTGTTCTATTAGGAAAATATGCCTTAGACTTGGGAAGAAAACAAAACTATTAGTACCGTATGCTGAAAGTTGATTTATCAGTCTAGTTACAGTAGCTGTTAGAGAAAAACTGACCTATCAAAGAGTAAGCGTCTGTTTTACCATAAACTGAAAAGAAAACAGTATGTCTGCTCTCAGCTGGCAAGAAAAGTTCGAGGACGGGGGAGGGAGCACTAAGCCACCTCTGCAGATTTCTTGCTGTCAAACTCTCCAGTCATGTGAGTTGTAAATTCTCTAACTGGGAAGTATTAACTAAGTGGCCAAATGAGAAAAAGAATGCAAAGGATTGTAGAACTAATATCTTGTCATATAAAATTACAATAAAAAAGATAGACTTCTCTGTCATGACTCCTAACTAACTATAATTGCTTCCTGGATCTTATATTTGGCATTGTACCCCGAGGGAAATCATTGGATTAATTGAAATGTTAGAATTATATATTATGCTAATAGTTTTCCATCCTGTTATCTGCTGGTTACCAAGGATCATGGTCCACCTTGTGCTTCCTGCTCATGTACTTAGCAGCTCTCTTCAAGGACTGACTGCACTTAATATAAAAAAGAAAAGGAGGCAGGCAAAAAGATATATATGATAAAAGAAATCACATTTCCAGAGTTCTTTCTCTATGCCGATGGTCAGGTTAATCATGTTCCCAGCTGTATCCCGGCTTAATTCTTGCTGAGATTCTGTGAGAAAGTTATTATTTCAGATTTACAAATGAAGAAACGGAGTGTACCGGGGATATAGCTCAGAGGCATAACACCTGCCTGGCAAGCTCCAGATTGTGAGTTCGATTCCTGGAACAACAACGTCAAGAAAAAAAAAGTAAAAGTTGTCCCAAGTTCATAGGGCATAATTCTCAACCATAAAGAAGGATGAATTTGAGTCATTTGTAAGACAATTGATGCACTTGAGACCATAATGTTAAGGGAAGTAAATCAGACATAGAAGGTTAAATATACTAGGATTTCTCTTCTATGAGAAACCAAAAATGTAAATAAAGAGCAAAATGCTAGCCAATAAGCAGCAGGGAGACAGACTTGGTAGAAATGGGAAAGGAATTTGAGATTGCAGGTAATGGAAGGGAGAGGAAAGGACATGAAAAGGACCAATACCCTACAATGAATATATTCATTGTGTATCACCAACATATACTAATAAAACAGTAAAAGAAAATACAAATAAATTACATATATATTTATACATATACATACACAAATTACATGTTTTTAAAGATATTTATCATAACTAGGCATGATTTTTCCAGATAGGTATAGAATATGCCAAAAATGTTTGGCAGTTCCACAGCATATCTGGCTTTTGCTTGAAAATGTATAAATATACAAACTCACAGTTTTTACATTTTCATATGCCGTGTTTTTAATCATATATCACTTAAGATGTGCTAACAACCATCTCAATATAAATATTAAAAACAAATATATGCTGATACAACATGATAAAAATATATTACATATTTGAAATTATGAAGCTGAGGGCACTCCTCCTATATTTTTATATTTACAATAGATGTTTAGAATTAAATGGAATAATATTATATATAGTTTCAAAATGTGTACAAAATTTTCCATTTATAATCATTTAAACTTCAAGGGGAACATAAAATGTTATTCCAGTTCCATGCAGTAGTATGGGCCTGTGATCTTAGCTACTTGATAGGGTGAGTCAAGACGACTTCAAGTTCAAGGCCAGCCTGAACCAGTAATGAGACCCACATCTCAACAGAAAATAAGATAAATATTTCACAAGCACCAATTGTTTACATAATATGCCAAGGTGATATGCCAGACGTCATTTTTTTGTTTGCTAAAATGAAAGGAAATGTTTAAAATATTGCAGTTTCCTCAAGGTATTATAAAAACAGACTACCTATTTTTACTGCTTCAATATTGCATTCTACAAATGATTTCTAAGTGTCAACAATGTTGTAGCATTGTCCATTACAATAACCAGGCACTAATTAGAAGACTAACAGTGAAAGATAATCAGGCATTGGCCACTTAATTCTTTAACTTGGACTCAGTCTTTTTTCTACTCACTCCCTTCTTATCTGTATCTTGAAGTCATTTAGATGGAGCAGGGAGAGATCATACTTGTCCTTTACAGGTGAAGACAAGCATTGGAGTCTTCAGGACAGTGAAGAAAGACCAGCTCTTTGTTCTGTACCTGGTGAAAC
The DNA here is from genome assembly GCA_004027455.1 of Hydrochoerus hydrochaeris. Classification (NCBI taxonomy): domain Eukaryota; kingdom Metazoa; phylum Chordata; class Mammalia; order Rodentia; family Hydrochaeridae; genus Hydrochoerus; species Hydrochoerus hydrochaeris. The sequence continues at coordinate 89,447 of PVLA01000410.1, forward strand.
TAGCTAGCCAAAGAACAATGCACAGGGCTAATGAAAGAAGCAAATAACAAATGTCACCCGTTTTCCACATTCTGCTATGGTTTGGATCTCATATGTCCTCACTATTATTGTCACACGTGTGGATGTTGATTGGATATGGGAGTTCCATCTCATATGAGCCCAAATCAACTTCTGCTTTAAATTGTGGATTTTACATATGTTTTCCTAGAAACCAGAAAGTGACTAAGACACATTCTGAGCTCCAAGTAAATCTCTAGCTGCTTTGTGGAGTTCTAATAAATTGTTCTAGTTTACATTCCTGTGGCTGCAGACAAGTGAACCAGCCAAGATTTACCAAAGTTTTTCCAGCATAGTTGAACTGTCTACTAGCACACTGTTAGAATCTGCTTTTCACATATTTCCTTTTATTGGAACTTTCTAGCCTCCTCCCGTATATATCTGGCAAAAATGTTACAGATAGGATGTGCTGTTTTATCTTAAATGGAAGGAATGTCCATGGACTAGTGTTTGAAATATTGGATCTCAGCTTTTGCTGGGACCCAGGAAAACATCATGATTATGTCCAGGGATTTTGTAAGTCATGCATATGGTGAATGTTCTGATCCTAGCTAAATGATTTGTTAGCTGATGGGACTGTTAGCATAGTGGAACAGTAGAGCTTTATTAATTGGGCTATGTGCTCAACTATGTAGTTCTTCAGTTGAAGAATTTAACCATAATACACAATACAATTGTATATGCAGAAAGAAAAGTGTTAAAACATAGATAATTTCCACTGTCAAAAGTTCTTTTAATTTTAACATTACTTTTCATAGTTTTTTACTAACGTTGTCTTACTTTAGAATTCTGTGAAGTGAATTGTGAATACTTTTCCTAAGGGAAAGATATTAAATATAATGGCACTTTTTCTAATGCCCCAGTTCTGTCTCTTAAGCTGGTAGTTGTTCATTTTGATTGTTTATAAGTCGTTGCTTTCATGTATTGATTACCTGTAGAGCACCAGGACCGGTCAGTGCTGTGTGCTCTCTGATATTTTCTCCTTTCTCTCTTCATCCTTCTCTGTGGTGTCACATTTCATGCATTCTTCAGACTCCTCTTCATGCATCAGAACCTCAGAGGAACTTTCTTGCTACCCCAACTTAGGTCATGCTTCCTTTTTATATGTTTTCATAGAACTTACTCACCTGTATCAAATCTATATTCATGATTTGTAATTTAAACTTTGAGAGAGTATTTTTATGGCAAAAAATTAACTGCCTTTTGACAAAAGTTTCATGGAGCCAACTACTAATGGAAAAGCAAAAATGGGGTTATTATTTGAGATGCACTTAGCTGTTGGAGAGATCATTAAGGATTTCCTTTTCAATAAATGTGTCAGCTTTGGAAATAGTCTGGATCAGGGATGGGAACGCTTTCAGTGAAAGACCAGATAAAAAAGGCAAACTTAAGTTTCCTTTAATGCTCTGTTATTATTTTGAACTAAGAGGATTCTTTTGCAAAATAAAAATATTATAAGAGCTGTGTATTGGGAAATAAATGCAAATTATTAGTTGAAATAAGCAGATGATGAAAAACTAAATATATTCACTTGACAAATGTAAAAAAGGAAGGCCAGAAAGGACGTATTTTGACTTAGTGAGCAGTAAGATTTTTGTCATAACTACTCAATCACCGTTGTTACCTTCTGAACCATACACAGTGACCACCCAGTAGGTAGCAGCAAATTATACCTTCTGAATGAAGAATTCTGTGTTGTAGTGATTACTATATGAGCTTAAGGCCTTGAACTAATCTATTGCAAATCATACAGCCAAATGAATATTAAAATCCTATTGCAGGTGTAACCCGATGTCATTACTACATTGAGAGATATTTTGAGACAATGAAAGTATTATAAAATTTGACTTTCTTTTCATATAAGGCTGTACCAAATGCCACATATGACATCACCCTGTGCAATGTTTTAGAGCACTGATTCTCAAGGAGAGACATTTTGTCCCTCTCCATGGGAATATGTGCAATATTTGAGGACATTTTTCATTTTTACAGTGGGAGAAGGATGCTTTTGTCATCTCCTGGAGTCTTGTGATGCATGGAAGAGCCTCGCCCCCATCACAACAGTTCAGCTACCTAATTTTCTTTACAATTCATAACACTTATCTGTATAAAATGCTTTGCATATACACAAACAATAGGGACTAAGAAACAATTCCAGACCAAAGTACATTTATAGTTCATTGGTAGGTGCAGATAGGTAAATAGATAATTTTATTCATGGTGAATGATTAACAAGTGATCTATATATAGGAGCACAAAGCGAGGGCAAGGTATTCTATCTGAAATGCATAGAAATATTTTTCCGGGACAAATACCATCTAAGTATCCAAGTACACTTTCATTTTTATTATTTTTAATTTTTATCTTTTATTAGTACATGTTTGTACTATGTAATTAAAAGAGAAATTCTCAACTATAATGTCCAGACACTTTTTAGAGGTCACAACTAGTGCAGTGGTTGTGTTCCTGAAATATATTTGTTGAACTGGGGAGGATTTGCTAAAGAGCCTACAGTACACGGAGCAGCATTCTGTCTACCCCCCTAAGGAATTATTTTGTGCAAGATGCCAATAATTTTGACATTGAGAAATCCTATAAAAATGATATATCCTATGAAAAAAGAAATCATTTAAAAAATGATAATGCCAGATTGTTGATATTAACACTTCATTTAAAAATTTAACTTAATTGTATCATTCTCAATTATTATTTTGACATATTGTAATTAAAAGGATGTGTGTATGTGTGTGTGTTATATGTGTTTCCATTTTATGACTGTCTAGAATCTATATAAGTTCCTTGGGTATAAATTATGATTTTTTTATCACTAATGACATGTCACACCTAATAATGCATTGCCCCTCCTTCCTTTTGAATTTTTATTTTAGTCCAAATGTAAACCTTCATGGAACTTCCATTTTTCAGATTTAATCTTATAACCATACTCAATTTGATGGCTGAGTCCATGCCTGATTCATCTTTAAACTTCCTCTAGGATTCTGCACAGGACACACTCTCAGATTTTCACTGGATAATTCAAAACAAGCTATTTCTTTCAGAGACTACTGCAGAAATCATTTGCCCAAAATAGTCATTATATTGCTTTTCCTTCAAGTGGGTCTACTTATTTAATTTTTCATCAATAAAATTTCCTTCAATTAGATTTCTGAAATCATATATGACTAAGCTTTTGGATAATTTGCTATAGATGTTAGGATTTTTCAGAGAACAGCTCTGTTCATTTACTTTTTAATATCTGCCACTCAGTGCATTTTAGCAGTTAGAGATTGTCAATTTTTCCTTGGAAAAATCCATAAATGGAAACTTGATTGCCTTTCATCTACCAGCATGCTTTTTAGAGATACAAAATTATGATAAATTAAACGGTAAATTCTTTATGATATATTTTGGCATATTAGCTATAATGACACTGCTAAAATAAAACAAAAATAAACCATATAATGATTTATTTCATTTTATTCATATACTATAACTTTTTCATAGCCAATTTTATAGCTAGCACTGAGTTTCATAGTTTCATTCCTTCCTAAATATTTTATATTTATATTCTGCTTATGTTTTCAACTGAGTTTATCTTCATTTATTATTCCTTTTTTAAAATTCAATCTGAAAACTAGTTATGGATTAAATGGTACACTTGGGTTGTGTATAAATTTTTAATCTGAAACATAAAATGTAAAGTGCTATGAAGTTTCATGGGTGTTGGAAATTACATGAAAGTAAAATTTACTATAATAATATTGAGTATGTATTAAACATAACGATGCATAGTATAGAGGTCCTTTTTTCATTCAGGTCGCAGTCTTGAAAGTTTACATTTGTAACCCCATGGAAGTGTTATCAGAATTCTGGCAAATTAATTCCAATCTACCACCTCCAGTGCAACCCATGGTGAGCATAAAGACAGTAAAACATATTTACAGTTAAGGGTAGCCAAGGAGTCCAGACAAGGGTAGCCAAGGAGTTCATGGTCATGACACAGAGCCTAACCAGAATTTTATTAATTTGTGAAGAAGAGAGTGGCTAAGGATGAGTGACTGTGAGAATGACTTTGATCATGTGGTGCAATTATATATTTTCTGTATTTTTTTTCTTTTTGATACTGGGGATCGAACTCATGACCTTGCACCTGGCAGGCAGGTGCTTAAGCCACTGAGCTAAATCCCAGGCTAATTATGAATTTCTTTCCTTGCTTTAAAGTTTATAAAAGATACACAAAAGTAGACAAAATGTAATAAATACAATAAAGTATAATACAGTAAGAAGAACCACAACATATTCATTAATGGGTTTCAACATTTGTTCAACTGTTCAACTTTTTTTACCTGAATCTTCCCACACTTGCTCAGTCTATGTGTATCTTAGCCATTGTATCATTCTTTGTTCTATCATTTACCTCTTCTAGCTAAAGATCTATATGTATTTGTAGTACCATTACCCAGCGTGAATTGAATTTTTTTAAAGCAGTTTAAATTTGTATGTTAGTATTTTGACAAGTTTGATACAACATCCCCAGTTAAGCACAAATTTAAATCTTTCCCATCAAATAGTTGAGATTTATCCAGAAAAAAATGACTGGAAATGAGGAGTAATAATGTCATGGGACATTAAAAAGATAAGGCATGATTATTTCTTCTTACAGTCTTTGTTTCTGAGTTATACACTGCTTAACATTAAAACTGTAAAATTTCACAGGAAACTCACCAGCTTAATCCCTTTCAGGGGTTGGTCCTGGTTGTTACCTGTAATTCTGATAACCAAAGTAAGTGGAATGTACTCAATTATAGGTATCATTTGTGTCAGTTTTATGCACATTTTTATGCATTTAAAATGCATAAAATCCCTGAAATTGGTAGAGAAATGTGGTTAAGAAGCCTCATGTGGATACATTAATTCATTGTTCCTGCTTAGAGAAGGCACTGCTTAATTTATATTTTAACCAGAGTACTAATAGCACAGGAGTTTCTGATATTCCCTGAGAAAGCAGAGAAATTTATTATTCTGATTGTCATAATTTTTTGTGGAGAGCAGTAGAGGACAGTTGGGAGTCATCTTTTTTTGTTTCTTGCCTGGCTTATGTGTTTTTTATGTTTCGCTCATATTTTTTAGATGCAGAATTTACTGGAGTGTTCATTTTGGTAGAGTGTTGCTACTTCAACCCTGTGTGTTACAGAGCTTACTGTTTTAATTTCCAATCTTTTGTGTAGTGACTGATGCTTTTCTAAAGTATAGTAAATGAAGCATCAGGAAAATGAAGTAGATGGAAACATTAAATTGACTCATTTGTATTATTATTAATTTGAACAGACAAAAACCTGGTCCATCATATTGTTGTAAACATTTCTAAAGGTTGGTCTTTCTCTCTACTCCTGTCTCTTCTTAGGTAAATGCTTGAATGTAGCCCTAGTTTGTGGACCACAGTTAATCGTAGTACTGGTTCAAACTTGATCTTCACACACAGGTGACAACTACAGTGTTAAATTAACTGCTTGCATGGCTCTGTCATTTAGAAGGAACTGCAGAGCCCAGCCCAAGAGCTGCCGATGGTCTTGAAATCTTCCTTAATTATTCTGGGTTGTAACTGTTTTGAAGGATGATTAGAAAGTTCCTGGAGGAAGAAGAAGAAGAAGCAGGAAATCTGGGAGATTTGGAATAGCGATTAATCAGAATCTATTTTCAAGATGTGAAAAGTATTTCAATATGATAGCAACCTCTGTAAGCATGTACAACCATACTAGTGCCTCTCAGTGGAAAATCTGCCTGGGTCTGTATCTCTACCCCTGTAAACAGTGAAGATTGGGGAATTCTTCGCTGCCTCTGTGCCCAGGAACATGTCTAAAATAGTAGATGGTGAGGAAATGAGTGAGACCAAAGAAATGAAGCTTGCAGAAGGAAATTTCTCTTCAAATTTTTTATTAATCCATAGTGGTTCAAGTACTAAAAGACCATGTATAAGTCTCAATGTCAAGAAGCACAGAACTTTCCTTCTAATCAGATGTAAAAGGTAAATTATTCTTGAACTTGTGTCCATGTGAAAGGGCATGTGCTTTGGCATATGATAGAATTTTTCCTCTTTATTTGACCTGCCCTTATTTGTGTTTTTACATTCACAAAAAGTTGGCTTTTGTTTCATAAGTTAAAGCGCTAATTTTGTAAATCAATTTTACTCTACTAGTCAAGGCCAATTGTATAACAATTTCTTTTTAAGCCTTTATTCTAAATATTTTAGATGATTTATTACCTTTATCTGAGAACAAACACCGAGGTGGACATGGCGCATTAACTGATGAAAGGAAATACAAGATAAATGGGAACCACATCATTAATACATGCACAGTCTAGAATGAATATGACAGATTCATACATAAACATCAACAAGAAAACAGTAGTGAGCTGATATAAGGATAAATGCCCATACATCATACATTGTATGTAGCAGTCTTGATAATTTGTCACTTTCTATTTCTAGCCCAGGCCTGTGGATAAGAGGTGTTCTCACTACCTCCTTTACTCTTAATGAAGTAATACAGTCATTTTTCAGACTTCTTTGTAGAGGACACTTCTCTCAAGGCCACTTGGAGGAACAGTGCCTGTATCTATAACCTCTTATGTGTTCTTCTCTGAGCCTTTCTAGCTGCTGTAAATGTCCTATGTAAAGACTTAAAACATTTGCATGTTGTCACTTTACTTTTGATCTTTCCTATAGCATTTGTCCTATGTTTGGCATGTAGGGTATCAAAAATACCAATTAAATAAAAGAAGTAATAAACTGGGAATCAAAATATGGGACATTTAGAAACTATATAATTTTTAAATTTTTCTAAAATATCACTCTGCCTCCATTCTTGCTGAGAATGACTCTGGATAGAAAATGGCATGATATTTTGGAAGGAAGAGGTATTCTTTAAAGGATTTATCAATTCTGGCAGGATGCTACATTTATACTTGGAATACTATAAAAACTATGATATCTACATGCATATTTTTAGTCCATATCCTTGACCTTGCTGCCTTGTCTTGAGAAAACATTGTGTCCTCTTTTTATATATTATTAGGACTTGTTCAGTGTTTGGTGTAGACAAGTCATATTTCCTGAGTAATGAGATGCTCCATTTGTGGTAGGGCATCTCATGCTGCCCCAAATGAACTAAGCCAAGCCAACCATGAATTGAAATGCCAAGTATTATGTCTCGTATGCTTGTCAGGTGTATGAGCTATTTCTGAAAACTGAAATGTGGTGCAATGCCATATTTTACTATTTGTGAACTTTACCTTCTGTTAATATGATGGAAGCAACTGGAAATGGAAATTGTCAGGGTAATTTAACAAAGAAGCCCTATAAAACTTATTATAGTGCAGGTAATAAAAATCAGCTTAGAAGGCATATTCTTCAAACCTGAGTTTTATTTGGTGAAACATGCTGGTGCCTGACCTTTCCCGCAACATAGCAAGAAGGACTCATTTTGAGGCCCTGTCTTCAATTACAAATGCTAATCAGATCAAATTTGGCTGTATTTTTCTCACAGTCGATGACTTGATGTGTAAGTACATCAAATAGACCACTTTATGACTGACTATTAAGGTGAGCTTAATGTGTATTTTATGTAATTGCATACTGTATAAAGCAATAAAAATATTGAGTAAATCAAAGGCTCTTCATACATTTGTAATTCACCTTAATTTTTAATAGATAAAACCAGAAAGCATGGAGTGACACACTCAGAGGTAACTTCTAATATTCTGCAATTGAGAATTTTGGGTATAAAAGCAGAAGTGGTACACAATTGCTACAATAAAACATTTTTAGGGAGTTCATGTCCAACAAACAAAATTTAAAAGATTTTTTAGAATGTAAAGGATGAGTATAAACCACTCTTTATCCATCTGTGCTCAGAGTTGATCTGTGGTAACAGATCCTACATACATTGTACAGCCAGAGATTATTTTGTGTGTATCCAAAGAAAAGTGTGCCATCCCCAAGTTGAACACACAACAGGTTGTGATACATCCCTGATTATAATTGCAAGGTCTGGAGTCTAATTCTTGTGTTTTACCTCCCAGCTGTGTGGCCTTAATCATGGTAGTGAACCTCCCTACGCAGTTTCTTAATTTTGTCCTTTTTAATGTAAACATGATCATATTCCTGTCACAGATTTGCCGTAAGGGCTCACCTTAGAAGAGCACCTATCCTATTACTAAATCAAAGTGAACTACTGACTTTTGTTATTATTATGAATACTCACATAATAACTACTCCAGTCAGAAGAATGAGGGTTAATATGAAAGTGATAATATACATCTATATACTATATATACTATATTTTTTCATGCTTAAACTATAAGCATGAAAAAACATAGATGTAATATATATATATATATATATATATATATATATATATATATATATGACACTGTGTTATATTTGTATATAGAAACATTTATTTGTAATCTGTGTAGACTTCCACTTTGGAAATATTATAAATTAATTTATGAGTCCTGTCTTAATGGACATTCAGATTCTTTACAGTCTTATTGAAACAAAAATATTGGCAGTAGCACATTCTTAATTGATTCTGCTCATGTAAAACCCTAAGTTAGAATAAATACATAGTTTAGGAATAAGGGCATATATATTTAAAATATTGGCAGTTGATACTAAATACAAAAACTTTGCTTCACGTTGTTTCAGTTAGCAGCATGAAGACACTGTCATGTAAAAGAGATGTTTTGAATAAGCTTCAGAATAAAAAGTTATAACTGAGACACCCAGTTAGAAGGGACACGTAGTGGGATGCTTCCGTAGCACATGCAAAACCCTGGGATCCAGTACTAGCACTGTAAAAACCAAACAAATAAACAAACAAAAAACTACAATAGAGATCACAAAATTGGTGCATTTGACAGCGTGTGATTGTATTTAAGCCAAAGCTAATACAAGAAATTGCATTCCACAAATGCATCACTGACATTTTAAAGAAATGTGTATTGCAAACAACTTTCACAACTTTCATGTATTATTTTCAAGTTGCATAATTATTGTAATCATTTTTATTGGTATGTAATAGGGCGTTTAACTCAAACTACTTTCATCTTCTCCTGTACTTACCTTATTAACAGTAGGATGGGTTTCATATATGTGCATTGGAGTGCATACTCAGTAGCTTTCTGTCTTTGAAAAATGCTTCTCTCTTTTCCTATCAAGTTATTAATAATTTTTAATGAGGTGACTCTCATGTACTTTTTGCACTCATCCCCAATACTCTTGAGTTTGCTATTGTCAATCCTGATTAGCAGTAATTAAATATGCTACTTATTAGCCAGCCTCAGCTGAAATGCAGTCACTATATATGTCCTGAGCTATGCTCATAATCTATTTCTGTGAAAGCAGCACAATTTAAATACCTTGAGGGAATATAAGCAAAAGTGTATTCGGCAATTCAAATAAAAGAGGAACATGAACAACTCAGTAGCAAGAAAAAAATCTCACTTTCAAAATAGGCAAAGATGACATATGAATGGCCAGCACACATGTAGGGGAAAAACCCAGATGAAAAGTGCTACTATAATGAAATATCATGACCTAAGAACTTGATAGGCAGCACTGAAAAACAACAGTAACAAATGGTGGTAAAAGTGTAGAGAAAAGGGAATGTTTGCGCACTATTGGTGTCAATGTCAATTAGTAAAGCCATTTTATAAAAGTTGAGCTCCCTTTGATTTAGTAATCTAACTTATGGGTATATAATCAAGGAAAATGAAACTGTATGTTGAAGTGATACCTTTACTCATGTTTACTACAGTACTTTTCACAATGACTAAAATAATGAATCAACCCAAGTGCCTATCAATGGGTGAATGCATTAAAAAATATGGCTCATGTCCACAGAATACTGTTTGCCTTAAAAAAGAAAGAAGTGTTGTTATTTACAAAAACGTGAATGGATCCAGAAAACTTGATGTTATGTGAAATAAACCCAGCATTTAGAAGCACTTATGTGTGAAATCTGAATGTTGAATTTATAGAACCAGAAATTAGAAGGGTGGTTACAAGGACAGGGACAAGCGGGAACAGCGAGGATGTCAGTCAGAGGACACACAATTTCAATTAGAAAGAAATCATAAATTTAACAGAGCTGTTTGTATGACATGATGACGATATTTGGTAACAATGCATTACATAACTGAAAAATGCTAACAGCATATGTTTGAAGTGTTATCACAAAAAATAAGTATATCACAAAAAAATAAGTTATCACAAAAGCTTGATTTATCCATTCTACAGTATATAATTGTTTTACAATAAAAATAAGTTTTTTGAGTTTTCATCATAGGTCAGTGCAAGACTGGCTTGCTTTAAAGTTCTGCAGGTCACGCATTATGGCTTTCATCTTTAATCACAGAGCGTGCAAAGGGTAAAGGAGGACCACAGGTTTGAGTCCAGCCTGAGCAATTTTACAAAACTCTGTCTCGATTTCATTTTTTTTAATTTTTAAAATTATTTTTATTTTTTTAAATTTTATTTTTAAAGAGGGTAAAATTAGACAGAACAAAACAGATCATAAGAGACACAGATTTCAGAGCAAGATAACCAGAGGTCTTCACTCTCTATCATGTTGTCTCTTGTTTTCTTCCAAATAATTGTCCGTATCTTCACATACAATGAATCCATACAAAACAAAATAGTATAAAACTGAGCAGAACAGGATGAGGAAGGCATTTTAGGTCTTCAAGATCAGACAATAGGGAAGTCAATAATGGCTTCCATAATGTCTCTCGTTCTCTTCAAAATAGCTGTCCATACCTTCATGTATGTTGAAATTAAACAAAGCAACACAGACTAAAATCACTCTGAACAAAGAATAATGGTATTGCTGGATTTCGCATCATGACACTATGGAATCAGCACTGGGTACCTTAGTGTCTCTTTTTCTTCAAAGTAGGTGTTCATTTGATCATGCATTATATAATCGATTCTCATAAACTTGTTACAAGTTCTACGTATGCATGAGTCTCTACGTGTATACCTATCCTTTCTGTATGAGAAGGAAAAATAAAACAAAACAAGACAAAACAAAACAAATTCCTAGAAAAATATGAAATGAAAAAGACATATAAACAACTATACCAAAAAGCCCAGAACACTGACAATATAGGCCTTCAAAACAAGGTGGTAGAAGCATAACTAGGGTTGTTTTACATCTTACATTTTAGATATTTTACATAATGGTCTTCAAGAGTTCCTCAGATCACCATACAATAATATGCACAGTTGTTCCAATCCTATGAATGTTAACTATTTTGTTCCAAGAACTTACAGAGTTTGTAGCGCAATCATCTTAGCTATCCTAAGTGTGTTTATATAACGGTAGACATTTTTTCTTAGCCCTTCCTTTTTATTTTTCCTCATTTTCCCTGAAATATGATTTTTCCCCTTTAAGCAGATTTTTATTCTTTCACTGTAATTACTGAGGTTTTTTTGCATTGTGTCTCAATTAAAAAAAAAAAAAGAAAGAAAGAAAAAAAAGTTGGGTCAGTGTGAAGACCCTGGACTAAATCCAAATAACACAAACAAATAAACAAAATTGTACTTCAACAATTAACAAATTAATAAATGTCTACACAATTAACATTCAACAAATGTCTACACAACTTTGCTTCTTATTTTATATGTCACTGTGAATTTCAGGTGATTATTTACAATGAAAACATGAGATAAGGAAATTTTGAAATGTGTACCAATCAAACGATACAGAAGTATGAGAAAATAATTGTGAGTGAGCTTTGATTTAGAGCAACTTAGGAAGATCCTATTTTCCAAAAAATTCGAAAGTCTTCGTTTACAGAAATGTTTACTCATTTAAGAGTACAGTTGAATATCAGTAGACATGCATAAAACTATCTCCTTTTTCCATATGTGAGGCTGACAGGGAAGTTGCTCATTTTGTATTGATGACAAATGCTTTACAAATCTAATTGTCACAAAGTCACAACTGGAATACAAAACTTAAACTCAGGAAAGCTTTATGACTTGTGCCATGGACATGCGCATTAGTAACAGATCTTGAATTTGAACTGAATCTGCTTTGCTACATCGCGCCCTTCCTTCCGTGTTCAGATTTTTCCTACCAGATTTTTAGGATTGGTCCTAATTGGAAGTCACTGTTACCATAATCTTCCACAGCTGGGTTTTCCTTCCTGAGACTGAAATCAAAAGCGATTAAGGAGCTTACAAACAAGTGTGGCAGGTGAGAGCTCGTCAAAGGCTGAAATCGGGCCCCATGGCTTTAGGCTTGCTGCTTGTGAGTGAGTCTTCACGGCTTTTCTGAGCTTGCTTTTCTCATCTTACAATGAGGCTAATAATAAAGGTCGCGTCACAGTTGCATTTCAAGTGTTAATGAAATTATCTGTATAAAGGACCTAGACCATAGTTAACTCTCAAAATAATCAGAAAGAAACCAAATCAAAATAACATTTCATCTAAATGGATTTTCATATGTACCACAAATATAACACAATAAGACAAGATGTATTTTCAATCTTAATAATCTATGTCTAAGCTAAAGAGAAATGAAAAACTAATCTAAAAGTTATATAGTACACAAGCTTTAGGATAAAACTGTTCATATAACAAACTAATTGAAACATCTTTAACATTTTATTTAGCATTTTAGAATATGTGTATTACATTTCTTAAAATGAATATTATATTGAGTGAATTGAATGTTAGTTTGACCTTCTTAATTTCTAAACATAGCCTCAGTGCTAGTGGAACCCAGCACTCTTTTTAGCATACTTTTTTTTTTTAACATGGTGTGGTCATTCTAATTTACTCCAGAGCCTTCATTTCCCAATGATAAAGCGAAATCCCACAGTGATTGTTTCATGCTTAGTATTGAATCACACATCAAGATAATGACTACTTTCATCTGAAACCATGGTACTGTAATAAATTAGCTGTACAGATTGTACAGACTGTATGTCTCCTTATTGTCTTAGGAATGAATACAGTGTTCTGTCTTTCTATGTTCCATTTCCAAAGTGATCCAGAGAAATTCAAAAAGAAATAGGAAAGCTCATGAGAACTGAATTCAATTTTTATTTTCTCTTACTGACTTATATAAGTGAAAGGTCTCACATCTTTACTTTGGGCTTGTTTTAATTTTAAAAGCCATAAAGTGATGGGAGAAAATAATAATTTTCAAAGTGAGAAGTTGGAAGTCTTGCTTGTGGATTTTTAAATTTCAGGTTCAGAGAGCTGAAGTATCTGTAACTGAAACAAAAAACTGACAAGATACGGAAGCTTCTGAATCACAGCCAAGTTCATAAGATAGGAAGAAGATAGGGCAAGAAGGCAAAACAGGGAAATGCAGAAAAAACAAACCAGTTCTCTTTCCCTCCAGTTTTCCTTTTCAAGGTCAGTTTCCCTGAAGTATAAATTATACTACAAACTGCACTCATTGAAAATGTGTTTTAACAGTGGCACGCAATGGTGAGATGACAACTACAGCCGTGGGAGGGGACAGCTGTATCACTCCCAGCAATCCTTGGGTTCCTCTGTGAACAGTTCTTCTCTTGCTTGTGTGCTGCTGGGGCAGACTGGGGTGAGACCGTGAAGCTGAACTATAATATATATCTCTCGCCATATCATGAAATAAACTGACCTCCCAATGCTCTCTAAAATCAGTATATTATCCCTATTCCTGATAAAGTAGAGTAACATTCATACTGAACCTCTGATTTTATAATTGAAAGTATTCATAGAGAATAAACAATATGTGAAATTTTACATTTGTAATAAGTAAGCCCCCCCAAAAGTAAAAGAAACAGCTTCACTATTCCAAATCTGAGCTGATGTTTGAGAGAAAAATATGCACCAAATGGAGAAGAGCAGGAAAGACCAAGGTTTGAATATGCGATTTTTTCCTAGATCCCTGCACATCTGCCAGAAGTAAAAGCTGTTTTTATTCTCACTGTAGTATATGAAAGAGAAATCAATAAATTGATGAATGGATTGGATGATAGATGGGTGAAAGGAAGAAGACAGGGAAGGAGGTCAAAATCACATCGAAGTCACTTTCTGGTAATTCAGGAATTGGAGGGACTGGACAAGAATGTGCCCATAAGTCTAGATACCTGGTGGGTAAGAGCGTAGGCTTAACATGGGAGATACTCAGAGTTTAATAATAGCTCCAACACCAATGTCATGCCATGGGGTGGCTGCCGAGGAGACTACATTCATTATCGTGACTTATAAAATGGAGGAGATAATATCAATATTGCAGAATTGATTTAAAGATTCAATGAGATCATACCTGCTAAGTTAGTACACTGGAATCCTCACTTAAAAAATGATATACATATGAGTCCACGTATAAATAACACAAAAAATGTCTAAACTAGAGTGATGATGAATGGAATAGGTAGTACCTTCAGCTGGAGGATAATAGCTGGGTAGAAGTCTAAGGAACATTCTGTTCTCATTATACTATGTCACAGGGGGTCCTTTTGGGGAGAGAAATATGTATGTATGCATCTCTGTATATGTATAGGTACGAATTACTTAATACAAGCCGTCTCTCATATAAAAGAAATCCGAGAAGATCTATTCATATGATGTTGTGTGATGCTATAATATTGCCTCTAGCATATATTAAAATCTATTTTGTGATTAGGGATTAGGCAATATGTTATAATGAGGCTGCCAAAATCATCAAAGAAGTCAACTTTTATCAGAAAGGCTCCTTTTTCTGTGACCCATCATAGTTTGGTTTCCAGGGACTTCTATTAGGAATATGAGATAACCCAACAACCATTTTTAATCACCGCAATAATTTTGGAAATCTTTGCCATCCCAGACCATGGGAAGCATCTGCATGCAGCTTTAATTTGCCTCATTTGTTTTTGTATCCCACCAAGAACAATGACAGCAACAGTAAAAATTATCGTGCAGATGCATCTGCTGCAAGTAGTGGTGATTAGTCCTAAGCCCAAACAAAATTAGGTAGGGAAAGAATTATGTAGCGAAGATACTTTGCAGCATCTTTTGTAAAGCATTTGAACAGGACAATACACATACAAATAAAATGTTTTTATTATATGCACAACAAGGGAAAATAAGAGTCTGAAAATAGTTTCAGTCAAAAACAGTAAAAACGCTTTAGAAATTGTGATGCAAATATTAAAATTATACATATTTATAAATTGCTTAAAGTTACATTAGTATACATGACATTGTAAGTATCTTTGTGGTGTATGTGTGTGTGTGTGTCTACCATGTCAATTCGCTTTTTATTAACCTCTACTAGCACAAATATAGGCTTGTAGTTGGGACATCTTTATAATAGACCTGTCAGGAAATGTGGCAAGAGAGAAAACAATAGATAGCCAGGAACCTGTTTTTTGTTGACTTTGGGTCAACTTCCCACCTCATTAGGCCTCTGTGTGTCTATTCTTATAATGGGCAAATTGCTCTAATTAATCTCTTACAACTCACTTGATTTAGTTGAGTAGTCCAAAATTTCCATGCCAAGAGATTTTAAAATAAGGAATTTTTGCTGATGGACTGTATCATTAATGAAGCAAAATCTTAACTTCTGATACTCTTGATAACAAATTCCTCTGTCTGGGAATCTAAATTACACCCAATTTAAATTGAAAATAGCATATTCTAATTTGGTGTTTTTGCATATAAGCCTGTTTATTTTTGTATTACACATATTTCCCATTGGATTCTTCATGTTCTTAAACACCAGTGTTTCTCTGGCTTGTATTAACTGAGCACATCTTAAATCCTCAATCTTAGAAAATGAAAACAAAAGTATAGGAACATAAATTTATAAATACTTAGAATCATGGATAAATTTCCTTGTAAGTAAAAATAAAGCAAATAATGCTAAAGAGAGCTTTTAAAGTTCCAAGAAATACAAGAAAAAATTTGAGACTAGTAAAATCAAGAGTCAATTTAATAATTTACTTTAGTTAACATGAAATTTTATCTCCTAGATTGGACTCTTAAATACTTAGATTGGCATGCCAGTATTCTTAGCTGTATTGACATATATGTATATATCCTTTACCAAGAATCCTAAGGCGTTAAAATAATTTATTATAGATTTCAGTTTGAATAATCTCCATAAACTTTTTTCATTCATTTTTCTGTATGATTTTTGAATGAATTTTTGTGCTGCTGATTTTCCTTGCATATGTTTAGAATCTATATCTATATTCACAATGTAGTAAGCAGTAAATTTAAATCATATTTCAAAGAATCTCCTATATTATAATTAGGATAAAAAGTTCATACTATATAATCATTGTATTCAACAGAGATAGATCATCTATTGTGTTCTCTTACCAAGAAAGTCAACTCGTATAATATTTAACTGCAGTAATCTGTGCATTTTATTTCCTATCAGTATTTAAAGCAGTGTTTTAATTAAAATTTTATGCTTCATAAAATTTATAACTTAGCTTTTATGTTCTTTAAAGTATTTTCTTTGAGAGAAAAAGAATACCTAATTTTTTTTTTCTAAGGTGTTTCTTAATAAGTCATTCTAGAAGCTCATGTCTGGATATTTCAAATTTCTTCTTTCTGTAACCTAAAGTTATATGTTTAGCTTTTTAAGAGAAGTCACATCTTTAGAGAAACAAGTTGGATGGTTTTATTAATACTGTAATTAAAATATTATAGTTCAGTATTTTTCTATTCTTTTGTCATTTTATTTTTTGTAAAACACACATACCAATGATTGCAATGCCTCAACACATTTTAGGATTGTGAAATCTGGCATTTCTTGTTTGTAAATGGTGTTTCCCATTCTAGTCCCCTCAGATGTACCCCAGGAACCTGTGGCTGCCGGGGGCCGTTGTGTTCACTGGCCTCCAAGAAAATGAAGCCAATGTAGCATCTCTAAAACTCTGATTTTGATCTTGGTTAATCTCATGTTGTTTATTTATTTCTCCTTTCTTCAAATTAATGTTCCTTTTTACTTATGCTTTTAGTAAGTAGTAGAGAATGTAGGAGTTAAATGCAACTGACGTGCTTTGAAAACATTGCAAAGCATAACTGTCCCGTTCCTCATGTAGTTATAAATGTTGGACTTTAGAAAATTAAAATAGTTCCATTATAGAAAGGTGCTCATGGATCAATTAAGATTAGATTGGAATATGATATACCTGTCAGTGGTTCTGTGGATTAATTTTGATTGTCATTCTATGGCTCACAAAATAATGACACAAAATTGCGTGTGATATCTATAGAGTCTTACAGTATCTTGTAATAAATTGTACAGCAAAAATGAGTAGTGTTTTATTCCTACTGGTTGGAAATTCATTGTATAACGTAAAGTAACCTCCAAACACCTTAACACAAGGCATGGAATTAAAATAAAATGGCTGAACAATATTGTGTTTGACCAAGATTAAAGTTGCTTGGTTAAAGCATAATACTTTGTTAAACCAGTATACGTGTATAACTGTATCACAGTTATAAAAAAACACAGAAAGAAAAAGTTTCTCAGATTACCAAAGAGAACCTGATTGAAAAGATATAGCATACCTGTGAGAAAATAGAAAATTTCTTCTATGGAATTAGCTATAATCATGAAATTTGGATACTTGATCTACCCTGGTTTGGCACAGTAAAAAATCTTCATACATTTTTAGAAAGACAGAAAACAATATTTGATGTGCTAGACACTGTGCAGGTCCTAGGGATAAAATAAGTACAAGATTGGTGCTTTGTGTTCTTCATGCCCATAATTTCTGCATTTAGGAAATGAAAGAATCTGATGATTTATAAATTCTTTGAATAGAATTCAAATTACATAGAATTTTATACCTCAAAGAATTTACAAATTACTTTGCATGTAAATATTGTTATGGAGAAAGTGTTCTATCAGTGTTGGTGGTGGGGTGAACAAGACAGTGTATCTGCCTCTTGGGGCTTTATAAGAAGTGAATTTATAACCTGAAGAAAATAACAAGATCTAATGGTTTACAGTAATAAATTTGGTGGAAAAAAAGAAGCACACAGAATGGGGCAATAAGCCAAGAAATATTTATGTATTACAGGAATGGAGGCTTCAGGAAAGTTTGTGTTTGTTTGTTTTGTAGACACCTGCAATTATTCTCTATAAAAATAATTCAAATATAGTTTTAAAAATAATTATACCAAGGCTTTTTTAGGATCAGCTTTAAGTAACAGACTTACAATCATTATACAGTAAACAGAGAAGAAGAAAATGAGAAAGAGAAGGAGGGAGGAAGGAGCAGGAGAGAGAGAGAAGGAAGGAAGAAAAGGAACGAGGAAGGACCAAAGGAAGAAAGATAGTTGATCAGGCCACGTCATTTACCTGAAAAGCATTAGCCTCTCTGGGCCTCTGTTTTCTCAACTGGAAAAGAGAAAGATGGTCTTGATATTACTTAATGTCCTGTCATCTGTCTTCCAGGCTCCAAGCAAAGCAGAAAGCATAGGTTCCTAAGGAGGTAATGCACAGAGATGACCACTTACTGCCAAGGAGAGGCCCACCTTTGGGAAGAGACCTGTTCCATTAGTGTTTCTATGCAAATCAATTCCATGTTTAGCAGGCATTTTATATTTCCAGATAGAAACCCTAAGTCTTCAGTCAGAAGAAGAGCAGAACCCAGACCTAACCCTTCTGTCAGAAGTAGAAGGAGTAATGTGTATGTTGTAAGATGAATTCCCAGAGCAGATCACCTATAATTATTTAATGAATATTTAAAATGACAGAGAGACTGCCTCAGCCAAGACTCCATATTTTTTGTCAAAACAATAACAAACAAGGCAGAGCACCACCAAATTAAAAAAATATCAAGGCCACTGTAGCCATTACCCCTAGCAAAAGAAAGGAGTTTTCTGTCTTAGTTTCTCATTGCTGGGACAAATTATCAGACATCCACGAGTTAAGGAAGAAATTTATTTTGGCTTACAGTTTTTGGAAGTTTCTGCCCATAGTCTGGTGTTTCCAAGGCAGAACAGGGCAGTGCAGCATGGTAGAGTGGAAACAGCTCATGGCATGGCAGGCAGGAAGCAACAAGTGTTCAAGGGTTGAAGAGAAAAGGAGGGAATCTATATATATCTCAGCCATGTCCACAGTGACCCACCTCTGCCTACCAGTCGTCAACTCCCAACTTCACACCCAGATGTGAGCCCTTCGGTAGAACAATCCAGCGATGATTATCACACACCCATGCTCCTGTCCCCTCCTCAAAGCCCCAGTTAAGAACTCATGAAGTTTTGGGGAAGGGAATTAAACATGAGCCATAAAAATTTCTCATTGCACTGGCTCTATCCTTCTCTGCTTTGACTACTTCTCTGCTCACCTCTCAGCAGGGACAGCAGTGGGAATGAACTTCAGAGGGACCCTGTGGGCTTTCTAGGAGCTGCCTGGGAGGCCACCAAAAGTATAAATTTATACCCTTGCATTTGTTAAAAGTTTTATTTAAAAGTTTATAATTTCTGATGACTATATTTTATCCACTTAAATATACATCATTACTTAACGAAACACATGGAAAGAAAAAAAAAGTACTGCCTTTTAAACTAATAGCACACCATTTAGGGACTTAGAATATTTCTCTATGGTTCTTTCAGGTTTATAGGAAGATTTTTCTTTTTTTTTCTCATGCTTGGGTACTCATAAAAAAGCATAAGTCAAATAAATTGTGGTTCTAAATGGTTTTTCAAGATCAGAATTTGATCCTGAATGATTTTAAGACTGAAAATTGGTATCGCTTTCTTCTCTACCCTCTTAAGTGCTTTGGTGACATAGCATCACTGGGAAGGCCAGTTCTCTGCTGCTGAATGAGGGGGTCTCCCAAGTCCCCCACTATGGATGTGAATAACATGTGTAGGAAATGATGACTACATCCCAATTTACCTGTGTAACGCCTTCTTTATGAAACATCCTAATTTCCAGGGTCATTAAAATGTGAAAAATATGCATTTTAAAATTGATGAAATAAGTAATTCACACCTTAATTATGAGAGCTACTTTCTACTTGAAAGACTTGGAAGGATTCACACTGAAAAGTACAGAGATTTCAGAGCTTGATGGAGCCAAATTCACATTATTTTGTCTACCAGCTATTTAGAAGACAGAATATTTAACTCCTCTGCATCTCAGGCTGTACCTGTGAAATATGCTTTAGAGGATTACAAATAAACTAGACTGCATAAAAAAAAAATTAAACCTCCTTGCCCTAAAAACTGATTCTCTTCTCTGAAGTAGGAGCTTCTCTGGCATTTTCTCTACGTTTGAACATTTTATAAATATTGTTCTAAGAGAAGGCTTTTAAAATTGGTCAAGTTCTTGTATCTTAACAATGACTGGGTTACTTTTGAAGTATTATATGTTACCTAACAAATAATTTATTCATAGGTGTGTTGTGAACTTCTTCTGTTCCTATCAAGAAGTTTTGAATTTTGGTTAAGCCCAAATGGTAGATCAAGAGCTAGCTTTTCTCCTGCACCTCTATTCATGCCAACTTTTAAGCAAATATTAACTCAGCATAAATCCTGACTTAAAGAATAGTTGACCTGTCAGGCTTGTTATCTGTTTTACCACTCAGTGGAAACACTAATAACCTCCAGAACAAGCCCCGCAAATTAAAACCAAGTATTAACAGTATAATTCCTGGTGTTAATTCTGTAGTAAATTTACAGTGGGTCACAGAAAATAGGTTTCTCATTTTATGAAACAGAAGGAGATAATCCAGACTAAAAGCCAATGTAATATATGGCTTCTCCCAGAAGGTGGCTGACAACTGACCATGTTCGATGTTTTTATTTTTCTTTTGATTTCTGTTACTTCTGCAGTGTTACCACCTCCTGAAGAATCTGGAAAAAAAAAATCTTTCTTTCCCGTAAGGTGATAAACATGAACTAGGCCTTTTCACAAAATGTAAAGATTTTTATTATTCTAATAACAGATTAGGAACCATCTGGAAGCCGGAATTAAGGACTAACTCTGTACATTGCCTGCCACACTTAGTAAATTCAGTAATTTCTTGTGACTGTGATAAAATTAATAAGGCTACAAAGAGAATAAAAGGGTGAAGAAATTAAGCTTTTCAGAGTTCTGAAGTCTTTATGAATCACACCAATATAGGGAACCTACTTACTGAATAACATGAATCAAAAACTTCAATTATTATTATAATAATTGAGTTCCATCTAGACCATTGAATCCAAATCTTCAAGAATAACCCTTGGTAATCTACACTTACAACCATCACTCTTGTTGACTCTTAATGCAAAGCAAATGTTTAAACACTGGAATGTAATAGTGCTCTTTTTTAAGAGAACAGTAAAAAAAAAAGTTTGTGTGTCTATTTGATGAAACAAATGTTTCATGTCAGACCAATTTAACAATTTAAATATTGGACAGTGATGCTCAAAAGCAAAATGACTGGACAGGAAGTTATCTGTTTTTAAGTGTGGTTACTAAAGCATCCTATTGATATAAGGGAACGAAACTCCCAATCTACTATGTCCGGTACAAGTTCGTGTTCTATGAAATCGAAGAATGAATTTTAGGAACAACAGGAGGTTAAGAGCAGAATATATTTTTTGAGAGAAAGAAAACTTCTGTTTTGAGAGACAGAAGTGGTCCCCAGTGGGCTGCCAAAGACTCTGTCTTTTTAGGAATTTTATAGAGTAAAATCATGAGGTTAAATGGGTCAAAGGTGGGGAAAATGGGAATTTGCAAGGTGGGCATAAGGTAGAATAGAACTGTGGTCAACCAGTAAGATTAACTGCTCAGGTAAAATTGATTAAATTGGGAGCAAATGGGGGAGCGAGTCACATAAGGGACACACTTAACAGCAGTGACTCTTCCTGTGGGGGGTGGAATGCTGACTCCTGACCTCCTCAGGGTTACAGAGAAGTATTTGGAGTGTTGATCCTTAGGGTGTGGTTCTATTTGGTTTGTCTTTTGTCTTGCCATCTGGCCCACAGCAGGAGGTGATTGTCTCTTCCCAGGCTGCAAGGTATCTGAACTTCTGCTCTGGCTCCCTTGAGGGCCTAGCCCTGTCTGACTGCCTATAGTATTTCTAACTAGCTCAGCTGCCTGTAACACTATGACTTCTTCCAGAGCTTTTTATTACAACTGCTTTGGGCAGCAGAAAAATACTGTGATGTTTTGTTTTGTTTTCTCTTCCTGATGTTTGGACCTAATGTTCTCCAGTGCTCAGAAAGCTGAGTATTTTTAAAAGCCATTGACTTGGCATTGGTTAAGAGAAGGCGAAAATTACAAAGTCAAGAACTTTTCCTATCTCTGCTAATTGCTTTATACAAATTACTATAAAGATAAAAAACAATACGAGACTAGTTTTAAGTATTTTAAATATATAAACTCACATAAAAACAAGAGCATTTGTTTAGATTCTTCTTATTCATGCCTTCCCTTTTCGGTTTGAAAGAGAGATGCCTAATAATCATGCCAGAATCGTTGGGACACATTTTATGTTTCCAGAACAGTTTTGTTCCATCAATTCTGCTGATCTTTGTTATGTGACGTAGACAAAGCATTGCAAATAATAAATATCATTTAGTGATGGGATAGCTTGATTGCTGAGGAAATAAGGAACACAATTTCCAGGAGAGACTTTTATTAAATTTATATAAGTATAGGTTGAGATTTTTTTTTAATCAGTTTTAGGAACTAAAACTTTAGAAATACTTTTCTTTAGTAAGACATCTTGATGTACCACAGGTCAACTGCAAGAACTCTTCATGAACAAAGGTAAAGTGCATCAGCATAATCACACATGTCCTGTATCAATGATACTTACTGATTTATTTACAATGAGATTTTCTGCAATGAATAGTCCAGTTTAAGCATGTTTCTTCTGTTCTTTGTGAATCATTGTTTGTCTGTCTGAAAACCTATTTTGTTCCGTTTGCAGAGCACCTTTCACTTGCTAATGATCTGTGCAAATTAGAAAAGGGGAAGAGAGGCAAGGTTAACTCTTGAAAATGTCTTTGCTCTGCCTAAATAGTAGGTGGGGAGGATTTAGCCTTTGACTTTCCTCTCTCCCAGGAAAACGTCCCAGACACAAAGAAGGAGGAACACACACATGCTGCCTGTGTCACTTAGAAGCTCAACCTGGTGGGAGGGAAGAATATTCATAGACCTCCCTGCAAAGGACTGGCAATGAGGGTAGATGATTTCTTTATTCTTTGTGGACTGGTGCCTGTTCTATTCACTGTGGAGTCACTCCAGTTCAAAGCCTGAGCATGTGCTGTGCTGAGATTTTCCCATATGATGCCATGGGAATAGAACATAATTTCACACAACCAAGTTTTGCACAGATGTGGGCATAAAGAATCCAAGGAGTCAAATTTGCATAACTAGCACAAGACATAAAAATTCTGATTTTTCTGCATACCCAGCATGAGAAATAAAATTTCTGATTTTTGTGGAAAAACCTTTGTTCTGTATTAAGGTTCTTATTTGCCAACTTCCTCAACAGTCTGGGTGGGATAAGAGGTTAAGAGAAATGGGAAAGGACTTAGTGTTTGCTAACAACTGTTTATAGTTATTTGATTTATTGGTTAATAAACATAATAATTAAAATTCTGTTTTTGTTTCAAAGCAGAGCTGCTAAACTTTTGGGCATTTGAGTATCCTAGAACTTGGGACTTCTATTCTCCCCTTGTTTTGTGTGGGGAATGCTTTTGATGATAATTATAAAGAAGATTTTGTGGTGACTTTGAAACTGCTCAGTGTTGTATATAGCATTCTGCTATTCAGAAACCAAGAAAAATGAGTAAATGGACCTTTGTGACACTTTGAAAACACTGAAAGGTAATGTCTCAGAGATGAGGTTTATGAATGTATAAACCTTAATAAGCAAAGAATGGATCTTTGTGTGCATTCTTCCTAACAATGAATTTAAGAGACTTTTCTCTGGCTAGCATGGGAACAAGCCTTGCGTATCCTTCCTTTACTTATTTTCCAAAACCTTATACAGTTTCTAATGGCACTTTTCATTTTCCTTTGAGTAACTGGTGAGACTAAATATTTTTATTTTTATTCTAATGAGGTTTACTATGTGCTAAAAACAATTTTATAAAGATCTCCAAACAAATCTTGTGCTATGTTTCTATAAACCACATTTACCGATGTTCATAGGAAATAAATTCTAAATTTTCACTGTAATCATCTTTCTGGAGAGTGATCTTTGCCTTTTCCCCTCCAAGCCCTTCTTTCTTTCTTTCTTTCCTTCCTTCCTTCTTTCTTCCTTCCTTTCTCTCTTCTTTCTTTCTTTCTTTCTTTCTTTCTTTCTTTCTTTCTTTCTAAATAGCCCATAGCTACTGTGACCCCCATATAGCTAAACTCATAAAATACCACATTCTTTTGTATGACTCTTTGAAAACTTAAACATTCATGATGGAAGAAATAAAAGAGCCTGCTTTCTGCTGAAACTTGCGGTCAAATTTAGAAATATACCTTCATTCCTACTTTCACTTCACCTCCAGATAACCTCAAGAGGGTAATTTGTGCTGTGGGAAGAATTTCAGTCAGTTGGGAAAATAACCCATAGTGTAGGACTTGACATTTCTTTAACCCCTCTACATGATAGCGTTAGGGTGTGTACTGTCTCATTCTGCAGTTCATCCAATATAAACTGTATAATTTGTTGTACATTTTAAAATTAAGAACCCTCATGTCACAAAAGTATAACAAGATTGTGAAGGGGTGTGGTGCACCAAATTATTTTTACGTAATATAAAATTACTGTTTCACTGTCCTGTATTTTGGAATCCTATTAGTGCTAAATAGAAGTTTACTGCTATGTTGGGCATCTGGAGCCCATCTAGCTATTTGCATTCAGTGTTGTAAACCACCAAAGGGCTTTTCTTGGCTTCTAAATAGTATTTTCTAGGACAGCTGTATTTCTTGACCAATGGTAGAAACCTGGTTCTGCTCTGATAACTGCCTTGAGCCATAGATTCCAGAACCTAATGGAAGTAGAGCTCGTTATGTGCCCAAATTTGCTGAAGCAATATGAAAGAATGAAAGTCACAGTATACCTGAAACTCCAGCCATGTTGTTTCAGTCAGACAAAAGATGCAGGCTGTTTGCTGGACATGGTGCCACACACGGGTAATGCCAGCACTCCGGGAGATGAGGCAAGATAAGATCAGCCCCAGACTGGGCAACTTATTGTGAGACCTCATTTAAAAATAAACAAGAGAGCAGGCAGGTGATATAGTTCAGTGAAAAGACCATGGGCTTAATCATTAGCACAGAAAAAGAGAGAGGGAAAGAAAGAAACAGAGAGAAAAGAGAGAGAGAAAGAAAAAGAGAAAGAGAATGAGAAAGTTTGCAACTTGTAATTTTGACAGATTTCTTTGATAGACCAAAATTGAAAACCCCGGTTATTGATTCACATTTTATTTGCTATTGATAATTCTGAGGGTGCAAAGTTCTATTTAAGTAATTCCACTCTACAATCTCTTTTTTTCCCTAAAGGACATTTAAGGAAATAACTAACTTGCTAATACTGCCAAAATCTCATACCATTCTTTCAAAACTTAAGAATCCTGATTTTTGCCTCTGACCAAAGAAGATATTTATATGAACAAAGGCACTAAAACTAAAAGAGCTAACAGGTATTCATTAATAATCAGCCGTGCTTGCACATAGGGCTAAGCACTGGGCACTGAGGCAGGGAAAGAGACACAATATTAATTTGGTCTTCACTGAAGTAGGTTTGGGTCTTTAGCACCTGTGAGGAATAGCATTTTGTTCCACCACTGAAACTGCTTTAATATGCAGGTAGACACTATGTGCAGGAGCTATGTTAATAGACACAAATTTCTATTTAGAAACGAGGTCATAGGATATTTTCGTATTCCAACTGAACTCTGTTCTCTTGTAATTTAGTAAGTTAACAGACACTGTGGCCAGCCCCGTTTGTCTCTATACATGGAAGCCAGCTTGCTGGGAACAACTGGTATTCTCTCCCAGTAGACTTTTGTTCTTGAAAGTAGTAGTGCTCAGTCACTACTAGATGAGGAATAAATGCTTACCCTTCCTTGTGAGAACTCTGACAATATGTTCAACACCGTGTGGGAGAGCACAGTTCATGACTGCAGTAACTCATTTGATAACACTGTCCCACTCATGTTTTTCCATGCTGATTTACACCCTACCCACCTCCCCACGCTTCCTGGAAGGAATCACCTCCTATATAAACTATTCGCATTTAAATTCTCCTCTCATGATCTGTTTCTGAGGCAACTCTGACCAAGTTATCTTTTCTAGTGCCTCCTACTCATATATATTGGAAAAATGCAGGTCCTTTCAAAACATGACCATATTTTATTCTTTAATCCACATTGAACTCATCATCAACTCTTGTAGACTGAATTTCTTCTTGTTGTGCTCTGATAGTTTTTCCTTTCCTCCATGTTGGTCTAAATTGATACAGCACTGTTCTAGTCAGCATCTCTACTTACATTCTTTCAAGTAGTCATACCAATCATTATCAGGCAAGTTTTACTAATCATCTATTAGTTCTATGGTTCTAGAATTTAAGACTCTTCAGAGTTTCCTGCATTCACTTAAAGATATTATTCACTTTCATGTTTTCAAATAATATCTATAGGATAATGACTCTGGTAGTTATATTTAAATATATCATTCTCTCAAATTCCAGTTTGTTAAAAATCATAACCTACTTGACATCTGTACTTGGAAATCTACCAGATATTTCCTGTCAAAGTTCAAAGTTGAATGCCTTGTCTCTTGCAATATACCTCTTCTTTCTGTAACCTTTCTTGTCTCTCTAAATGGTAGCTCTAGCCTTCTAGACTCTTAGACTAAAACCTACTACTAATCTGTTAGGAAATACTCATGTTGCTAGCTTCAAGATACACTCAGAATCTGACCACTTCTCAGAACCCTCTCTAGAGCTAGCATTCTGGCTCAAGCTGACATCAGCTTTCACTTAGATAGGGCTAAGTTCTGATTTTTCTCACTTCTAGATCCATAGACTTATATCTATTCTCATTACAGAGAGCACCCTTAAACTGCCAGGTCACAGACCATGTCCTTCTAGTGAAAGCAACAATGAAATTAGTCTATCTCACCCAGAGTGCATTCAGCAGCTTTAACATGGTAGGGCAATACCTGACACCCAAAAATTAGAGGAGAGGATTAATGTCACTCAGTTTCAGAGGATTCTGTTCGTGGGTGGGTGGTTGGCTCTACAGGAGAATCATCATGGCAGAAGGGTGTGATGGAGCAAGCTGCTTTCTTCATGACAACCAGAAAGGGGAACAGTGCCAGAGAGGAAGGGGCTGGGAACCTGGTGCAATAGTCAAGGTTATACCTCCTTGGCCACCCAGAAGAGTGCTTTACTAATCACTTAGAAACTCACAAACCAATCAGAGTGAAAACCCAGGTCAACTGTCGTCAAGTATGAAAGCCACATCTTGATAACTGGCCTGTAAGAGCTGATCAAAGAGCTCTGACCCTGTTCTCGAACTGCTTGCCCCTCATTCCTTCCAGCCATATTAAAGATTCCTTGGAGTCATTCCTCCACAGATCTAAGTTTGTTTTTTTTTTTCCACTATGTTCTGGGCACCGAGAATATATATTGAGCAAGATCAATATGGCTCCTATGTCTAGGTATAATAGCTGTCAAGATATGGAGGTTTTAAAGTAACCTAATTAATGGTACACGTCTCAATTAATTCCCCCTAGATTCTGTGTCTTTGCCATCTGTATGCCAGGCAAGTGAAAGACCAAGCAGGCAAGAAAGAGACAGTTCCTATAGCAAGAAAGCCAGACTCACTGAAGTGCCATTGCATGTTGACTTCTCTCTTATTAGTAATCCAACAGTGTCATATAACCACCTAGCTGCAAAGGATGCTGGGAGATACAAGTGCTTAGAAGAGTCTGTTACTGCTATCAAGTCAGGATTTTTGTTGCTCCTGGTTTTTGTCAGTTAGGAATTGCAGGAGACTATATACCATGTAAATAAGAGTTTTGACCACAGATGGTGTAAAGTTATCCACAGTTTACACTAAGCCCCAGCTGTGTCTGCTTCTGAACATTCGAACTAGAAAAGCATTACTATATCTACTTTTTAAATATCGGAGTAAAGACTAGTTATTACCATTAGCTCAGGAAATGACTCAGTGTAGTCCTGGAAGACAAAATTAATTTGCAGTGACTCCAGCAGAGAGTTGGCTGCCTTTTAACTTAATAACTTGAGAACTGTCAGTATCCTTTGAAGTTAATGATAGTTGTAAAGTGCAAATAAGAATTTTCCTAAAGGAAATCAAACTCATAAAGGGTAGTAAACGAGTCTGCTGTCACTAGAACAATTAACGCATGTGTGTGGGAAAACTGTTGAAATTGGACAGTGTTTGGAAATCCATTGTTATTTTGACTTGTCTCCTTTTAACTCTTGAATTATAGAATGCCTAACGAGCTTTCCCCTCGGAAATGAAATTTAAAGCATTTAATAGGTTTCTTGTGGTGGGTAGAGAATTAGGAGCAAAGGTATTTTGCATTCGTATTTGTGTTGGAAATACTTGCATTGCCAGTACCACCTTTGGAGTGAATGTAGTTACCCAGCGGGGTTTCCCATGGCAAATGAATGCCCAGTTACTTGCTTTGGTCTTTCTAGTATGGACAATGATTTTCCAAAAAGGTATATGAAGTCTCATTTTAGTTAGGTTTTATTTTTTCTAATGAGTAAAGTAACTGGTTGAACCAAGAACAAAGGATTTATCAAGACAGAAAATGTAGGCAACTGTTTGCCCATACTATGCAAAGGAGCAAATGGATCATTTCAAGGATGCATTGGGCAACTTATCATGCATGTATGTAATGTAGCTGTTTCTAAATTCAGTCTCAGGTTATTAGTAGCGTGGAAGCTCCTAATGAGGCGGGGGAAACTTGCTGGCTTAGGAACATCTTGTTTTCTTTTCCAATGATGCTACTCAGTTTGTTTCAGCAGGAAGCAGCACTTCTGATGTTTTTTTTTTTTTTTTCTTGTTGCTCATTTGTGGGTTTCTTTCTTTTTTCTTTTTTGTGGATTTATTTCTACTTAATTTACTGATCCAAAGAGATGCAAGGTTGGAATCCCAGAGGACTGCTGTTTCCTGTTGGTGCCCATATAATTGAAGTCAGCAAGCAAGAATTTCACATTTTCTGGAATTCATGGTGATTTTAGGCTTCCAGAAGCAGAAATAAAAATGCTTCTTCAACAGTGGTTTATATGGTTATCCACTTCAAACTCCCCCAAGATACAGCAGCCATGTTAATTTGGTTAAGGCTTGTTTAGGAGAAATTAAAGAATTCTTCATCATTATGACTTTCTCAAAGGTGAACTTTTTTGAACTCCAATGTGTGCTACAATGTAGTGTTTTCAGAATTGTCTGTTTACAAGAAATACATGCTTATTAAAATGTAGGGTCTGTGATTCTTCCCTTAGGCCTGCGTTGTGCTCTGGTTTCTGTACTGTTTATTGGTTTGCTTGTGTTATAGAGACCAAAGCCAGGGCCTCACACATATCAGGCAAGTGCTTTCTACCACCGAGCTAAGTCCTCAGCCCCTGAGTTTCTTTGCTTTTACTGTGTGTGTCAGGTGGTTTTTCATAGGCAAATTTAAAAATTAGTTCTCTTACGTGAACAGGCAGGATGATGGATTTTAGACTAAAAGCACAGGGTTTAGTATTATTGTCTCTGCATATCTGTCATTTATTTGGGATATTTATTGGGAGATTATATTTGTAAAGCCTTTAGTCTCCATGATGACATGGATATTGGAGTAGGCTATTTCTTACTTCATAAAACAGGAGAGATACCTTAAAGAGTTATAGGAAAGTTTACCTAATCACACTGAAATTCTGAAAGTAATTAAAAGCCTCTAAGAAGCTTCTAGCTAGTGACACATCATCTTCCAGGCCTCTGTGTGTGTGTCTTTTCTCAGATATTGTCTTTTCTCAGACATCCACTCCATTTGGAAGACTCATAAATTATCAAAGTATATTTTTTCTTAAAGAGCTAGATTTTACTCTGACGCAGAGGATAAGGAAATGGGAGTGTGGTAAGCAATTCTCAAAAACCACAAGAAATAAATTACTCTGCAACCCCACCAAACGAAACATATCAGAGCCTAAAACACAACTTCAATACGACCAAAAGCAATATATTGATGAGATTCATTCTAGTAAGTCTTTCCAGAAAGCAGGTCAAGATGGGATAATGAGGCATGTGATCCTTCTATACTAGTAACACATATTAAAATTCATTCCATGTCAACAATAGATTATGAGCCTATCTTTTATCAGCTAATGCATATGTATTTAAATTCATTCATCCACCAAGGCTGTAATTTATAACTTCTGGTACTCTGACATTATCCTGAGAATTTCATTTAATCTTTCTCGATTGTATGTCTTGCAAGATTTCTCATCATAGTCACAAGATTACTTGATGATTTATTGGTCACTGTCTTTGTTATCCAACATAACTCAAAAACTTGCTGTGGTCACTATTTAGAGTATAATTTTCAGTTTTTACCTCACTATGCAACTAATATACATAGTCACAGTTCTGAAATATTCAGTTTTCTTTCAAGTAAAGAAAACTTGTAAAAAATTTGTAAAGCATTTGAAGTCTGCAAAGATTCTTCTGGAGGAAAGAGGCAGGCCATAATTTCTCTTATGCTAACATTTTATCATACATATTTCTAGATTTGAAATATAGTAAAAGTTTAACATATGTGCTATTCTTTAGACTGCATCAAATTTTTCTTATTTGAAGCTCTGGACTCTTTGACTGAAGACACATGACATTATTTCAAACTTAGAAAAAATTTAAATGTAGATCAAAGTAAATTAAGAGTATCTTTTTTAAAATTTCAGAAATTAGAAAACATTTTCAGAACCGTCAGTCTTAATGTGTCTTTTTTTTTCTTTCTGGTACTGGGGATCAAACTCACGACCTTGTGCTTGCCAGGCAGGTGCTTATGCCACTGAGCTAAATCCCCAGCCCCAGAGCCTTCAGTCTTTTAAAAACATAAATCAGTGTAACTCTTTTCCCAAAAGTTTTAAAATTTCTTTCATAGCCTCTTGTCTTTTTCAATCTTGCAGATTTCCTTTCAAGTTATTTACTCTAGTTTACTTGTAAAAGTCAACTTGTAAAAGTGCCACTGTAAGGAATAGTCTGATCTAGAGAGAGTGACCTTAGAGTTTCTTTAGGCGTGTTTAGATATTCTCCCTTGGCTGCAACGTCTAAATGATTAAACTTAATCTCTATATGGAAAGACCCAAAACTCAATAGTATTTTTCTCGGTTTGCACAACACCACAAATGACCTTCATATTTAAGTGAAAGGACATGGTTATATTCAGGAAAGATAATCTCAGCACACTTAAACTATGAATATTGTTTTGTCCTATCCCAAGTCTAACAAGAAAAAAGTATCCAAGAGGAAATTTCTGATCAATATACCGTTCTATTCATATGCCTAATAATGTTGTCAGGGGGTTGAGGCAAAATTCTAGCTCCAGGGATGCCAAGAGATGAGGTCCAGACACTTGTCCCAGTAGCAAATGAAGAGATGAACAATTTTCAAAGGCAGGAAAGGAACTTTAATCAGCATGCCATGCTGAGGAGCACAGTTAAAGAGGTTCAACCTCTGTCTTCAAGGGGCTGAAAAAATACTTTGGGGTTTTATAGAATAGAGGAAAAGGCAAGGGTTAATTTTTGCAGAGCTTGCATAGCTGGCAGCATAAGTAAATCTGGCCAAGGGGTGGTCTGGTTGGTAAGTGTACTTTTAATGACTTGTTTTGCAGGGTCCTGGGGGAACCATCTTCATGTAGTGTGCAGTTTTGCTCCCAGAATCAGAGGTTGCTCCTGCCTAGAGAGGCAGTGTTAGTTCCCATTTGGGGGCAATTTCTCCTGCTTGAGGGGGTGATTTTATCATGAGGCAGTCAGCAGGGCTCTACTTTTCATGAAATTCAAGGTGACTGTAGGTTTTAGAACAATGATTGGAGATTTCTGGGCATTGTTCCAGGGATCTAGACTGGATATCGTAAAACTTGGCAATTGGATGTCCCTGCAAATCCTGAAAATTAACGCAGTCACTCTTATATCAGTATTACCTGCCTTAAAGGGAGATTGGGATAGCCTAAGTAAATCTGGGGCTAATAAACCTTTTAATACAGACATTTGTGTGATTAGCATGCCTATGTGCATAGATAAGCAAGTGCAAAATTCTGCGGTAAAGATGGGGGCAAATACAAAATGAGAGTAAAGATGCCGGATCATCCATTGGGCATCTGCAGGCCTAACGTCTTATTTCCTGACACAGTAATGCTTATTCCTCTATAAACTTCGGAAGCATCACCCTATTCAATTTGTAAAGTTGAATTTTATTTGTCCGTTATATTCTATTTCTAAAGAATTTGTATAGAATGAGGAAAGGTTCACGATGAAATACTTAATGACCAAAAAACACAGTAAAAAGACATGGAGCATGATCAGAATGCAGCATAGAATAAATAAAAAGTATCATTGGTAAAGCTAGGAGCAGATGTCTTCTTTTTGTTTAGGAAAATTCCTGGAGTTGAACAGAGAACCACAGCATCTGCCTGAAAGACGGATAAATAGGAGACTAAATGTTACTAAAAAAGCCATGGGGAAGTGGCAGGAACTGTCAGTCATCTTGAGATTTCTTGGAAGAAAGTCACCTATGTTTAAAGATAAAAGAAAGGTAAACTGAGTTAGAAATTAAAGGCAAAAAGTAAAAAGGCTTGTACCAGTTTATTGAGGTATTCAGATAACGGGGCAAATCCAAAGACAGAGGAGCAGGGATATCTAATGTGCAAATTTAAACCCTGTGCCAGGCTGTGCTATGCCCCTGCCACCCTGTTCCTTACCTTCAGTAGCAAGCTCTGGACAGACTGAGAAAAGACCGCAGTGTTTCCCATTCAGGCCATGCAAGGCTGAGCAAAAACTGACGAATGAGTCCTATACAGGGGCAGGTTCAGCTGTGTGAGCATCTCAGTTAGTCACTCCAATATGTCAGGATGTCTTTGGAAAATCTAGGCAGTTCCACATCATGAAAATTTTTGCTTACACTTCCCCTGCCCCAAAACCAAACCAAAACAAACCAAACCAAAACAAAACAAAACAAAAAAAGAACATCAAAAGCTAAGAGGGTTATCTTAGATGTTGAATTTGAGATTGTTTTATTTCCTTTATATCAGAGGAAAATTTATTCTTTTCAGAAGAAGAAGATCATTTTCAGTTTTCTAGAAAACTATTCTAAATTCGATGGCCAATTAAGTAATGTCTAAAACTCAGTCTAAAATTTGTGGGTACTCAAAACTAGTAACACTAGTTACATTTGGAAAGGAGCGTATTTATTCATCTATTGTGAATAAACAAAATCCTTGGGTTCTCAAATGATTATGTACTGCACAAATAATATATGCTGGATGATGTATAAATGCCACAATTTCAAAGTGGGGGAGCCATTTTAGGAATTTTACACTTATCTGCAAGATTCTTTTGGCTATCAGTGACATGCATAGCGATGCTTAGCATCTATCCTTCTTTTAAAGATAAGCTTAGCCCTATGGTAAGAATAATACTTCTGAAACAGTAATGTGTGTAACGCCAACATATTCCGTTTCGGTTGTTAGATAAATAATTTGAAGGCCACTTCTACCCATTGCTCTTATGTGGCCTTGGTTATGTTATTCAAGGTCTTTGCAGCTGTGTTTATTATATGTAAATGGTGATAAGGATTCTTTCAGCTTCATGGGGCTTTCAGAGGATTACATGAGCTAATAAATATAGCAAGTTTAGCACAGTCCTTGGCCAATTGCACAAAAATAAATTGTCTATTACTATTAATATTTTATAATAGAATCTTCAGGGGAAAAACATTAAAAATGAAATAAAATCATATGTATTATAAGCTCCAAGGCATGATATTATTATTTTGGCATTTTAAAATTTCCTTCTCTGTTTAAACAAAATAAACAAAAGTGAATCTTTTTACATATATTACATTTTAATCCATTTGTTAAACTTTATATAAGCCAAATCACTTTGTGTTATTAAATATTGTTCCTAAACTTAATTTTCAATGGCCATGGTTTTCTCTTTGTAACAAAGCATCTTATTTCATTTAAATAATATTGTATTTTTCAACCTAGTGTTTATTTCTAAATTATGCCTATGTTTAGATGGCTATAATCATCATTCTTTTTTTTTTTAAGACAGGGTCTCTCTATGCAGTTCAGGCTGGTCTTGTGCTCACTTTGTAGCCCAGGTTGGTCTCAAACTTGCAACGATCTTCCTGCCTCAGCCTCCTGAGTGCTAGGATTACAGGTGTGAGCTACCACACCTGGCTCAATCATCATTCTTATAAGTGAATAAAGCTCATATTTATTTTACCACTTTATAGGCCTTATTTAGTCAGAAGTATTGAATCAAATGGTATATTCCAATATTTCCAATACATTTTTTTAAATGATTGCCAAAATGTGTGCCAATTATCACATTTAATAGCATATAAAATACGTTTTAAACCTTCACTTTCTGAATGATAGTCTGTCACTCCAGAAAGAATAGCTATCATCCAGAAATCAGTAACAAATGCTGGAGGGGCTGTGGGGGAAAAAAAGAACCCTTCTCCATTGTTAGTGGGAATGTAGACTGGTGCAACCACTATGGAAATCAGTGTGGACATTCTGCAACAAACCAGGATTGGAGGTCCCATTCGACCCAGCTATTCCCCAGCTATCTTTCCAGGAGAATTAAAAACACTGTATCATAGCAGTATATGTGCACCCGTGTTTATAGCAGCACAATTTGTAATAGCTAAATCCAAACAACTCAAATGCTCATCAACCAAGTAGTAGATAAAAAAGATGTGGTCTTTTTATACAATGGAGTCCTACTCAGCCATAAAGAAGGGTAAACTTGAGACTTTTATTGGTAAATGTTTGCAAGTAGGGCATACTCTTAAGTGAAATAAATCAGATGCACATATGTAAACATCATGTTGTCTTTCTAGTGTGAGAAGCTGAAAAAGTAAATAAGATCCAAAATGTACAATGGACATTGTGAATTGGGAAGGAAATGTTCAAAAGGGAAACTGTGATGGGGGAAAGGGGAAAGAAAAGGAAAAATATATCTTTAGACAAGATAGTGAAAATAGTCATTCTGCCAATTTCTCTTAATTCATTGAAAAGAAAGGTTTGTGCTAGTATTGTTTGGGCAATATTCTATGGACTCTGAGTGGCTACTTTGGAGATAACAATACACAATGTATTAATTACTGTTACTCTCTTATCGTGTTTTGAAATTCTGTTTTATTTTCTCTTTAATATAAAACGTACTTTTATAAAAATTAAAATATAAATGTTCCTCAGAGAATTCACTTTCCCCTTGTAAACAAATGCAAAATATTTTAGCTTATTCTTTTGAATTTTAAAAATTTGGTCACTTGGTTTTTTCTCATATACGTATATTTCTTTAATTTCATTTAAGTTTTTGGTACAATTTATACATAATGATCACATTTATGATAGGGAATTTGCACCTGTACGTGTTATATTTTGATTCCTCTATTTTTCTCCATTTCTGTTCCCCCTTTTCTGTTCCCACTTTTCAACCTCTTTCACAAAACTGTTTCATTTTATTTTTGTGTTCTTATTTTTTCTATCCTTTCCTTCCTTTCACCCTCTCACCTCTCTAGTTCTCTTTTCCTTTTGAAAACTTTTTTCCTAATTCACAATATTTATTGCACATTTTGGTTTTTCAGTTTTTCACACCAGAGAGATAATACAATATTTACATATATGTGCCCAATTTGTTTCTTTTACGATTATGGTCTCAAGGTTCATCCATTTAGCTATAAATGTTTCAAAATTATTATTCTTTATGGGAGAGTGATAATCCATCATATATTTTTTTAAAAACCAGAGCTTTTTAAACACTTTCTCAGTTGATGGGCATTTGGGCTGTGTTCAAGATTTAGCTATTACAAATTATGCTGCTATAAAAATGGGTGTCCCTGTATCACTCTGCTATGATATTTTTAATTCTCCTGGAAATATACCCAAAAGGGGAATATCTGGGTCAAATAGGACCTTTAATCCTGGTTTTGTGAAGAATCTCCACATAGATTTCCACAGTGTGAGAAGTTTTCCCTTTTCCCCATAGCCCCATTTGCATTTGTTACTCACTGTTTTCTTGATAATAGCCACTCTTTTTGGAGTGAGATGGAATCTCAGAGTTGTTTTGAGCTTGTCTCAAATGACCAATAATGTTGATCATTTTTTCATGAATTTCTTTGCCATTTGTATTTCTTCTTCTGAGAAATATCTATTCATCTCAAATACCAATTTTTTGATTGAGTCTGAATTCGGAGGGTCTGATTTTGTTCAGTTCTGTATATTTTCTAGATATTTAGATGGCTACAATAATCATTCTTATAAGTAAATGAAGCCCATATTCATTTTATTTATAATCCTTTTTTTCAGTTAGGAGTATTGAATCAAATGGTATATTTTAATATTTCCAATACGTTTTTAAATTATTGCCAAAGTTTGTGCCAATTATCACATTTAATAACATATAAGATACTTGTTAAGCATTCTCTTCCTGAAATGATATTTTGTCACTCCACAAAAAATGGCTAAGATCAAGAAATCAGCCCATAACAAATTCTGGAGGAACTGTGGGGAAAAAGAAAACCCCTCCACTTTGTCTGAAAACAGCTGGTAATTTTTTTCCCCACTCTGTAGGTTGTCTTTTCACTTTGCTCATGATTTGTTTTAATGTGCAAAAGCTTTTTAATAGGATAAGGTCCCAGTTGTTGATTCTTCATATTATTCCTGTACCATCTGGATTTTGTTCATAAAGTCTTTACCTATGCCTATGTCTTCCAGTGTTCTACCTATTCTATTGTCCAGCAGATCTAGTATTTCTGTTTTAATATTTAGATTTTTGATCCATTTTGATTTTAGTTTAGTGCATGGTAATAGACATCTGTCTAATTTTAGGCTTTGACATGTGGAAAGCCACGTTTTCCAGCACCATTTATTAAAGAAGCTATCCTTCCAGTAAATGTCCCTTTGTTAAAAATCAGGAGGTTGAGTGCATTTGGAGTTGTTTTTGCATATTCCAGTCTGTCACACTGATCCTCAGAATCTGTTTTATTTTGCTAATACCATGCTGTTTTTATCACAGTAACTCTGTAGTATAATTTCAAGTTGGAGATTGTGATACCCTCTGACTTGGCCTGTGTTGCCCTAAATTGCTTTTGTTATTCTAGGTCTCTTTTGGTTCCAAATGAATTATAGGAATGTTTACTCTAGTTTTGTGAGGTATGCCAATGGTATTTTCATTGGGATTGCATTAAAGCTGTATAGCTATTTTGGGAGTATTTCATTTAAAGCGTATTTTGTTTCTTCTTAAATGGTCATATGCACTAGTTACTATAGTTGAGCACATTACATGAAGTGAAAAATGTAATGAGGAAGAAGCTGGTGTCAGTGTCTGGCATCTGTGAACAGTGGGGTCCCCTTATAATTACCCTGGGGTTCTTTCGATCAATAGTAAAAATTAGGAGCCAAGGAAGTAGGAACCCAAAAAGAGTTGATGAGGCTTCTACCCTTCGAATTGACATTTCTGATGCATTTTGTGAAGAGATAAATAATTCTATTTTGCTTATTGAAGACAATACCTGCTTTCATTTTCCAGGCATGCATACTGTGACACGGTCACTGCTGCTGCTTTTTGATGGATTGTGATCAGCTTAAGTATAGCTTGTTGTTCTGCTAATAAAGTGAATTTGGAGTGAATCGGCTCACCTGAAAGTGTGCAATTAGAAGTGGGGCTGCTGGAATTCACCATCGGCTCTGACTCCAAGCTCTCCCTTTCTTCTCATTAATACTTGAATTTCTCAACTTTGTCATAGTACTGATTTCTGCATCTCAGACTTTTTACATCGATCTGCCATGTTTATTTTTGAAAGTTTATTTTATGCAGAAAACTGTATGTGTCTATTATAAATAGAAAATCAGTACTATTCATCACATATAAATAAAACTAAGAACAGTGCATGGATCTAGTGTGCTCCCTGAGAGAGAGCACTTAGAGACTTCCACTCCTCCACCTTCTCCTGCCAGAGGCCAGGTTTCCACACAGGTTTTCCCTGTGCTGCAAAACTTAGCTGGCAGAAACACAGCTGCCTGGGAGAACATGTTGTAAGAGACGACAGGAGTTCCCTCTGAACCCAAATCTCAGTGCACTTCTTTTGGTGTCTTTGTTCTGATTCTGTTCAGGCTGTTTCCTAGGAGTAATCAAGGAAGCAGGTTTTACAGTCCAAAGGGTGGGAACTTGTCCCACCGAAGAAAAAGGCAGAGCTACAGGGGCTGAGCCAAGGCTAGAAGAATGTGCTCTACCCATCTTATTGAGCTTGATCTGTGATATAAAAGGTCAGAGGCTCAACATATGAAAACAAACCATCGACTTTCTTCGCTGGGTAATTCAAGGTTACCTTTCCACCCATTGCCCTCTACAAGGCTAGTTAAGCCATTACCAACACAGGTTAAGCCCGCTTCCACAGGCTTTGTCTGGTAATCTATTCTTCACCAACTATAATATCAATCTGAACAAATTCAAGACCACTGAATATTTCTCATGTTTTATTATTGAGAAAAAAATAGGCATTTTGATTCTTTGAACAGTTAACAAAAACATTCCTCCCCATGTCAGTTTCTGTTTGTGCTTGTGGGGCATGACAGGTCTCTGAAGAGAACCAGCCCAATTTAATCTGACAGCCACAGACGGGGGAAGAGTACTACCAATCTAATTATCCAGTAATCTAGTCAGAATGGGAGTAATTCTAGGACTTTCCCAGGCAGCTAATCATATTTCCTGTGCATTAGCAGCCACACATGGGGAGCTTTCAGGAGCAAGTATTGTGGCCTGTGTGGGCTTCCAGAGCTTCATACTGGTGTAATTTCCTTGTTGACTTTCCCCAAAGTGAGCCCTGCAGCAGTAGTTTTATTTTCTTTCCTCCTCTTCTTCTTAGCTAAAGTTGGTTTTGTTCAGCATCAGGTCCTAAATCCAACAAGCTTCTGACCTTCCTTGCAGAATGCAGCTGCAAAGCAGAGAGCGCCCTTGTCAAATCCATGTGCCATTTTCTCA
The DNA here is from genome assembly GCA_004027455.1 of Hydrochoerus hydrochaeris. Classification (NCBI taxonomy): domain Eukaryota; kingdom Metazoa; phylum Chordata; class Mammalia; order Rodentia; family Hydrochaeridae; genus Hydrochoerus; species Hydrochoerus hydrochaeris. The sequence goes on from PVLA01000410.1 coordinate 128,753, forward strand.
TGCAGTGATAAATTAAGGAGGGCAATGCAGTCTCTAGGAGGAAAAATAAGAAAAAAAGCACAGTTGCTTTCTTCAAAATCATTGTTTGTGAACTATTTTGCATGTCATTTCTCTATATACATGGGTAAATAGTCAAGGGAATTAAAAAGGGAAAATAGGTATTGAGTCTGTTAGTGCCTCTGAACATCAAGTGTAGGCAATGCTGTTCATGTCTCATTTTGTAATTAGATGTTTATTATGGAATGTCAGGATTGACCAAAACAAAAACAAAGCTAAAAAACACACATCCTGAGAGTGGCATCTTTAATTAATATCCTGCCATTTTCTGTCTCTAAAAGCTTCTATTTAGGATACTATCATATTATTCCTATATAATAGAATATTTTTCCAGTGCATTGGTGTCCTGCAAATATTGCACTAAGAGCAGTAAACATCTATTCAGTGCCCCCATTCCAAATACCCCTTTGACTTGTCATTTTCACACCTCGGTCAGTCTGAATCTAGGCATTTGAATTTAATAGAAAGGAATTCCAGTCATCGGTAGGTTTATAATGCAGTAATTCCCCCAAAGTTACCCATGATAAATTGGCTTCCTCAATAACCTCTAACAATCATAACATTAAGTAAGTAACTGTAAGAAAGATAAAATGTGGAATGCTGGGCTAAATTGTCGTCTTGTTATGTTGAACAAGTTTCAATCACAGTTTCTACATCTCAGCTGCAATTTTTGTGGACATAAAAGTGTTCTTGCTAGGCATGAAAGTTCACACGTATAATCCCAGCCTTAGGAGGGAGGATGAAGCAGAAGGAGCTACATTCTGAGTTCAAGACAAGCCTGAAATAGATAGTGAGAACCTATCTCAACAACAACAACAACAAATTCTTACTTCTTTCTTTTCTTGGGGAAAGCATTCATTTGTACAGGCTACATTTTCTGGGTATACCTCAGTGCATACAAAGAGACTATTGCTAAATTGCAGCTGTATTTGAGCCTGGAGTTGGAAGCAGGTGAACACAAGACTGAACATGTAGACACTTTTGGTCCTCTTTGTTCTGCTTCTAATTATGCTGTTTCCTTGTTTGTTCTTGGTTCAGAGTCCACAAATATTACTGATAGGCCTTTGTCTAAGTAATGCAATAAACCTATAAATAAATGCTAGTTTTGAACTATTATTTCATATATAATTATTAGTGAATTCCAATCGACTAAATTCACCAATTGCAAGTGGAAATCAGATTTAAGCATGTCAGATTTATCTTTCCTTCTCTAATGTTTTCATCTGAGCATGAGAAGACATTCACGGAAAATGGATGCTGTAGTTCCTAATCCTATAGAGTTGTTGCTTACACCTGGTTCAATACACACAGAATAAAAATGCGGAAAAAAAATCTGTTATGCCGGTGATTTTTAACAGTTCAAGCATTCTCTTAGTCTATAATTGGCATGCATAAAAAATTCAGTTTCCCACATTTTTCAAGGCTGTATCTTAATGCAATTTAGAGGGGTCCAGAGATGTAGGAGACACAGAAACGAGGCTGCAGAAAGGGATCTGAGCAGTGGCTTATCCAGACACTGAGCAACGTGACTTTCCTTTCTCTGCTTTCACCCCTAGAGCTCCAATTACTCAGATGATTCGGATCTACAAACTGGGGTAGATTGTTGATTTCACTGGCCAAATTAACATCTGCTGAATGAGTGGGGCTTTACAAAAGTTCGGTTTTGTGTCTTATTCATTTTTTGCCAGGGTGGCTGGGGCTGTCCAAGAAATGCCCTGGAACAGAAGAGTCTTTGTATAAAGAATTATAATAAATTCCATGATTGCCATATGTGAATTATCAGCCATCCTTTGATCTATTTAGTTTCATACAAAGAGTACTATGGATATTTAACTTGAGTTAAACTGTCACGCAGCAACAGTTTGAAATTGTGATCCAATTTGTAAGGGACCTTTCATTTTGCAGTATCGTTTTCATTTCTGTTTGTTTCCCATCATGTTAAATGTCATTTTTCTTTAAAAAAGACAATTTGTAACACATAGTCTGCGGTAGGCTTGTGACAGTTCTTAGAAAATTAGATATTTTCAGTGGTACATTTGGGGTTTTGCAATACGGATTATGCACATCCCATTTGGTATTGCTCAATTTTTGGGGAACTATTAAAAGAATACTTAGTCTGGGTAAATTACCATTGGCAGCTATCCTAAACTCTTTCTCCTCATATATAATGTTTTAAATTTATATTGTCTGCTCCAATTTATATATGTCTCCTCCTAAATATTCTTAAATTTACATTGCCACAGTCCACACTTGGGAATTCCTAAAAAGCCCTATATGATCTTTAATCACTTTAGGCAAACTCAATATTCACATTTTAACATAAAATCTGTCTGCTCTTCATAATAGTCCCACGAGTCTCTGCTGTCCAACAGAGTAAATATTTGACCATGTACCTGTTAGATTAAAATTTATATTCAGTTAAAGAAAGTTAAAAATTCAGTTCCTTAATTTCAGCACTAACAGTTCAGGTGCTCAGTAACTAGCTACGTGTAGGGAATGGTTTCTAGATTGGACAGTACAGATTCCACCACCGCAGAAAGTTCTGGTGAACAGTGTTAAAGCTGTGTTAAATTCATAATTGAGAATGTCTACATTGCCTTAGAAGCAGGGAACAATTGTCATGTTACAATTGCAGGTTCAATAACAGAAGCAATATTGATGGAAGTGGTGGATGCTCTCGGAAAGTGCACACTTGTAATTACACCTCATCATGAGTTCTTGCCACGATCAAGTGAAATCATTGATTTTATTAAATCTTCAAAGAAACATAGCAAATGGCTACTTGACAGGTCTTTCTATTTCACTGTAGTTAGCAAGTCACTTAATCATTCTTGCAGATATGTGTAGCTTTAAAAATCGGTTTTAATATCTTGTTTTTTTTATTTCTTCTCCCTCATCTGCTTTCCTTCCTTCTTCTCTTTCTTTCTTTTTTTGTTCTTCCTTTCATCATTTTTTTTTGCATGCAAAATCATGTGCATACCATGCCAGTCAGGGGTTTATTCTACTTTTGGTTTCTCCTAGCCTGACACTGGCTTTCTCCTACCTTTTTATCTTCCTTTCCTTTTCCCACTCCTGTTCCTGTAATTCTGTTTTGATGATGTCAGAGAGTGAAAGGGAGTAGAGTGAAGTGTTCCTTTTTAAGAAGACTATGATTTTACATGACTTGAGTGGAAAAATCCTTGGGGTCAGCCAGCCATTTTCACATTTAACTCCCTTGTGATGAATGTGCATATACGTGTGTAAGAGTATACGACGGCATGTACCAGGCTTCTAAAGCATCTTTGTCTTTTGTTTTCTGCCAAGTTCAGGAACTTGAAGGTGCATGGGAACTGGAATTGTCCTAAGTGGTTATGGGTAATGCTGTTTATTCTCTTTGAAAGCTGGAACTCATCAAAATCCAAAAAGAGCTTGGCTGTGATTCAAAATTTTCCCATGAGACAATCACAAACAGAAGCTTAAAAACTCCACTGTAAAATTCTTAGAAAAGAGACGGAATTCAGTAACAACTAAGTATGATGAAAAATAAATGCAAAATAAATGAAGCTATATTACTTCCTTATTAGCTTTATTAGGAATTTCTGTAACTATTGATAATGAAAAGTATTTTATATTTCTCCTAGGCTGTATATTTAACTTATTTCAAAAACATGTTTAGATGAACATAAAAACTTAAAATTTTGGCCTTTCCTAACACTCTGATATAGATGGAATTCTTATGTTATGTTCCTAGAAACTGATTTTTACCATTTTTACAAAAAACAGATAGACATTTTTAAGTGTATATTTTTTAAAAAGTTCTAAAATCTCTTGTGACTGTCCTGTTGCTTACCTGTACTGTCTTACCTGCTCCTCCTCTCCAGAAGCAGCCACGTTTTTAGCAATAACAATATCAAACTTATTTTGGTTCTTAGTATTAACTCTATATGTGCTTTCTCTATGATTGCAATGCATTCATCTAGTGTTTACAGAAGCTTTACTCATAACTTGACTTTTCCCAGTTTTATTTGTAGTGAAGCACTGATACTTTATGTTGGCTGTATATAAATGCATAATATCATGAAAGGTGCCTTCTCTGGAGAAACCAAAAGAGAGAGACAGAGCATGCCAAGAAGATGGGAATCCCAGTCTTTTATAACCTGATCTTGGAAATGATAGTCCATCATTTTTGCTACATTCTATCCAATAGAAGCAAGTGTTGAAACTTTGTTCTTTTTACTTCTGGATATAGATGCTGAGATTCTTCAATTCTAGAGAATTTTTACTGATACTTTAAGACTAACATCGTGTTGCTCATTCGTTATCTATAATTTTAATATGGGGAAATGTCTTTCATCTTCTTGAGATAACTCACAGTGTTGCCAGATTAATTAATATAGCAGAAGTCACAGAGATTCTTGAAACCTCTACACTGTCTTGAACCAACAGAAGGCAATACTATATAATTCTCAGCTCTTTTTCCTAAATGCTTTTGATCTAAGGTTGCCAATGTATGTGATTCATTCATTAATCCATCCTCTTTTATAAATTCTAAACACTACTTTTTGTCATTTTTTTTTACTTTAATTGATTTTTGGTTCATATTCTTTTTTTTTTTTTTTTTGTACTGGGGATCAAACTCACAACTGCACGCTTGCAAGGCAGGCACTTAGGCCACCGAGCTAAATCCCCAGCCCTCGGTTCATATTCTTTTCCATTTTGAATAGGTGAGTTTCTCTCATGGCAATAAATGTAAAAAAGACTCTTCTCATAGCTACCTGCTTCAACACAGTTTTCCCCATCAATCCGTGAAACTTTGACTGAAATTTAATATATATCTATAGGAGCACAATTTTTACTCAGTAGAGTCATGCAAGCACTAAATAAGTTTGTCATTACAATTCAGCCTGTGTCAACAAATTCTAACACCTGGTGTTTTGTTAATATTTTCAAGCACACTGTTGACCTACTTTAGCTAAGAAAATAAAGTAAACATACAATTTGTGAACAGCAAAGGTGTATATTACTTGGAGTCTTGTAAATTGTCAAGAAAAAAAAGCCATGAATGATGAGTGTTTATTTGAAATATACATGAAAACTGAAGAAGCATAATGAGCCTTCTAAACTGCTGCAAAATGACTTTGGATCTCACATCTCCAATCGGAGATGTTTACAAACAACTGAAGAGGCCTAAGTGACAGGCTGTTGTTTATGATACAAAGACAAAGCTATTTACCAAGCAGGTCGTATCTTCCAAACCAAAAAGCTTCTGATAACCCTACACATGTACTTGTATACTCCTCAAAGATAACATTCTGAGTGTATCAGTATCCAGTGTGGAGCTCCTCAAAGTGTTCTTACTGATTACATGGACAGCTTCCATATCTATGCACACCATGAACTCCAACTTGAGCTTTCACATAGATGACCGTCAAGGAAGGAAGCTATCACGCAAGGCTGAGCAACTTTATTCAGGAGGGCTGTCTCTCCATTGGTTGCCTCCTCAAGATGGAGTTTTTGTTGGCCAAGGTAGACACCTGAGCAATTGCAGTACTACTAAGAGGAGAATGGAGTCATTGTATTTAGTTTCCCATCTTCATATGGGTGTTGCTTAATGTTATTTTAAAAGCATTGTCCATTACAAAAAGACTTTCCCTTTTGCAAATAGAGAAAGAAGTACTCAGAAAAAATTATGTAGTGAACTTGAATCCTTTCTTTAAGAAGCTTCACCTACACTTTAAACTCAAGTAAAAGATAGCTCCATTATGGCAGAAGAAGTGTCTGTTGCATGTATTTTTTGATAAGATTTGCCCAGTGGACAAGTAAGTAGCAGTGGAGAAAGCCACTTATTTACTGTAGAAGAAACCATATAAATTATGAAAATGCAGCACTAAAATTATCTTTCACTGTTAGTTAAGGATGCCTATTTTATTAAACCTATATTCTCACAAGACCGTTTAATGCTTCAACCATGTACATATTTTAAAAATCTGGTAGTCTTAACCAAATTTCATGAATTTATTCAATATTATATTGTGTTTAAGAATGCTGGTTTATTCACCAGGCTATAAATGCAATTTATTTTACTGAGCCCATGTTGATAGTGTTCTATGTTCTGGGATAAATCTCAACAATGATTTCTTTAGGTATTGCCTTCAGAAAAAAAAAAGCAAAGTTATATTTATTAATTTATCAAGTCAATAGGCCATCAAGATGTCACACAAAATGTTACAAGAATCACTTAATAACATTTTCTTGGAATCACCAAAAAATGCCTTCCCTGACAAGGTGACTACTGATTTCAAAGCTTGGGAATCTAAATAGAGATCTTACTTAGGTTCTTCCTGGTCTAAGATGGTTAACAGAAGTAAAACATGTCGAATATGGTGTCGTTCTTAGAAATAGAAGGTACATTTTGCAACTGAAAAAATGGGGGAAATAGCATATATTCAGAATACATTGCAAAAGAAATAAATCTACTTTATTGTGGAGTAGGAGATAGGGTGGTAAATATGATTATCATTCTTTATTACAAAGGAAAATGATATATTTTGTCAAATTGAATAAAAGCTTTCTGCAACTCTTATGTTAATAACTTTTAAGTTGAAGGGTTTTAAAAATGTTGCACATGAATATTCAGAAATTAAGTGAAAAATTTATTTTAATTTGTATCAACTTTCGAAATTAAGAATGCACACACATGTAAATGCAAATGCATAAGCTACACATACAGTCCAGTTTTTGATTGAAAGTTGATAAATTTTAAGCAGTATTTGTCCTTAAGTAGTAATCTTGTTGCCGGTTGTACAGAGAGTTCTCCGCTGGCATATTTTCTAATTATGTCAGTAATGTGGGTTGTATTATGATTATTAGGTGTCTCTGGATAGTTGACATCTCTAGCTGTTTCTCATTTAACTCATTTCAAAATATATCATCTTTTTGCATGCTATGATTTGGAATACATTCCAGAAATAAATAATATACTCCTCTTAGAGCACTGACATTTTTAGCCTTTTCAAAAGCAGATGAAATTTTTGTGTGTTTTTATTTCTTTGCCTTGCATGCAGGGTTCAAATCCAGTGCCTTGTGTAAACTAGCCAAGTGCTTTATACCAAGCAACACAAATGACTGTTCTTTAATTGACTCTTTAAAATTAATCTAAATGCTGTACTCAAATTTAGCACACTTTTAGTCACAAATGTATAACTCTATTTTTCACTTTCTTGCATAACTAGTGCCATCACCTAGAGAGGGTAAAAAAAAATTCTCTTTTTCGATAATAGTAGTCAGAGACATATCTTTGTTTCAAACAATTCACAAATGTAAATTGTTGAATGTGCCAGCAAATTCCAAAGGTTCCTCAACCTTAAAAATGCATGCAGATGAATGTGGTTATTATTTCCTTAGTTTTAATCACATCCTGTTTGAGTTTATATATTCTCATGTTAATAAAACGTTCTATGAAAATCTCTAAAGGTTCCCAGAATATTTGTAGACTTAAAGGTAAGCCACAAATGAAGTAAAAATCGAGACATTCCAAAATGGGAGTTAATTTGTCATCAAGATACTATGCAAAATACATACATAGAACCCAGATGAACACTGGAGGTTAGATGAAAAAACTGATATAGTTTATAATTTTTATCCCTACCTTTAGCCATTTTATGTTTAGCACAAATGAATGGATTTGTGTTCTTCCTCTAGTGACCTTACCTGCCTGGACCTGGGGAAGGCTTCACTAAGAGTGTATAGTAGAAGATTTCTGGTCACATATATAGAATAAGAAACAAAATTAAACTTTCCCAAAGGAAAGTCTGTTTGGAAGTATCTAAATCAATTCATACTGACAATAATTGAATTTTTGATCCACAAATGTTTAAAGTTTATTTTTTCATTATACCTCTTATCTTTGAGGTCCCAAAGTAATGTTTTTTACCATGCCATAGACTCTCCTGTGAATTGCTGAACTGTTTGGAAAGGTAAACTTCATAAGTATTAATTTTTTGCTCCTGGAGGTATAAGACTCACATCTAAAGATGAGTCTGTTTCAATTTCTTTGACCTGAATATACAAAAAAGTTAGAAGAGAAAACATGTAGAAAGCTAAAACTTGGGTAACAGCAGGTTTTACATCAAAGGAATATGAACAGAAATCAACTTTTATAGTCATAGTAGGAATAGATTAAGAAGGAGAAAATGTTTGGTGACATTGGTTAAAAAAATCACTGGAAATGTAAAATGAAAAGCCTGCATGAAGATTACTTCAGATGTTATGATATGCTTAGAAATATGTGGTTGTTACACTGTGACAAAGTCTTAGATCAGTACAGATCTAGAATTTAATTCCATATCTATCACTTCTTAGCAATGAGATCTTAGATAAGCTACTTAAAACTGTCAGAATGACATTTCTTCACATTTAAATTGGAGTAGTATATGTCTCAGTTACTTCTTTCTTGTTGCTGAGACAAAATACCCAATGCCCAAAGTTGAGGAAGGAAAGGTTTATTTAGCTCAAAGTGTATGGAGATTTCAGTCCATGATCAACTGGCTCCAAGGTAGGATGACATGGAGTAGGGCAATAGTTAAAGGTGGCAGCAGACAGCAAAAGCAACAAAAGCAAAGAAAATAAGGAGGGGAGAGCAAGCCTCTTTTCCTCCCATATATTGTAAGCAGGTGGGTGCAGCGCTCACACCATCCCTGTCCTACTGTTGCATGGGATCAGGATGTTTACAAATTGAGAATTCTGGCCCCCTGCTGAGCACTTAGTTAAGCTTCTAAACTTCTCAAATTGACACAGTGTTAACCATAGCAGTATACTTAGAATGTATGGCTTATTTGAAGATGACAGGTATTTAATAGAAACTTTTAACAACAACAGAAAAAAAACTACCAAAAATAAGTCACGTCTATTGTCACTTTTCTTCCTCAGTATTATTCTTGTTATCATCACTAAAGATAAATGATGCTGTTTAAAGACTAAAACATGATAGAGAGATGAAACATCTCTAAACTATGGTTAACTGCTCAAGGCAAGATACACAGTGATTTCAGGATTAATATGATTTCCTTTCAACTGAAGTATTTCCTGCTACAAACAAGTAAGGAGATGTCTATTTATGAGTTATAATTCCACTTCCAGGTTCTAATGACCCTTTCCTTGTGGTACTGGCCAATAAATTCATGTTTCCAAATGAGCCCTGTTAGCTATTATTTAGCCACCAACAGCAAACCCCTTAATACATCTCTGATGTCATTCTGTCACTATGCGACCTCTCCTGATTTCTGCATGAATCAAGTTTCTTGACAATAATGCCACGCTTCTATAGGACAGAAATTGTTACTCTTCATGTACAAATATCTGATTATTCATAGCCTATTTTCCATACCTTTGCAATATATGATGCATGCATACATTCATTCTGTTCATACCTACTGTTCTCTGCTTGGGAATTCATGAGAATGTGATGGATTTTCTCTTCCTAGTGGACTTTATTCTCTTGTCATCTCTGCAAGAAGAGAGATGAGCAGTGAGTTAGTTTGCAGGTACCCCTGAGCTGGTTCCTCTGCTCTGCCCCCTTTGCCACTATAAACACGATGCTGAAAGAAAGTAGGAGAGACTGACAGAAAAAAATGGCATAGAATTTCTATTCTGATTATTTTAAATGTATTTTACCAATTCCTTTAGCAAACATGTAGTAAGGGAAAGATTTGATGGTAGAAGAATATAGATTTCTCAATTGTGTGTAGTAAGTATGAGGCCACAAATTGATTTGTCACTGGTAATAATTAACCACAAGCTTGGCAGTTGAATACTGTAACAAAGGAAATGGAAGCTCCAAGCTTTCTTTCCATAGGGTTCAGATATAAGGAGAAACAATTATTCAGCTACAATTGCAAGGTTCCCCAAAAGACAGGATTATGTCTGTTTGTAATTTCATCTTCTGATTTTTCAAGAGTCCAGGTTATATGACTTAAATGTGTCTGTGCGTGTGTGTGTGTGTGTGTGTGTGATGTAGGTATGTTTTTTTTTAACAACTATTTTGAAGGAAATACTAGCCAAACAAAATTTAGCTTTATTGAGCATGTGGCCTCAAAAGATTGGAGTTTTACCTTTAAAGGAAAATAAAAGCATCTTAGCTAATATCCTTTGATTCATTCTGTAGCTTTCACACTGTTTTCCTCAGTGTCTCCATCTGTAAAATAGGGATTAAAAACATTATTATTATTATTATTATTTTTGTTTTTTGGTCTCCAAAAGATCAAGGATCATAGCGCATGTGAAGATTGATGAGGTCATTTGGTTAAGTGCTTTTGGCTGCTGGGAAGAGTGATGACTTGTGAATACTAAGCAGCATTTGAATCATGTATGCTTTCATGGAAAGAGAGCTAGGCCATTTAGCTCCCCTCTGCAGGGAGTTATAAAAGAAGGAAGTAGGAAGCTAAAAATCATTCTTCATGACCATCTCCTGTGGTGAACACGTGGCCCTGGGTGTTCTGAGAGGCTGTTTGCATGATACTATAGAATCCTTTTGCAGTGTAATCTGGAGGGAATCAAACCCTCACATTGTTGGTTTTCAGTTTATATCTGTGGGATAGAGTGAGAAGAAATGGATAGAAAATTACATGTGACCTATTGACATAGGTTGATTATTGTTTTCCTGCTTTCATCAATTATGGTTTTAATAAGTGTATTCACCCTCTCTCTGATACATTACATAGAATAGATTACCAAGTCAGATATTAGCATATCATTAGACTACCCAGTAACTGTCCAGTTCTCATTCAGTTATTCCTAGTTTGTGGGTGACAGTTCACATAATGACTCAGGAAACCAAGCCTCCTGTGTGTTTTGGCTTCTCATCCTCAGAGGTTCTGCATTAGCTAAAAAAAAAATGTGCTAGGGCTGTGGCCTTGTTCATGGAAGATCATCGTGAGCTAAACCCAAGTGCGGTACACGTGACTGTAAACTCCCACGCTCCTGGTTAGATCTCAGGTCTGTTGTCGCATAAGGGAGGCTGGGACAGGTGGTAGGACACTACAATACAAGGGAAACACTCTGATCAGTCCACAATCACCACCGAACAGAAATGATTTCAGTAACTCTTCTTCTGTCTTATCATGCGGCAGTATAAAGTTGATCCTTTTGCCACAAGATGCTAGGGATAGTTTACCATTCCTTTCATTCACTTGCGACTTTGGGGTACTCCTCATTCTTGGTCGTACTAGACATCTTGTCCACTATCATGATGGGTTTCCTTTAACTTTTCTGACCTCTTCACATGCTAACTGCATTCTCCATTGTATTGCTTAGATTTCTTCTCCACTTTGTACACTGCACTGTCAAGCATCAACAGTGACTAGTATGGGCTGTTAATGTCTCTTATTTCCTTCCCTACATTCTTGTGAAAATCACTCATTTCTGGGTAGAAATCCTAAAGTAATTGTGTTATTTTTACGATTTTTGTCATCAGCAGACATGGTTCTTTTTGGAGTGATGTGTAATGTAAAAGTAAAACAATAAAATACTGCAGAATCATACCACAACTTTGATTGGTGTGGGCAGCCAGTACTAATTAATATACACAAAACAGTACGAATGTTCTTGGTGTTTCTACATGTGACTGCTACTGGTTGATAAAGAATGAAGAAAAAAGACAGATATACATCATACCCATGCTGGTGCTTGTCACTAGAGTTGTCAACCTGCATATCTGTGAATATTATAATTTTAACAAGCTCTGACAAAACTTCTGTTTAAATGTTTCATGAAAATGGTAAATCAATGACAAAAATCTCCTCTAACAACTGTCTATAAGCAGTATTACTTAACCCTGTAAACAGACTACTGAGGTTTAAATTTTAGGCATACAAACTCCTATTTATAACAAGTTAATTCTGAATTCTTTTTTTTAAAATTTTATTTAAAGAGGAAAAAAAAGCAAAACAGGAAATAATACAGAATTTAAAAAAAAACAGTAAGAAATCACTAGTTGATAAATTACATATTTTCCTCTCAGAAATAGTTGATCAAGTTAAAAATTAAAGCATACAAAGTGGACATTCAAACAGTGAAGCTGCAAACAGTTCTATTCAACGATCTAACAAAAACTTAGTAATATGATTATCAGTCCTACACACTTAAACATACATGTAGTCATATCGTTTAGAGTGCTTTCTTTTCCTCCTTTTGCTTTTTAAGTCCATTGTCTGTTTAGTTATATCATGTTTCAGCTTGCTCAGTACCTTACTGATCTGTTTTGTTGTTATTTTTTCCTTTTTAATCACCTTATAGAATTCTGTTGTTTTGTTTTTGAGTTTCTCCTCATCCATGACCCATGGATCAGCTTTGGTGGAGTTGGGAGTTTTTGGAGGTATTTTGTTACCTTGTTTTCTCATATTCTATTGTTTTTGTTGTTGCTTAGTTTTTTTTTAAAGGTAGTGAAAAACAACAGAACAAGACATAGCACTGCCAACTGAGACAATGCAGTGAAATTGATACAGAACATCACAACAGATTACCGGGATAACAGTAGTAGGTGCCATAGCATATCTCGTTATCTTCACCATAGTTATTCTTTCAATCAGATTTAGCAAAGTCAAACCAAATACAGAACATTATAGAACTTATCAAAACAGAATATTGAATAGAGCAATACAATTAATCAGAACAAAGCAAAACAATGATGACAATATTTGCCTTCAAAGAGATGGTAGAAGGAAATTCCCCCTATTTGCTCTATTGCATACAGTCAGCCTCCCAAGAGATGCTCAGACTTCTGGCTCCCATTTGCTAGTGGGGGATGGAGGTGGGGGAGGGTGGAATGCTTGATTCTCAGTCTGCACACCAGTAGGCTCAGGGCTGCTTACTAGGGAGGAGAATGGGTTTCTTGGTTTCCCAGCGCCCTAAGTTCCAACATGGCGTGGATCTTGGGAAATGCTGGCTGTTTCTCCCTCTGGTGCAGCCACCGCTTGCCCAAGCTGCAGCTGCTTACTAGAGAGGTGGGCTGGTTTCCTCCAATTCTAAATTCTTGTTCCTTTTATGTAAAGTGAAGATAATAACAACTGAATTTATAACGTGTTAGCAAGTATGGATAAGGTGATGTTTTTGAAGAACTTGTAACATTACTCAGAAGGGGAAAGCGCTGATCAAGTTTAGTTGTGATAATCACACAGAGAACCACACCTTTTAACCAACAAATTGGTCTAAAACAATGCTTTCAGTTGTTATAGGCAGAGTAATTCTATAGGTAGCATGTTAAAATGAAGGGTCTGGTTTTTTTAGGTCTTGTGTGGAGCATGAGATTCTGCATTGCTTACATGCTTTTTGTTGGCATTGATCTTGCAGTCACATGAACTACACTTTGAATATCGAGAGGTTAAATTTCAGTTACAATTATATCCTTATGTTGGGCTATCTGCTGTTTGTTAGTGAATGTTATTATTTTATTCTTGGAAGGTCATGAGAAAGGAAAATTGCTCTTCATGATGCAAAATATCTCAGAAGCATTCCCACAAAAATAAAGATGATGTTGAGCTAGATATATAAGAAATAAAAGAAATCATCTTAATTACCATTCATGTCATAATATAATGACAAGGCATAGTAGAGCTAAGAAATGTAATTAGAAGTAGAACTACTTTCCTATTAGTGAGATTTTGATATTCTAATCGTTATTTTCTTTTTCTAAAATTTACTTCATTGGTGTATAATTTATGTACAGTAAAATGCACATATTTTTATCATAATAAAATGTATAGAGCATAAAATACACCATCTTGTCTTTCAGGTGTGAGTTCAGTGGTTCTGAGAACACTCACAATAATGTACAATAATGTACATCACTTCTGTTCATCTCCAGAGCACTTTTTTTTAATACTGAAACTCCATAACTTTATATTCTCTCTCATATGATTTATGAATACCTTAGATATTTCTTATAAGCAGAATTACACAGTGTTTGTCTGTTTGTGATTATTTTATTTCACTTAGCATAATATTCTCTAGCCTTACCCATAATATATATATATATATATATATATATATATATATATATATAATGTGTCCTATGACATACTGTGTTAAAATTCCCTTCATTTCTCTGATTAATAATAATTCCATTATATATACTCAAGTTTGTTAACCTGTTCCTCAGTCAATAGACCATAGGATTGCTTGCATATTTTTGCTATTGTGAATAATGTTATTATGAATGTAAGTGTATACATATTTTCTTGAGACCTTTGGTTATATGCTGAGAAGTAGAATTACTGCATGACCTGGTAATTCTATCTTATAGTAGTATCATACTGTTCTCTACAGCAGGGGGGATATTGCTTTGTATTTGTACCAAATTGCACAAAGCTTCAGATTTTTTTTTACATCTTTACTCATGCTTATTATTTTCTGTTTTTAAATAGCAAACATTCTAATGGCATGACATAGTGTCTCACTGTAATTTTGATTTGTATTTCCCTAATGGCTAGTGATAATTGAACATCTTTTCATGAAGTTAATCTTCATTTGTGTATCTTCTTAGAAGAAATGTCTAATCAAACCGTTATCCATTTTCAACTGGATTTTATTGACGCACAGTTTCTCTACATTTTCTGGATGTTAATTTTATATCAGATACATGACTTTGCAAATAGCAATATCTTGTGATCAGACAACTTTCTTGTGAGTTTTTTGGAGCATGATGGCTTTAGTCTCATGAAGCACAATTTTCCTTTTTTTTTTTTTTAACCTGTGCTTTTGGTATCATTTTCTATGAGAAAAGGCAGAAGGGGGAGGAAGAGAGTGCATTGATAGAAAATACAGGTAATGGATATGATCAAAACTCATAATGTGCATCAAAACCTCCCCCAAACCCCATATGAAACCAGGGGAAATGGGCTGGGGCAGGACGGAGGTGATGGAGGAAGTGATCCGCATGTGTTATGCGAATGCACAATTTGCCAAAGTGAAATGCATTACTGTGTGTAACCATATTCATTAGTAAAAATATTGGAATCAAGCACTGCTTTACCAACATTCTAAATGCTTTTAAGAGATGTATTGTTTAATTTTTATATTTGGTTTAATTTTTGTAAGCAAAGATCCAGCTGTATCCTTTTGTTTGTGGATACTCAGTTTTTCCACCACCATTTAGTGAAAAGACCATTCTGTCTCCATTGAGTGATCTTGGCACTTTGATCGCTTGGCCACCTAAGTGAGTTTATTTCTTTGTCTTCTCTTTCATTGCATTGTTCTCAGCTATGACTTTATGTCAGTGCAACACTGTTTGGGTTACTGTGTTTGTATAATAACTCTTGAAATCAGAAAGTCTGAATCCTCCAACTTTATGCAGCTTTTCAAGACTGTTTCAGTTGCTTAGGAACCATTAGTATTTAGTATTAATTTTAAGATCAATTTTTGTTTTTTGCAATAAATATCGTTGGAAGTTTAGCAGGGATTGTATCGAATCTGCAGATCACTTTGAGCAGTAATGAAACCTTTACAATCTTACCTTCTAATTCATGAACATGAAATGTGCTTTGATTTATGTGTTTAATTTCTTTAGCAATGCTTTGCTGTTTTTTGTTGTACACTTGGTTAACTCAAGTATTTTATTGTTGATGCTACTGAAAATGGTACTGTTTTATAATTTTATAATTTTCTTTTCAGATTGCTTATCATTGATATGAATGAGCTAACAAAAACTCTGAATGCTTTTGTAAAATTGTCTATTTCTTCTTTTATTTCCATGTTTTTGTTTTCCAAATGTTTTCATATCCTGCTATTAGAAATGAAAATGATCTTAATTGTTATCTTTTTGCTCTATTGTATCTTTTAGTAATATAGAATGGGGCTGGGGATTTAGCTCAGTGGCTTAAGCACCTGCCTGGCAAATGCGAGGTTGTGAGTTTGATCCCCAGCACCAAAAAAAAAAAAAAAAAAAAAAAAAAAAGTAATGTAGAATATCTTTGACTCATAAACTTTTAAAACACTTAAAGTCTGCATTGTCTGATAATGTATATCTACCCTGATCTCTTGCGAATACTTTTATATATGGGATATTTTTCTCCTGGTCTCACTCTATTTGTTCTCCATTCTAAAGTAAGTCTTTCACAGACAATAGTTAGTTGGATTATGCTGTTTTTATCTGTTCTGCTGGTGTATGTCTTTTGACTAGAGGCTTTAATCCATTTGCATTCAAAACAATTATTGATAACAATTACTGCATTTTATCTATTTGCTTTCTGTATAGTGTTTTGTAAATGTCCAAAGGGGAAAGTGTGTACGTGTGTGTGTGTATGTGTATGTGTGTGTCCCTGTGTGAGTGTCTGTGTGTGGGCTTTAACTGAAGTAGGTTGTCTATGTGACAAGGGTTCACTTGAGGTAAAAACTGAAGGTCTTCTTAAGTCTTTTGCACTGTTCTCCAGGCATATGTGCATCTTTACACATCTGCCTTTCATGTGTAGTTAAATACATGCTTTGTGCTTTACGTTTTTGTTTTATTTTGGTTTGGATGGCTTTTTCCTGAGGGAGGGAGTTATTTTGGTGGTTTTGAGGATTACGCCCTGGTTGTTTAGACTTACATACCCTATTTTTTAATATCTGGGTTCCATAAAAGGCAAGAAAAGACTGAAAGGAGTAAGGCAAGGAATGGGCCCATCAAATCCCCCAGAAAGTCTCTTAGTTACAGAGGGATGTTCTCCCAGTGGAAGAGAAGTGAGTAACTACATCCCTCAGCCACTTTGCCTGCATATCTGTGATCAGAAGCAGCAATCATTGTTTAGTGAACACATCCTAAGGATGGAGAGATCAGGATCCCTTTTTCTCACCTTGACTCCTGGCAGTCTTAGTTGTTTCAGGAGCACCTGCCATTAGCACAGCAGTTGCTGCTAATGTGGGGAGAGCCGAAAGCCACTGAAATCCACCACATTTACCATTTGACCTTTTTTTCTTGGAAACAACACAACTTCAATAGACTCCAGAGTTCCAGAACAGCTGCATCAGATAAGTCTGCCATTGGGACACTATCTTCATGGGAATAGATTCTTGATACTTCCTACTCTACTGTCTCCCTGAATGCACCATCTGCTAGTTTTGCAGAAGACCTCTCGGACTTATTGGCTACCACTGGTTGGTCTGGCCTTATTATTTCCTCAGTACGCTGAAGAAAATATAGATATTTAAATTGTAGGAAATAAATACCTTTTAAAATTGTCTTTTTTTCCTCCTGTTTTTGATCAAGCTCTTTGTATCTCTTTTTCAGAGAGGTATTTTTGGGATTTCTGCTAGATGACTTAATCTAAATCATTTTGTTTCCATTAATATCACCTATCTTTTCTCTTAATTGTCCATTTAGTGATAGATAATCCCTGCTTAAAATGTTTCACTGTTGAGAGTGCTCTAAAAGCCAGAATTTCATTCTCTTGTGTCTGCTAGTCATTTTTCTACATATTCATTTTTTCCTCTCTCCGTTTCAAAAAAGGTTTTCTTTTTTTCCCATGGAATTCTAAAGCTGATCCAAGACTTTGACTAATGCTGGCAGTGATCGGATGGTGGGCTTTGAAGACATGGGAAAGGGTTGAATTCCCACATTACTGTCTATTTTATTTGCATTGTGTTATGCTGCTATATTTCCCTAATGAAAAGTAGGATGCCTACAACTTAGAGAAGGTAGACGGTGAAGTTTTCTCCTATAAAGGACACAAAGGACCAGTGACACTTGAATTTTCTTTGAAGCCTCACTTAACATATTGCAACAACTGCAACTGATTTCTTACTTGCTAAGAACTTCAGCTCTATGGCTAATACCATTTTAAGAGGTTTGTCAGGAAAGAGTAGTTTTCTATAGTTTTGCTTAATCAAATGATCATGTTGATTCTTTGCTGCTATTAATAAATGTTCTGTTTTGATTCTTCCAATAATTTGACTGTGTTATTCCAAAAGGATTACAAAGTTTATCATGGAAACTGAACTAATAAATAGTATGGGGTACCTAATGAGCTAAAGATCAAGCAGCTATCAGATGTATTTACTCTCCGGCAGTCCCAGGAGGTCTGCAAGGTCTGGAAACTTTCATGATTAGATTGCTTGTGCTGTAGCATCCATAGGCAGGTCCTCACAACCTATTATAATCAGTGATATCATTGATATTATTTTTAAAAGTTATATTTCACTTAAAGAATTATGGTATTTAGCTCACATGTTCTTAAAGAGTAAGGGCTTTTCAAGTTGATGGCTACGTTCTCTGTGTTAGGACTGTACCTGGTGGAGCAGGAACTCAATAAATGTTTTGGATGAATGAATGAATTAATTGCTTGACTGCAAAGTGTCTATATTTTTAACTTCCTACTTTTAATAAAACTTTAGAAGCTGAAAATGTTGGAATTGTTTTCTACTAGATTATGCAGTTAGGCTGGGATGCAAATATGAATCCCTTGAGAATGACAGCATTAATTAGTACTCACTTCTGATTACAATTCAGCACTTGCAAGAAAGAAAAGGAACAATTTTGATGCAGAAATTTGAGATGCTAAATTTAAGGGGAATGGATGCCAAATATATTTGTTTATCAGACTTATTCTTACCCTCTACACTTACTAAGATTTATCATTATTTTCTGAGGCTGAGGAAAGGATTGCTTTGTAAATATGTTGGACAATCAGTTGAGTAGAATTAGTATAATGGCTAGAAGGAAAAGAAAGGAAGCATACTTAAAGCATAAGCACAAGTAGGAAGATTAAAAAAAAGTATGGGGCTGGTGATTTAGCTCAGTGGCATAAGCGCTTGCCTTGCAAGTATGTGGTGGTGAGTATGATCCCTGGTACCGATAAAAAAAAAAAAGTATGTAGAACAATGATTATGGTAGTTAAAACAACATTTCAACTCTCTAGATGACAGCATCTAAAGCAATGCATAGAATAAAGAATGAAAATGTAAGTAACTAGATTTAGGTGTATGTAGTCTTTTAGAAATCAGTTCTTACCAGATTTCTGGAAGATAGCTAGCTAGCCATTGCATTACAACAGTCCATTTGGACTGAACAGTCCATTTTCCTAGCATTTGATAAATTTGCAGACATGGAAAAATAAACAAAGTTTATTTTGACCTCAAGAAAAATACAACCAATTATTCAGTGATTGAGTTTTGTCAAAGTTTCCTCTGTAAAACATCAATATAGCTTTGAAAATAAAGTAGTTACAATAATTGAATCTAATGATTCTATTATTTTTCACCAAAGATATATTTTAAAATTTCAGGATACTTTTTCTCTTCTCCTTCTTCTGCATTAACCATTTTCTAATCTCAGCCTAAACTAATTAAATTTCCAGGTCAGAAATGATATCATAAACATAAACATTCCCACACAGTTCCCTTTTCTTTGCAAACAGAACTAAAGACAATATAAACAGTTGTTCTAAATAAGTAAGCATTTAATTTGGCCAGTATTTCTATCCTGAGTTTTATTACTTCGTGACAACCCATTTAATTTGGAGAACAACCTGATAGTAACAATTTAAAAACAATTTGATCTGTTTCATTTTAGTGTTTTATTTATATGCTCAAAGAACAAAAATTAATTAATTATCATTTATCTCTGGCACTGTGGTAGAGATTCTATATGAAACATTTCCAACTGCGCTGTTCAGATAAAGTTCACAATCTTAATTAAATACCAGTGCCATGTCTGAAAGGACCAGTTCATATCCAAGGTTTAATAAAATTTCCTCCAGTGACTCTCCATCTCACCCGGGGTAAAATCTGGTTCTTAGAAGAAGCTACAGGCCCTGAAATGTTACTGACCTACACTTTCTCTTCTCCCGATGTCTTCTGCTCTCTTTCTGCTGCTTGCTTTCTTGCTTCCCTAGGATCCTAGCTGCTTGGAGAGCTCCAAAGGCTGCTCTCCTTCATGGCCAGCACATGTGATGTTTCCTCTGCCTACACTTGCCTTCTCCCAAATATCCATTTGCTTCCTCATCTCTTCAAGTGCAAATCTGAGCAGCATCTTCTCCATAAACAACCACCCTGGAAAATACGTGAACGCAGTAAGAACCCACTTTAAATGCGTGTCATCCCTATGCCAGTACTTCCTGTCCTTTTATACGTTTTATTTTTCTTACAGCACTTATAAAATTGACACATTATTTAAATTGTTTATGTCTATCCAGCATAACCAAAGCTTGACGGGATGGAGATATTTGTCTACAATTGTCACTGCTATCTGTGGGGGCACAAAACAGGGGTTGGCACCTATGTGTCACTCAATTGTATGTTTGTATTCTCATTGGATGAATGAATAAATGCACTTTTTTGCATTTTTTTTTTGAGACAGAGTTTAGCTCTATAGTTCAGACTGGCATGGCAATCCTCCTGCCTCAGCCTCCCAAGTGGTGGCATTACAGGTGCATGCCACCAGACCCAGTTGCATTTTTTAACGTCACAGGGCTTTTAAACCTATTTGCTGTGTGAATAAACGTGAAATTTTGGGTCCAGCATGCTATAGGCAAATAGGTAGGATATAGGATTATAAGATAACTTCCTTATGTAATTGAATGAAAGGAAAGGCAAATAATGAAATATGTGATTATGTAAAACCAATTTAATCTTAAAGCCAGTGTCTCTATCATATGAATATTAAAATAATTGAAAATATAGTATTATTTTCATTGTTGGTTTAACATAACTTTTTATGAATAGCTATACAAATATTCTAAGAAAACATTTAATTTCTTGCAAATTGATTACTTGTCATAGAGATAATTTCAATATTTAACATGCTCATGAAAACAACAGGGAATGTATCATAAATGTTAATGATAAGTTCTTAATTCATTAACCTGGAATTTCAAGTATTTACCTAAGCCTTACTGACATGTCCAATTTAATGATATACTGTTATCAAGGATTATTCTGTTATCATCAAACAAAGCAAATAAAAATAAAAGTAGTATAAGTACTCTGTACTTAATAAGAAAGTTGTTGAAGTTATCTGAATGCAAATTCATGTTTATTATTTTACCAAATTCTTTCCCTGCCCAAAGAAAATCCAGAAAATAGCACATTTGTGTTTCTATCCCCCAAAGAAATTAGAAAGATAACAAGTAAGAAAAGCATTAGTGATGACTGGATGAGGCAGACAATCTGAATATAATGAAATATAATGTTGAAAAACAGGTTGACATTGGCAGAGGTTGTGAAATATCATTTTTCCTGGGTAACACCATTTGGCTGACTTAGACTTCAAAAGAGTCTGTAATTTATGTCATTGAATCTCAACATATGGTCTGTAGATCAACAACATCAGTATCCCCCAGGAACTGATGAAATACAACATTTTGGGATTTTGTTTTAGATCTTTTGGTGAGAAATTCTGAGAGCCAGGCTCCCATGTACTCAGTTTGAAAACCACTGATTGTTTCCATTTATGCCAAATGTATGGAACCTCTATTATTATTATAAGATATTGACTTAGGCAGAACCTAAAGATGCAAAAATACATGTTCTCTCTCAAAGAAGAAATTACACTGAACTTAGTAGTTGGAACATTCTGAAGAAAAGACTTTTAAGGGAACCTTCCACTATTTTTCATATGATTTGTTGGAGATACACAGCTCTAATTGCAACTTTCTCGGGATTTCTATTTCATTTTTATGCACAGAAATCTCTAATCTTTTTGAACATATTTAAGATAACAGGCAAAAGAATAAATCCAATAGAAAAACTTGGGAAATCCCCTCCAGTTGCCAAATTATTTTCATGTACAATAAAAACACTAAATAAAATGTGTGCTTTTTTATTGCATCTCTCCTAACTTTCACCAGTGAAATAAAGCTAGAAGTAACTAATTGGAATAAGGACAGCAAATGCCCCCCAAGAAAAAACCATTCCTAATTTTGGGCTATGTAAGCAATGCCTAAGTTAGTCCCTTCCATGTCATTCTCACTATAAACTGTACTAACTGCTTCATGGAGAAGGTTTATTTTAAATTATTTCAGAGAGTCATTTCTGATAGAAACCCATTTCTGATAAAAGGTTGTTTAATATAGAAATTATTTGTGAAAATAGGCCAGAAAAAGAAAACAATAAAAGTTAATAGAGTCAGAGATTAGTGACAGGAAAGTGATATCGCCCTAATTCTGGTCAAACAAAACAGGAAAGTGATATAACGTGATTGTAAGGTATACTCTAATCCTGTCACAGAAACCCGCGACTGTTGGGATTGCCAACAATCCCAGTTCAAGAGCTACCAAGTGCTACTCCGGCTCTGCCATTTCAGTCGGTAGTGCTGGAGAAACAAAGCAGTTTGAACTGAAATTGCAAAGGGTTATTGGAACCTGTAGCTGGCTACTGATGCTAGTGACAGCTCCAAAAGCTAAGAAAACATGTCCCTTCCTTTTTTGCTGTCTTCCAATATGCAACTAGTACTTCCTTTGACAGAGTTAGCTGGACCACATAGGAAATATGGTTGGCAGGGCCCCAATCCTTAGAATATGGAATAGTGTGCAAAAGAATGCAATGATAGGAAAAGAAAGGAGTGGAAAAAAGACCTCTGTATTTGTGAGATCACATCTTAAAACCATCAGTTGGAACTTACTGTACCATACAATTTCCAAAATTAAGTGATCCTTAGCATTTTTCTACTTGTGATATTTTAAAAATATTTTTAAGCCATGAAATTGAGGTTTTGACAGGAAATCTGAAAAAATAAATCCAATGTAAGATAGATAAGGGTAATGCTTCCACAGAAACTAATACTAAAAAATATAATGTCTACCTGTTGGGGTGCTATTGTACCTCATCTATTTTCCCGTTGCCAGGTTTATATATCCCTCCACCAGGTTCTGGAGTGGTGATTGCCTCCAGCTGCCCTGTTCTCTGGGAATGTGGCCCAAACTGCAGGAAGGTGCTTTAGACATTTCACACGTGCCTTCCTCTGGCACCAGTAGGGATGTAAAAAAATATCCTGGTTGTTTTAGGACATGAAAAACCTACAGTGGGGAATATGTTCCAGAATTTTCCATGGACAAGACTGAGGTTAGACTTTAGCCAAGATTCCGTCCTCACTTAGCTTGTCTTCTTCCCTCTTCTGCTTTGTCCTCTTTACATCACCTGCAGTCAGTTGTGTGTACCTAGATCCTTGTCTCAGGCTCTGCTTTTGGCTTTCCATGTTAGTATACTGGGTAACATTTCTTCTCTTTTCTCCACTGCCTCACTTGAGTTTCCTCATCGTACAACTGATGAAATTCAGTTACGTGAAGACATCCTCTAAGTGTCTTATCCAAATCACGTTGCTCTTTAGAAATAAACCTTCGGACCCTAAAGTTACTATGCTACACTATCACTACTTTGAATACAACAAAAGAACCATAAAATTTTTTACTACCTTTGTAATTTCCCCTAGGAGTCGCTAAAATCTGAGTTAAGTTGTTGATAGAAAAAAATTAATTTAAGAATAGAGCTCTCACTGGGGTATGAGATGATGGAATCTTGTATTCTTTGAGTAATAGTTTAATTATAGATTCTCTCCCTGATTCCAGTTTATTTCTTTTTTTTCTATGTATAGTGCTAATTGTTTGTTTCTGTATTTTAAATCACCTATGTCAAAGGAAGAATATGTTTCTAACTGAGCAGACCATAGTATCCATCCAGCTTGAACTGGACTCAGCTGGCAAGTGTCCTTTCACAGGATCACGCTTAACTAACTTTCCATCCAAAAACATCTTACTTTGAGATCCACTGCCAATATCCAAATTTTCAAATTACTAGTACTTACAGAAGACCTTTCATCTGAGATTTCTCAGTGTGCATACTTTTTTCTTTTTTTTGTTTGTCATTTTCTAATTTCTCTTAACAAAAAATAACCTTGATTACATGTTTTCCCTGATTAATGTGTTTTAAAACTTTGTTGTAGTTTCTTTTCTTCTTCTTTATTCCTTTTAACCTTGAAATAAAATGAATTTAGAAAAATAAATAAATAAACATATTTGTATATTGGCAAAACACATAATCGTGGAGTGTTCCGTAGTAACCGTTTGTTGGTTTGCCATCATGGTCAAACATTTCATAACAATACTATTTGACTTATTTCTACCTGCATAAATGGCCATAATCATCCTTACTTGAGATTAAACAAGTCCTTCCAAAATTCATGTGTTGAAATCTTGGTACATCTGCTAACTTTAAATGTTATCTTATTTGGAAATAGTTAAGAAATTAGTTACTCTTCCTACTACCACCTTTCTATTCCAACCTCCAAACACAATCACTCATTGTTTTTACATCCAGTTTCATAACAGTTACATTTTATTGTATACACTCCATCACCAAAATGGTGCAGCTTTAATTCTCCCATTTGAATGAAATCTGTATTACCTGTCAATCATTTTACATAATGTTTATGCAGTTCTTCAATTCTCCTAATAAATCACCTGACTTTGAATTTCATCAGCTGGTAGATTTAAGGCAAAATCCCTAAAGTGGTAAGCTTCAATGTTTGCACATACTTTAGAATATCTTTTTACCTTTTAAATATCAGTGATAGCGTTACTGGGTATAAAAGTTATGAATCGTTTACCTTCTTCAAAACGCATTGCATCACAGTTTTTTGTTTTGTTTTGTTTTGCTGTTGTTTGCTTGCTTTGTTATTTGGTTTCCTTTCATGAAAATATGGTTAAATGGGACCTGGTGTTCTGCCTGGTAGTTAAGATTCTTTCTCAGAATGGATGACTCAAAAGTGTTTCTCTGTTTCTGAGATTTAATAGTTACTGCTCTTTCTGCATCAAACTTTCTGTGAAATATGGTAGTTGATTAGCATCTGTAGGTTATGAAAGTCTCCATTTTTAAAAGAGATATTTAAATAAAGATTTGATGGTTTTCTTTGGTGTAATTTTCCTAACATGTAACCAAATCAGTGCTGTGTTTTCAGAAGTATGTACTCTCCTTTCAGAGGAGAAGTGGAATACATACTCCTGTGTAATTGGCATACATACCTCTGCCTCTCAGCATCTGCTCTCTAGAGTCTTGGCATTTTTCTAGTCTTATTACAAATAGTCTCAAGTTCCCAAGTTTTTTTGTTGTTTCTTTACTTTATTGAGCTTACTGGAAAATATGCACTTTCTTTCCACAGGCAGTCTGAAACAGATTTCTTGAAAAAGAGATATAATGAAAAATAATCTAATAAATGTTGTTACACTCTTGGAGTTAGTGTAGCATAATAGAAAGAAAAAAAAAACAAGAATATGAGTCATACGAGCCTAAACTGAACTGTGATTTTGTCACATCAATTGTCTGAACTTAGTCACTGAAACTCTCTAAATTTCTTTTTCCAAGGTTATTGTGAGGGTTAAATGAATAATCTACCTGAGTTCATGAGTCAAGTACATGCAAGCTATAAACAGAAATGCTGGTGATTATTATCTGGTTTACATGGAGCTGCAGAAATGAAGGAATTATGACTAATCCATGAAAGAAGTCAGAACAAAGTCTTCCAACATGATCAGCTCTGTTAGTTCTGGGTTAGTTCCCTTCCCCATTCTTCAACTTCTGTCAACATACAAGTCACAGAAACTTTGGCTGATAAAAAAATATCCTGTCATAGTGAGGATGGTGACAGGAAAGTAAAGACAAAGAAAGGTTAAACTGGGTGCAGTGGCACAGGACTGAGGCAAAAAGATTAAGACTTCAAGGTCAGCCTGGGATAGATGGTGGGTTTTAGGCCAGCCTGGCTTATAGTGAGACACTATCTTGAAAAACCAAAACTAGAGGAGGGGGAGAGAGAGAGAAAGAGAGAGAGAGACAGAGAGAGAAATAGAGAGATAGAAATAGAGAGAGATGGAGAGACAGAGAGAGATAGACCGAGAGAGAGAGATAAAGAGAGAGAAACAGTCAGAGATAGAGAGACAGATGGAGACACAGAAATGGGTAAAAATGTAGCAAGGAGGAATGTTATTTACAAATACAAGTATTCACCTTAGAGAGATTTCAGCTGCAAATAATAGAGACGTTCATAGTATTTGCTTGGGGAAGACGAACTAAAGTAAGATGTAATACTCTCCTACTTATGATTCAAATTAGATTAATAACCAGCACAGAGTCTTTGTTTCCAGGGATTAGAGGGTAAATAAAAAACATCTTTCATTGCTTCAATACAAATTTCCAGACACAAAGGTGGTTAGGCATCTTTGTGGGCAGGGGCCACCCACTTGCCATATGAGGGGCGTGAGAAAGGCCATTCATTCTCATACTTCACAAATCCTTCCATGTAGCAAGGCATTATACCATCATTTCCATATTAAAATTGTATTGTTCTGTACATGCAGCAAAAGTATTTTGTCACCCACGAAGAGGCAGTCACTCCAGGGAAAGACAGTACAATTGTTTGAGAGTATTACTTAACTGATAGTGTCCTAACTCAAGTTTGATTGCTGTAGAAAGGAAGGTGACAGGACACTGGATTCTTGAAGGGGGAAAGCGTTTACATCATCTCAGAGGAAAAAGCATGCCAACCTGGGAACCGATTTATTTATTTATTTTACTGAGATCCAGCCATTCACTGCTGAATGGCTTATCGAGGTTTCTGTACATCTTTAAAAGTTGGACAAATAATTTATGGCAGTCTTTTAGTATTTCCTGAACTTCTGATAAGTATTCATGGGGTTGCATACATCAAAAAGTTTTGGATAAGCTTGTCTCTCAGTAATCCTGCCATCATAACATCAGCCCAGGACCTTGTTTAAAACACAATAGCACACCTGGGAGGCTGAGGAAGGAAGGGCCCTGTGAGTTGGAGACCAGCTTGGACTATATCAGTGAGTTCAAGGCCAGGCTGCATTACACAGTGAAACCTTGTCTCAAAAGAATAAATAGGTAAATAAATAAATAATTAAAAATGCAAATCCATGAGCACCACACAGATCTGCTAAACTGCTGCCTCAGTGATACAACCCTGGGAATTTCTTATTTCACAAGTCCTCTAGATGATTTCTTTACCCATGCAAATTTTATGAACCAATCACATAAATTATTCTCTGCCATTAAGAATATAAAAGGGAGCCTCATGTTGAGTTTTTGACTTTTGGCAACATAGATCCGTAGGCAAATAACTGAAGGGGATCTTTGCAAGATCCTTCAGTTTTTCTACTTGTCTGCTAACCTCTTAATAGTATTTATTAGAGTCCTTTTTGCCACACAATAGATTGCCAAGATTATGATTAAGAAGCTTATTCCAATGAATTTGAAACATTTAAATGGAAATGACCTGGCGATATAATTGCCAAAATTTAATCAAGGATTTAATTTGTAGTTTAGACCTGCCAAATGGATTTTTCCATTTTTCAGTGCACTGTTTGTGCAAGGAAATTAAAAAATATGGCATCGTAGGCTGAGCCGTGAACCCTTGAAGCATATTGCAGCCTGTGCTCACTTATTCTTATTAACCGTATTATATTATTCTGTTCCTTGGGAATTCAAGTTCTCGGTGCCAGACTAGAACAAGGGTGGGGGGAATAAACACTCAGTCAAGTGTTATAAATTACTGCAGGGCTATGAACATGATATAATCGGATAGGTTAGAAATCCCACGTGTAATTCTGTTTAAAACATACCCCGGCTTTCGCCTGCCCTATACATCTGCCATCAAACTGCTAACCAAGGGAGAAGTGTGACTCAGTGCTCCATGTGAGTGTAACAATTGTCACTGCTGGAGAAATAGCATTGCATCACCTTCTCCATGTCACCAGTAATGATTTCTACTGAGCTCTTTTTACTTGTTTCCTAAGAGCTCAAGCTCTGAATACTTTGGGTCTCACAGTGTCCACCATTTAGCCTGAAATTCCCAGCACAGATTCGACAAAACAGTAGCTTACCAACATGCCTTTCCATGTCCAGCACTAAGAAATCTGTGTGTTCTGAGGAAAAATAGACAAATAAAAATCACAGAAAAGCAAAGACAGTATAAATGAGGTCAGTGATGTTCTAATCAAACTGTAGCAAACATTATCTTATGTTTGCATTTGAATTGATGTTTTGTTTAATAATTTGGTGGTACACTAGCAGGGGTCATTTCTTATGTTTTAAGCATGAAAAGGTAGTGTGTTCTAAGTAAAACAGTTTGATTTTTTTCCCCATACATAGAGTTTCTTGGGCACATTCTCACACTTTATTAAAAACAACCTAAAAATCTTTCAGTAATAAGTCATTCCATTGAATTCCATCTGGTACAAATGGTGAATGAATCAGTTCTTCTTTCAAATTAGAATGAAGCTAGACAAAGGAGAGCTGGGACACAAGAATTTCAGGATGGAAACCAAGTAAGGTGTATATTATAGTGTTTCTCCAGCATTTTATTACAAACACACAGAAAAGTCAAAAGAAGTTTAGAGTAGAGCAAATTCTAAATAACTGTTTATTCCACCTGCTTTATTGTACGCCTGTTGCTCATATTCATTCATGAATCTATCTTACTGTTTTCAATAAGATCTATTGCAGCCATGAACCTCACCTCTAAATATGAAGTGTGCACATCTTTAGCTAGAGCTCCATATTTGTTTTGTTTTTCCTTTTCATGGTGACATTTCCCTTCTGTGAAATGCATGAGTCTTGAGGTATATGGTTTGATGCAGCTTGACAAGTATTTCCACTTTTGTAACTCAAAAAGCCTTACCCATATCACCCTAGAAATTAATGTTTATATGTTTAAATTCATGTATAGGTACAGCTAGACCTCTGATATTTTTCTTAATATAATAAGCAGGCTTCTTTAGGATTTCATATATGGTAATGGTGGAGGCTGACAATTCATCTTTTTTTCCTATTTGTATACTCTCTTCCTGAAAATAACATTCTATTCAGCCTGTCAGTCTATATGCATTTTCCATTTAGCTTTCCTAACTTTCATTTATGAACTACTTCACTGAAATTAGTAGATGAATTTGAGGATGTATCAAAAAAACTAATTAAATCCCTCCCATCTCCAATAAAAATTAAATAGCCTCATACTGAACAGCTATGATTTTCCTTAAATTCACTGAGTGAAAGAGTGGATGGGTAGATGCAGGAAGGTAATTCCATGATGTTCTTCAAACTAGCTCCATTTCATTGATAATGAAGTTGGCTGCTTGGAGCCAACATTAAGAAGGATCCCTGGGGTATATCTGTAGTTAGTGGAAGTATAATAAGATTGCTTAGTGATGTCTGCCACAGGTCCCTGGGAAGAAACAATATGGATGCTACTCCTTTTCTACTGTGGATATGGAAATCAGGCAGCTGCAAAGGGCAGAATAGCATTGGAGCCATCCTGAAAGATGTCCTGTTCTACCTCATGTTCATATCCTAATAAAATAACTAATGTTTCTTTACAACACTCTTTCTCACAGAAGGGATCTTTAAATGGAGTTTAAATACACAAGGTAGGAGAAGAGAGAGAGAGAGAGGCAGAAACTGGTATAGTCTGTCATTGTGAGAAGGAATATATGCCACTATTTGCCTTCGGGGCAATATACTTTAGGAATTACCCTTGCTATGCAAAGTGTAAAAATTCGAAGTGGTAAAAATTCACTGCTACCATAGGATCATAATGCCCAGTTGAAATTTACTGCTTTTCTCTAAGAGGAAAATACTGGGTCAGTCAACATGATTAGCCTGTGAAGGGTGGGTGGTAGACTGAAGAATCAAGCTTTGCTTTCATCTTTTACTAACCTGCTTTCTTTATAACACTTCAGCAGACGTCAAGGCAATTTGTCTGCTTCCTTTACCCTCTATGTGATCTCTTTCTTCATGGCAGTGTCTCCCAAGTGTGAACTTCTTGGCTCAGGATCATTTTCAAAGACTCAACTTTCAAAGCAAATATACACACCAGTAAATAGTATTTTTGAAAACAGAAGTTATCACATTGTTTTTTCCAAGGGGGATAGATGAGAGAGGGGAGGCTGCTGAGAACAGAGTGTGAGTTGATTTCACATGGCAAGTCGCGCGTAGAGGTTGCATCCATAAATGTGTTGCCAAATTGAACAGCAGCAGAGAGGAGTAAGTGGAGGGAGGGCTGAGAGAAAAGCAAAGTGAAAGGAACAACTTGAACAAAGTGGGAAGTCTAAGGAGGTATGACTGTAGGATAGGTTTTCTTAGCAAGTATGGCATTGAATCCTGACCAAAATCATTAAATAACACGCAGACATACACCAAGACATGTGCACATAGACACACACACACACACACACAGAGAGAGAGAGAGAGAGAGAGAGAGAGAGAGAGAGAGAGAGAGAGAGAGAGAGATTTTATTTTATTGCTGAGGAATGCTGCTGCTGATAAGGCTACAGAAAATATTTCTGGGAGTGCATTTTCTTTCAGAACTTGGTAACAGAGACGGTCTGTCTGAACCTAGCCCAACTTCTCCTTCTTATCACTTTTTAAATGTATGTTATCTTTAAGAGCCAAATTAACTTTTCATGATACGATTTCCTGGCAGCTGATCTTCGACATCACAGAGCCACACAGGAATGACCAAGCAATTTTGTCAAGTCACTGTCCTGAGCCACTCCTGGCTCAGTGGCTTTGGTGCCAGTCAAACTTTTATAATTCTTGTGCCTCTCTAGATTCTTGTAATTATGAACAATTAGAACTGTTTGTTCCAGGAAAAATGTGAAGAGTGTAAGAAGCAAACAGGAACCCTGAATATATTCTTGTGAGAATTCACTTGGTTATTCACAATGATGTCTTTACAAGTTGGTTATTTTTCTATTTAAAATATGTATTGCATACAACTTTTTCATTGATCATGGGATATAAACTTAGTCTGGGCAGAAATTTTAATAGTTATGGTGTTAGACTGAGAGTTCTAACAATGAAATAAAAGAAAATGAAATAAAGGAAATACAGTACCTACTCTGAGAAAGACCAAAGTCCAATATTGAAATTCTTACTTTTGATAATTTTCTCTACTATTTTGGACACTCTAAAAAAATTAAATGTCATAATATAATGCACTTTCATGTTTAAAAGAGTGCTATCTTTCAGAAGCATGTAATCTCATAAAGTAAACTACATATTAAATGTGTGTCTGTGCTTGTTTATATAATAAAACTTTTTCCTCTGTGGTTGTGGTGATTCACAAAATCAAAGAAAAAGGATGGGGGTGTACATGTACCGACTCCCCACAATGAATGTAGTCATTATGTACTGCAGACATGTACTAATAAAGAAAAAAAGGAAAAATATAACTAAAAAAATTATAGCTGCTAAAATAGTCAGTTTCAGTGGATTATTTAACTGTGTACCTAAAGGTGACAAAATGACCATCTTTCACAGAATGCATTATTTCCTACTTTAGTTTTCTATTTGTTTGATTAAAAACAACAATTTTCCCCATAGGCTCCAGGATATTATTTTTTCAAATGTGTTTGCTCACTTCTGTAACATGGCACACTACCAAAAATGTGAAGTGTGTGAGTGTAGCTCAGTGGTAGAGCAGCAGCCTAGCTTATACAAGCCCTGGGTTTGATCTCTCCACAGTAAAAATGAAACAAAGCAAAGTTTTTTAAATGTCTTGATGGACATTCGTAAAACTAACTCTCAGGTTTTGTATTAGACATTCACTGTGATGAAAGGACCCTGGTCTTGTGCTTGTCCTTTAGGGAGCAAAGCTTTTGTTTTTCTTACTGTGTTTCTTGTTGAAATTCAAATAGAACTCTCCCTTGTGGTTTACTTTACGTATTTCCTTGCATTTTTATTTTCCTTTTATTTATTTCCCTTTTTTTCTACTTAAATGGGTATATGTGTATGTAGCTTTTCTTTCAGTGGTAAAACGATTTTTGGTAAATATTTTTATACAGGTAGTTTCAATATTTTCTATGTGAGTTTTACTCATCTTTCATAGCTGATACAATCCTTAGGTCACTGCTAAACCTTTATCCTAAGTCTATCTTGTTTGTTCCATGTGAGTCTCTTCCATCCTCTTAAAAAATGGAAGAGCATTAATTGTAAATATTCTTTAGCAGATAAATATTTAGATATATAAAGGGGCGTATACATAGGTAGAAATTATTTACACACACAGTAGGCCTGAACAGGAGGAAATGAACTTGAAAAAAATAGGCCTAATGGCCCAAAAGTTTGTTTGGTCAGTGAGCTTTCTTGAAGAGTTTGCATGCATTATTTTAGGACTTATCTAGACCTTCCTGAATCATCACTGGAGCGTGAACTTCAGTGACTTTTCCTGTCCATCTTCTGTGCACACTGGCTGGCATAGCTGTCCCCACCTGACTTCCACCATGTGCACACATTGCCACTTACACCACGCCACTCTGCACCCAGGTCCATCAGGGAGACCTCTCAGGTTGATTTTCCAACATTTACTAATGATCCTGATCCTTCCTAATTGGCCCCCATTTGGAATTTCATGATATCATGTTTTCTATTGGAATTTACTTCCCGGAGGTAGGTTTCCAAAGCACTTTGCTATGGCAAGCACTTTTGAATTTAGGTAAGTGGCTACTGCCAATTTGCACTTTACTGCACATTGAGAAGAGTTCCCATCCCCAACGCTTTTCTTTGGAATCCTGGCAGACAGAGGATATTTTTTTTTCTTTAATTTTGCATTTGCTCTATCTAGACTTCTGTGAAGTTTGATTAACAGATTTTGTTCTAATTAATTGCTTGTCTTCAAGTGGAAATATGGTTTTCTTGATTCTCTCCATGTCAGGAACTGTTTCATTCCATCTTCATAAGCTCAGTGTTTCTGCAGAGGCCTTGACTCATATTCATTGTTAGATAGATTATCCTGAACCCTAAGATTTTAAGTAACAATAATTACAAGGAAGGTTAGAAAATAAACATAAGAACATATAACAACTTATGTTTTTAGCCATGCTTTCCTTTGATCTTATATTGCCCTGTTACATACAGACAGCAAGACAATAGAATATACCATTAAATGACTTGATATTTAGTGTGCAATTTTTCTCTTAAATTTCTGTGTATACAAGAAGGTTTACACTGTATACCATGAATTCCTTCTTTTGCTCAATATGGAATGGCCTGTCATTCTTAGTGAACATAGCCATTTTCTTTCTGTAAGATAAAATGACAAAATGCTGGGGTTCGGTGCTCTAGTCTACAATATATGTATCATTTGCTTTGTCTTGCATTCATGCTGGTACCAGCCATGCATTTTGAAAGTAAAAGGTATTTTGTGGATTTTCTTTATGTGTGGCTTCTTTCTGAGCCAGATGTAGTTTCTTTTTTTTCTTTAATCTTCTTTGAACTCACTTATGTCTTTATGCAAAACCTTGTAAGTTATGCTAACAGAAAGCATAGCTACATATAGAAGTGACTACAAAAGCCACCAAATATAAAGGAAGTTTTCTAAGTCTCTGGGACAGCTAGGTTCCTGTTTAATCCAATTCTTTCCAAATGTATCTTATGCCCCTGATATTTAAATACATATGATCATCTCCAAATAGTCAAAAGGACAGGATCCTCAAAGAATTCATCCATAACCTACATGCATTGTTATTTTCTTAGTTTTGACAAAGTCATCTAGGCCTTAAAAGATTATTATCTACAGGATTTCTTTTTCTAATGTAGTCATTTAGTTCAGATTTGTAGAGCAAAAAGTATGTTTCATATTTGACATGAAACGTCTCAATTTAATAACCATTTTCTTTCATTAGACAGGAACTTGAGCTAATTATTTTTGAGAAAGAAATGATAAATAATAACTGATACTTAGACACAAAGGCTTTTGGAATATTCTGCTTGTGTACTCTAGAGAGATGTTTCTTCATTTTAAATGTAAAACACAATGGCATAAATAACATTAATCTGAAGAAAAACTTGAACCCATCTGACTTTGCTTCCCTATATTTTAGGCTGCTTGTATGATACCAGTGTTTTCACAATCATTATTGGCTAGACATAGCTTATAAATGATAATAAAATGGTACTCTGCTTGTTAGGGAGATAGGTAATTTCAAATGGGTTACTAGCCACATGAACTGAAATCCAGTGTAGAATGTAGAAAAACAATTACATATTAAAATATTTACAGGTTGCAGAAAATTTAATATTTGCTTGCTACAAAATGAAACAGAATTTCATTATTATTTAAAACCATTTGAAAGAAAACAAGCAATCGGCTAGAAAGAATAATTACTATTTCATGGAGCTCCCAGATTGATATGGTTTTCAGTCAGCTCTGCTGAGTGAGAAAAACCACTTACTTACAGTGCTTTTTCCAGAAAGGAACAACTATCTCACTTTTTTGTTTATAACATGAATTCTTCAGCTAGCTTATTTTTTTCTCTCCTCTCTCATTTTCCAAATACATAGGCAGAACAGCATCCTCAAGGAGCATTAGTTTTCCAATGATTGTGCATTAATTCCATCTCTATCTCCTCATTTTCCTGAAGATGGAAAGACATTTGCTTCTTCAGAGAGTCTCCAAAATTTGACTCCCAGGGTAAAAAGCTTAGTGTATTCTTCTTGGTAGGAATCCTTTAGTCAGGTTAGAGCAAGACAGAGAGATACACTCCCCTGCCCCCAGATTACAGTGATTCTACATGATTTATATGCTCCTGTCTACATGTTTCTGCACATAGCCTCTGAAATTGTCAAAATAAGCTTTACTGTTGCAGGCTGACATTCGTCCATCTCAGTTAATGGCGATAGTTAAGTCCAGCACAGAAAGTCACAGCATGTTCCTGATGGAGATTGATGAAGTGATCTCTTTAAAGGGAAGCTGGAGAGGTGGAAATTTTTTGAAGAGGTTATAATTTGGCCTTCCTATGAGACAGCTTTACAGTTCTATTAGTTATTAACCCTGCACCAACTCTCTCTCTCTCTCTCTCTCATTATGTTGATATCTTTCATCTCTTAGATTTTGTGTGTTTATTTATTTAGTTAGTCACTGTTGCTGAGATATGGTCTCACTATGAGTAAAGACTGCTTTTGAAGTTGCAACAATCCTACTATTTCAGGCTCTAAATGCTGGAATTACAGGCATAGGCCACTATGCCCAGATAAAAACATTATTTTTTTAGGAATTTTAGCATATTTATTAAAGCATCCCTTGGATATTCTTGCCTTAAAATATTGCAAAATGCATAACTTTAAACCTGGAGTAGTGTTTTTTCCCCTTCATTGCTTCTGTTCTTTTCATGTTTATAGAGGACTTACATGGAAATCATCTAAGATTCTTTTTCCTTAAAATACTTCTTAAAAACACAGACTAACTAATGAGAACATTTGTTTATTAAGCTTAATTTTTTGGCCCGTACATTTGTGCATTTAAAATCAGACTCATGAACAAAGAAGTAGATATTCTCAGGGGTTTAATTTTACTTGCATGGTATCATGGTTACTTTTCTCTCATTGTTGAGACAAAACACCTGATGCCCAAAAATGAAGGAAGGAAAGGTTTATTTAGCTTACAGTTTTTGGAGGTTTTAGTCCATGCACAGCTGGCTTCAAGGTAGGGTGGCATGGCTAAAGGCAGCCATTGATGGTGACCACAAGTGACAAGAGCAAACTAGGCAAAAGGGGAAAAGCACACCTCCTTCTCTCCCTTATAGTATATGCTGGCACCTGCCCCTGGGTGGGTGCAGCACTCAGCACTAATTCCAGTGCTAAACAATGAACTAATCACAAATACTGGATTCAGACACCTCCATGACTGCATGAGGCTTTGGGGGGACATTTAAACAAACCACAACATTCCACCCCTAGCCACCAAAGACTCATGTACATTCCTTATGTAAAAGACATTTAGTCCTTCTCCAAGTGTTGCTAAAGTCCTTACAGCTTCAGCATTGCTGAAAAATTCAATTCCCAAGTCTCCTCTAAAATCTGAGGCAAATTTTTAACTATAATGCCCTGTACAAATGAAAACAAAGTTAAACACTTACAACATATAATGGTACAAGATAAACATTACCATTCCAAAAGTTACAAATAGGAGTATACAAGGAATGGGACCATAGGAAGTCCAAAATACAGCAGGGCAAATATTAAGTCCTGGAGTCCCTCATTCAGTATCTGGAGCAATCTAGTTGTGAGCTCCAAAAGGCTTGGGTGACTCCACCCCATGGCACATCCAGGGATTTTAGCTCCCACAGCTTCTCTCTCAGGCCCACTCTGCTTGATTCTTGTAACTTTCCTTAGATGATCCATGCTCCTGGCTTTTCCAAACTTCTGGGTTCTCCATTGCACCTTTGGCTTCACATTCACATCTTTACACACTGTCCTCTCAGGGGTGCACTGCCTGGCCTCCCAGGCCTTATGAAATCAGGGAGAAGCCTTTTTAAACTCAGAAAGCATATATGCTGCATACACCTAAAACCAGCATCACTTGGACACTGCCAGGGTCTGCTGCCAACTGGAGAGTAGCCAGGCTTTCTTCTCTCTTGGCTGTAGGCTCAAGTACCTGGATCACTGAGAACTCTGAACTTGATCGTGAAGAACAAATTTTCTAAGTTACCAGCATTCTGGAACCTGGTGTGGCCACAACCATTTTGGAACCTCATTTGGCCTCTGCTACTGTTCTGGAGATTATGCTCAGCAGCTTTCTCCTCCAAGCTAAGTCTTGGAGGCTGCAAAAGGTGGAGATGCTGCCTCTTCCTGTGGTACCTGCAATTCACCTTTTTTTATTTTTCTGTTCCTTCTCATCAATCAAGGTCTCAGCTCCATCTTTATAATCCACAGCTTTCTGGCCAAACTCACAATGTTTTAAATCATCCTGTTGGGCTCTTTGCTCTTGATTCACAACATAAATCTGGCTAAAAGCCTTCAACAATAACCATGCCACTGCCTCAACATTTAAATGACTTGAAATTTCTTCTGCCACATTAAGCAGTCCACCATCCTTAATCTTAATCTCAGGCAAAATCTCTGGACATGAGCAAAGTGCAGACAAACTTTCTGCCATTCTATAACATACATCAACTGGAGTCCAACAACCAATGCAGTATTTCCAGCAGAAACCTCCTGAGCCTGGTCTTTACTGGCAGGCTTTCCATCAGCCTTCTCCTCTCTTGAGCTCTGACCAGAATCTCCCATACAGAACAGCCTAAGCTGTTCCTGCACCATGCTTTCAGGCAACATCTTTGAAAGTTTCCAAACTCTTCCCACAAGCCATTCCCAAAGGCTCTTGAATCATATGGTCAGGTAAGGTCACAACAATGACTCTAGTCCTCTGGTAGCAAGTTCTGTCTTGGTTACTTTTCTCTCCTTTTTGAGACAAAATACCTGATGTCCAAAATGAAACAAACAAAATTTTATTTAGCCTACAGACTTTGGGATGTTTCAGCCCATACTCAGCTGGCTCCAAGGCAGGGTGGCATGAATGAGGGGCAGCCATGCAGTGTAAGGGAGGGAAGGAGAAAGCCTGTCTCCTTCCCTCCCTTACACAGTATGCTGGCTCCACCCATGGGCCAGTGCAGCACTCAAACCGCCAACCACAGCACTACACAATGAACCAATCACAAAAGCTAGATTCAGCCACCTCCATGAGTGCATGAGACTTTGAGGGCACATTTAAACAAACCACAACACATGGTAAGAGTTAATGTTTTATAAATTTTATAACAGGTTGATTTTGACCAAGAATCAGGGCAAGATATATACAAAGGCTCATCCTAAACTGGCAAAATGAAGCCCTCAGTAAGATTTGTTTACATGTGCTAATTAACTTCAGTGTTCACTTTAACAGAAAGTGCTATGGAAATATTTCTATTTTCTGCATTGTTAGATCAAGAGACAGAAAATAAGTTTTATTACAGAGAAATCTTTCCTTTGAATCAATATTTTACATTTTCATAAGAATTTTTATAAGAAAGAGATAAATAAAATGACTGTTTCTTGTATAAACTAGCTACTATCTACCCAAAAGAATAAAAAAATTGCTTAAACACTATTTTTACAGGCACTTTGGTATTGTAAATTTTATATTTCACTTTTATTCTTCACAATGCATAGAACAACATAAATGGTGTTGATACATAGTTGCAAAAAATCTTTGAGAGAAAATAAAATATCATTTAAAAATTTTTTTGCTTTTATAACTTATTCAAATTGTCTTTCACATTCCAGGGCTCTTAAAATGCTTTATTTTTTTTCTTTATTTAAGAAATAGGCTGCACATTTTCATGACTCAGTTTTGACAATATTCAAGTGCCAAATAATCTTTCTCATTCTTATCACCAGAAGTGTTTTGAAAGTAACTATTATTTAGTATACTGATCAGAAATTTCTAGAAGCCCCAAATTATTTCAAGTACTATAATTTCCATAACAGCATTTTAGTTTTATATTTAAGTTTTATCTAAATTACTTGAATTTGGGGTTATCATTGAACTCCTACAATTACTTTTATATTTCTTCTACAATTCAAATATTTAAACTAATACTAATAGATCAGTACTGGGCAAGGAAAAATATTCTTTTAGGCATTTACTTTTAGTGCATATGCTGTCAGAATCGGTACTTCTAGGGACTTCTTAATGTCGGCATAACTCATTGCACTGAAAATCTGTCTCACATTTCAATCCAAAAGAATAGGAATATATTTTTATTTCATAATTAGCGCTTACTTAAAGGAGTTTTTATATTCTCTGTGGGAAACATTTAACCAGGCTTATGTATATATACAGGATAAAACACACCTAGAAAGTATATTTTCACAGAGACAGTTCCATTATTCTATGGTTTGAAAGGCAAGTTTAAATCCACAGAACTGCAAGCAAGGAGAGATACCATATAAATATGTCAATCATATTTTGACATCACAGTCTTACACTGACACTTCCATCAAAATGCTGGCGAATAAAGCATTAATCTTGAAGTATAAGTTCCTGTAAGTATTTTTCAGAGCAAAAGTTTCTCTCTTATATATACTAAGTCTTCTAGGCCAAAAACTACCAAGAACAAAATTAACTAAATGGTTAGGATTCTGTACCTCCTCCCCAAATACTTGACCTT
The DNA here is from genome assembly GCA_004027455.1 of Hydrochoerus hydrochaeris. NCBI lineage: Eukaryota > Metazoa > Chordata > Mammalia > Rodentia > Hydrochaeridae > Hydrochoerus > Hydrochoerus hydrochaeris. Next base: position 167,743 of record PVLA01000410.1, read on the forward strand.
TTCTTTCTCTTTTGATAAGGATGACCCAAATTATTACTTGGAAGTGACCCTTCTCTCTGTTCTTCTATTAGGAAATAATATCACACACGATTGTCACTTCTCTTCTTATGACTTGCTTGTGGGTTTCTCTCAGCATCGATCAAGTAGGTCTTTGTAACAATCACTCATTTTTTTCCCCCAGTGGCTTCTTCATTTCCACTCAGAAAGAAGAGCCAAGTCCACAGAAATACCTCAAAGGAAGTAACACAATCAAACAAAATGACTTAATATGTGGTACTTCTGATCCATTGAGTCTTCTTTCATCTGTTGTCCAAGGACAAACACCAGAGTGAATTTTTATTTTGTTTTGGTTTCTTTGACAGAGACTCATACTTTTGCTCTAGAGTTAAATATAAAAGGAAGGGTTCTTAATACTTTCATACCATCTCCCCTTCAACACATCACAATGTGGGTTTTTTCCTAGTATTTGCAGCAGATGGCTATCAAATCCAGCACAGATAGCAATCAAACAAATTAAGATAAGTCTTATTTATAGGTAGCATTTCTTTTCATTACATTCTTCAAAATATTCCATATTTTCATCTTGTCCTTGCACGTGTAATCTTTAAGCCAAGCTTGCTAGGACTTAAAGAAGTATAATTTATAGCTACTACTTGCTGGATCCTTGTTTACAAGGAGGTGTAAAAATGAACATTATTAGCAGGCTTTGCTGTGTTGGACTTTAGTATACTTAAGTGATTTGACATTAAAAAAAAAAAGTACAACAGCAGTACAGGGAGAAAAACTATAATTGCCTTAAGATATCTTGGCAACCTCTATACTAAAATTTTTTTTGGTAGATGAATAAAACTCTGACCATTTCTATTTTTTTGTGACCATTTCCCAAATTTCTTTCCTCTCACATTTTCGTGTATCATTTATCAGCATGATCTTGAGCACCCTTTTAAAGAGACTTTGTGGAAGAGGATGTTAAACAAAACAAGAGAGTGTAGGACAGTGTTCCTTCAATTCTCCACCAGAACATGTGATATATTCTTGTAAAATAATTGCAAATAGCATTGGCTTGTTTTCTCCTATTTGATAGTAACTAGTGTACTACTAACTTTAAAGGGGTTGAAAATTAAGATGAGTGTTCTACAAAACAGACCACATAATATTGACAGGAATTATGCATTTTTTTAATTTAGAATAAATGATTAGTGCTCAAGTTTAGTAATCATATTTGCTTTATAAAAGTGCCTTGTGATCACTTATGTTTTGGCATGCAAAAATGCCTTAAGAGATCATATTATTCAATGTTTAGAAAAAAAAACTTTCTGGGCATTAAGATTTACATGTGTGATTACATAAGCATATATCATAACTCACTTTGTTCAATGGTACAATCACCTTGAGACTGAAATCTCCTCATGATATGCTCTTTTCTTCATGACAAATTAGCATTATATTGTCTGATAAAAATAAAAAGATTTTCTTTTCTTTTTTAAAAATTTTATTTAAAGAGGGGAAAAATAAAGCAAAAGAGAAAAAAAGGGTAGAAATAATACAGAATTTCAAAAAAAAATGAACAGTAAGAAATCATTAGTTGATACATTACATATTGTCTTCATGGATGTAGTTGTTCAAGTTAAAAAATGAAAGCATACAAAGTGGACATTTAAACAGTGAGGCTTCAGATAGTTCTGTTCTCTGATCCAACAAAAACTTAGCAACATAGTTATCAATCCTAACCCTTAAATACACATGCAGTTATATCCTTTAGAGCACTTGCTTTTCCTCCTTTTGCTTTTTAAGTCCATTATTTGTTTAGTTATAGCATGTTTCATCTTGCTCAGTACCTTACTGATCTGTTTTGTTGTTGTTATTTACTTTTTTGAATTTTTTCTTATTTATTATTATTTTTATTTTATTTATTTATTTTGAAGGTAGTAAAATATAGCAGAACAAGACAGAACATAGCCAACTGAGGCAGTGCAGTGAGTTTGGCTCAGAACCTCACAGCATGTTACCACGATAACAGCAATAGGTACAATAGTATATCTGGTTTTCTTCACAATAGTTGTTCCTTCAATCAAGTAGAACAATATAGAAGGAAATACCGAAATTATAAAAACAGAATATTGAATAGAGCAATACCATTGATCAAATTAGAGGAAAACAGAGATGGCAGAAGAAAATCTCCCTTATTTGCAATATTGCCTATAGTCAAACTCGCAAGACATGCTCAGATCTCTGGCTCTCACTTGCTGGTGTGGGGGGGGATGGATGGATGGATGGATGGATGGATGTTGATTCTTAGCCCGCGCCCCAGTAGTCTCACAGCTGCCCACCAGAGAGGTGAACTGGTTGCCCATTTTCCCAGCACCCCAAGGTCCAACATGGCGCGTCGCTGGTCTCAGGAAACGCTGATACGGTTCTCGCCCTGGGGCGGCGGCAGCTTGCCAGGCCACAGCCACTTACCCTAGCAGCATGCTGGCGGCTACCTCTTTTCTTTTTTATACCTAATTTTAAGATGAATTAAAGACATCTGATCGCTGGAAAGCATTCCTTAAAAATAAATGCATGATTATTATGTTCAATACATTAGAAGGAAATTTAAGCTGATATATAGATCTCAGACTCATAGAGATAATTTTATATGATTATTTATAAAGACATTTTAAGATAATTTAGAGTCTGAGAAAAATAATTTACTGCTTGCATACATACCTGTAATACATATAGATTCCCCTGTGTGTTCACCTACATATGCAGCTCTCTGGACAATATGCAAATGTTAGTTGTTAGACATGAGATACTGAAACAATTACAAGTAATCCACAGAGTGAGGACTAGTCAAACTTGTGTTTCAGACATACATCCTGGAGTGTTTATGTCAAAAGTATTTTAGTTAATTAACTCATATGCATCAACTGGTTGACTCTGGTTTTATAACTGTAATCACATTGTACATAACTCTCATTTGCAATTTTATGCCTAATACACAGCCCAAGTCATGAGCAAAGAAGTGTCAAATAATAAGGATGGGGGTATGAGAAAACATACCAATTTACTTCTACTGAGCTAAAGTTTACTGCTCACATTAATTCATGGACTGAAACCTTGGATAAATAATTTTGTTTTCTTATCTGTAAAATAGATTATGTTACTTCAAAAGATAATTTCAAATATTAATGTTAATATATAAATTGCCAGTATTAGTACATTAATACATACATGTCAATATTAATACATATAATAATATCAATACATACAATAGTGATAGATTATGAATACATATAAAATACATACAGCTAATTCATACTTTATTTGCACATTCACTTTTCAGCTTTAAAAATCTCCTCTTTAGTAGAAAGAAGGGCAAAGTTAGTGAATTAAAGTCAAAACTCTACCTAATCATGATTTCAATGATTTAGAAAATGATTTCTTTTTTTTTTTTTTTTAATCTGTACCGGGGATCAAACTCACGACCGCCTGCTTGTAAGGCAGGTGCTTATGCCACTGAGCTAAATCCCCAGCCCTTGGAAAATGATTTCAAATTGATTTATAAAATTTAACTTTTATTTTTATCTGATACATAGAAGCTTAAAATTGTACATATTCCACAGGGTCCTGTGCTATTTTAATACTTGTATATATGGTGCATAAATCAGGTTAAATACACATACCTTGGAGAAAAATATACCTTCCTTCTGGCTTTTAGATTTTCACATTGAGTGCTGCTATATGCAGTTACCTTACAATTCGAGAGCACAACCACGACTCGACTCGTTGCTTTGTCTAAGTGTAACTTAGTACCTCTTGGCCAATCATTCCTCACCTGTCCACGCCCCATTCCTCCAGCCTCTGGAGACCACCATGCCACTATCAGCTTCCTGGGACAAAACTTTGAATTCCTTACCTTTCTTTTCTCCCCCTTCCTTCCTATCTATATTTGAAATATTATTTTTGTCTTCTTCTTCTTTTTTTTTTTTGGTCTTGTTCTTGAAAGACAAATGGCAAAGTGTTCACTCATTATCTCTCTCACACTGATTACTATCATCTGTACCGACATGATCAGTATTTGAATTATAAAGCCATAGGTGAAGCACATTGCTCCACGGTGTTTACTCCAAAATACCGTGCAAGAATGAGCAGTGTCATCTGACCCACTGCAAACATGTATAGCCTTGTTGGGCCTCTGTGTCTGAGGCCTGCATGGAATGCACGCTCTGTGTCAGCCAAGACTTGCCCTGCAGGGTGGGGGAGATGTGTGGTGCTAGCAGCTCACCCAGTCACCTCGACTTCTGATATCTCATTTCCATGCAGTTTTGATGAGTTACATCATCTCTGTCTCACACATCATTCCAATCAAGTGAGGAAATATATTGCCTTTTTATTTCCAAATTCTATCCCATACATCACTTTCAGAAACTGTTGTCTACTTCTCTGTAGTTTGGGGGAGAAAACTTCATATGATGGAAGGACCACACTTACTACTCTTAATGAGAAAAAATTATAATGTTTTATCATGCTGTCTTATTTACTCTTATTGCTGGCAAAAGGCATTACTATGGAATAGCTAGTGATTAACACTTTCTTCTAAACATAAGCAAAGGCTAAAATTAACTAGCAAAGGCTAAACAATTAGCTTGGAAATCTGTATGTAATTGCTGGTGGTCACGATAACTGCTTGAGTTTTTAAAATTCTAATTAGTGTGGTTTCTGAATTTATAAGAACTTCAGAATTTGCATAATATTTGAGCTTAATCAATTTTTTCAAAAATATTCTCTGTGTAAGTCATTTCCCAGGTTTGTTGTAGGTGGATATGGAGAAGCATTGAAAAGTACAAAACGAATGCAAAGCTCATTCGCTAGCATCATTCCCTCTGAAATTTAATATCTAACCAAGTGAAAAAGATATCTAACAAAATAAGAAAGAATTGTGGAAGAGAGATGGGCAAAGACAGAAAGAGAAAGAAGAGAAGCAAAGAGAGAAGAGAAAAGAAGAAAAGAGAAGAGAGCAGAAGAGAGGAGAGAGGACAGGAGAGGAGAGGAGAAGAGAGGAGAGGAGAGGAGAGGAGAGGAGAGGAGAGGAGAGGAGAGGAGAGCGAAGCATCTGACTATATTCTTGTAATAGTTGACTGGCACATGTAGCCCATATGGATCAGGCGTGGACACCCCTCACCTAAACACGTACTCCTGATTCCTTGTTGCTCTTTCAGGCATCTAGAAACCTCGCAGGGCCCACATCTGTGTCACTCACCTCTTCATTTCGAGAGCAATTTGACAGTTTTTGTTTAAAATAATATATTTTTTCAAATAAGCCCACCATGCCAACTTCCTTTTTGGATTTCGATATTACCACTACCAAAATAGGATGTGTTCATATTAGGATCTTGTGAAAAGAAGAGAAAAAAATGAATTCTCACTCTAACTTTGTGATCATTTAGTATAAGAAAAAAATAAGTAAAAAGATCTAGAAAAGGCAAGATCGCATGGTGTCAGGTTTTGTGATTGTTTCATTATTAAACAAATAAACAAAAATGCAGCCTGATAGTCTCAATGTTACCAGATTCTGGCAGTGGTTAAGTGGCCTAATGAGAGCACCTCCCGGACAGGTGCTCCTGATGTAGAAAGACCTCCCAGCTTGGGAGTCTCTGCAGGCCACACATTCCTCGTGTCCATTAAGAAGGAGACATTTTACTCCACATATAGATTCTACTCTGAACTATTATTTTGCTCCTGTATATGTTAAGTCTTCTCTCACAGAGTTTTTAATGTGCTGAATTCTTCTTCTCCTTCTGTTTTTCCCTCAGTGCAAAAATTTAAGTGAAATCTCTGGTAGCCTTCAGGTAACAATTTCAAGTGAAAAATTAACTATAATGAACTGACTATCCGAGTAATAATTCCAGGAAGTTATGAAATTTTTCCAGTTTTGACTAACAGATAATGAATTTTCTTTTTATGGTCAGCGAATAGCAAATAGCACTGAAGAACTAATTCTACTTGTATACATAGGTAGCTCTTGCTTAATTTAGTTTCCCAAAGAATCCCAAATTTAATTTTAGTCAAAAATGTAACCCAGTTTCCACAGCAAAAGTTTTACCACCTTGTAATTTGCTTTGTATTTCTTCTCTTTTCCTCTGTCTATTGGACCAGTCTGAGTAGTGAGATTGCTACAGGACAAAGTGTAAGGTCCAGGGGTCACTGGCTCCTGCATTTGCCTTAAACCAAGACTCAGCTGTAGGATTTCAATGTTTCTTTCCTCCTACTTGCCTTTGATAAAGATGCCCTGGACAGTGACATTTTAAAATTTTTCCTCTCCTCTGTTAAACAATTCCCCTGGGATCCTGCTCCCTGCAACAGTGATGGATGGTGACAATTATAGCAGCTCACAGGCATTCAATCAAGCTCTCTTGACTTCCAGTCCAGTTCTATCTCTTGCTAACTGTGTATCTTCACATGAGATGGTCTCTCACTTATTTCTTCTTTAAAATGGGGATTATAGCGAGATGTGGTGGTGCATGCCTGCTGTTTTGCCCAACAGGGCAATTTAGCAATTTTGCCAGATCTTAGAGACAAAAATACAAAACAAAACAAACCCTCAAAATAAAAAGAAAGAACAATGAAAAGCTCAGAATTAAGGCCTTGAGTTCACCCCACATTACCAGATCTCATGGTGGTGTCTGCCTCACAGGCAAGCTAAATAAATACAGTTAGCACACAAACCTGGGATATAGAGAGTGCAGCATAAACGGTACTTGCCATTCCAAGCTGATTAATGATGCTCATTTATACTCAGATCATAGATTATTCCTGGAAGACAGTGTCATCCCTTAGCAGTTAGTTCTCAGTTATTGAAAGGTTCTGAAGCAACAATATCACATCCTGTATGAGAACTAAAAAAAAAAAGGAATCTTTTGGTATGTCTGTGACCCTGTTTCATAAGTGACTGCTGGCTCCTCCATTCTGAATGGAGAGCAGAAGAGGATGGAAAATTTGATGCCTATAAAACTTGCTTTGCACATAAGACTTGAGAGTTGATTATAATTTCTGTAAGCTTGGCTCCCCCAAAGCAGACACAGAGATAGGTTCAAGAGAAAGTAATTTATGGGGAACATATACAAATGCTAGTAGTGAGTAGGGAACAGGACAAGAGCAGTTTCTCAATCCAGACACTACTGTGGGTGACTGAAACTGGTCCCAGAAGGGCAGTACTGAGAACCAATGCAAGAGGCACACCTCAGAGTCATCCACACAAGTGGAGAGGGAGAAGCATCATTTGTAGAACAACCCTGACTGTCACTGGCTAAATGAGTCTCAGTGGCTTGTGAGTTCTCTAGAATTTCTGTCCTACATCAAAGCAACACGGAGGATACCAGTTAGCCAAAGAAGTCCTTACCTAAAGAAATGCAGGGCCTGTGAGCCTTGTGGTGGTAAAGACAAGGAAGATAAATGGGTACAGAAAGCATCTATCATATATGACTTGGGGAGGTTTTGGGAATCTTCCTGAACATGGATTCCAAAGGATGTAATTGGTTCTTACAGTCCGATATTGAAACAAATGTAGTCGTGGTAAAGACAAGCATAACAAGCTGTGGAATTTTCCAGACCGCCAATACTGGTGTTCTTGGTTCCACATTACTCCATCTGCCCACAGTGACCTCCTGTGATTGTCCACATCTCTAATCCTTCAATGAAATGTGACAGAGATTCACCCAGGTTCTCTTTGTCATTATTGCTCTATCTGTCGATCAGAGATACTCTTGTCTATTAATAGTGTCCATAAAGTGACAAGACAGACTTTAACTTGGTCATCTGCTTCTCAAAGAAGAAACTTACTATATATAAAACATAAATAACTGCTCTGCTATCCACTTTATTTGATGTGCAAATACTCTATTCACCTGCAAACTCTACCAATTTTTCTCCTTTTCATTATATTGCTGACAATTGATAGTCTTCTGATATGTTCCATAGGTAGCTCAATCTTAACTAAGAAAAGAACAGCACAGAAGTCTTCATACCTGGAGCTCCCTTTTGTGTGTGTTAAAGAACAGGCTCATGCCTCTACCTATGTCCCTATGAAATTATTGCTCCTGCTCCAGGGTCTGGTTGTTCCATTTATAGCTATAGAGCTTCAGTTTTATAAGTGTCCTGAAATTTCTGAATAATGCACATAATTCTACGTACACAGCAAATGCAACCATAGCAAAATATCATCCCTGATGAGAGATGAAAACAGAAAATCAACAATTTGTTGCTTCTTAATGGAATAATAAAAATTGGAGCAGTTTTTGTCTGAAAGCACTGTGAACTGGATTTATTTTTTATGTAAATTCTATAGCCATGATATAATGGACATTTCTACTAATGTGGCAAATGGAGAAATATTCTTTGGAGAAAACTTAACTTCTCAACACTCATGGCTTACTCATATGAAAATGCCTTTTTTGGTGTGTGTGTGTGTGTGTGCCTGTGTGTGTCTGTGTGTGTGTCTGTGTGTGTGTGCTATTTTCTTTTTGTTGAGACTGAATCTCACTTTGTCACTCAGTTTCCCAGACTGGGCTCAGACTTGTAGTCATCCTGCCTCAGCCTGCCCGAGTGCTGGGATACAAGGCTTGTGCCACCACCCTCAGTTCAAACATGCCTATTTTTATGAATAGTAGTTGAAGACATGGCATTAAATAAACACTATTTTATATTGAAATCAACCAGAACAGACTTTTTTATGTCTACCAAAGCATTAAGTACAAGCAAGTGGCTTCATTATTGTCACCATCTTCCAGATCTTCTCTAGGTTTTTTGCAGTATTAAGAATTTTAGAATTTTTGTATATAGACTACGCTATTCCTGATGTTATTAAAGAGAGGTCATTTGACTTAAGATATAGCTACTCTTGATTATTGTTTTGAAACTTTGAATGGTGCTATTTTTATTGCAAGAAAAACGTATAGAATAAATACTACCATTTTGAAGAATGTTATAAAATACTGATTGTGTTGTTGGTGGTGTTTTTTTCAGACAGGTCAGGGTCTTTACACTGAGCAACACTGCCAGTCCTTTCTGTTTTTTTTTATTTTGAGAACTGTCTTGCTAAATTGCTAACTTTTCCAGGCTGGGCTTGAACTCACCACCCTCTGTCCTCACATTCCTAGAGTGCTGGAGTCATAGCCATGCTCCACTGCACTCAACTAAAAATTCCAATTTTTAAATAATGGTATATTTGCTTCAGGGAGAATAAAAGTGGTGATTTTGGACACTGAAAATAAATGAGATCATGGAATGCAGCTTAATATGATGTGATGGAATAGCCTCAACATATCCATGAATATAAAAAGCAATAGAACAACTTTGCTGTTCACAGGAATATCCATTTCTGAGAATGTCTACTGATTATCTGTTGGCCCTTTGAACATCTATTGATTTGTGGATCTGTAGCTGGGTCATCAATCCTTATAGTAGCTGATTGATAAAAGATTAAATATTCAAAATTACTTCAGTAGCTAACTCTGTCTTCCTTTTCTCTCCTTTCTTTTTTCTCTGTTACTCATCCTGGAATGAATATTTCAGATTTCGTTTCTCTTTATCATAACATCTTACAAAGCTTTCAGAATCAAGTGAATTCTCATAAAGAAGAAGAAAAGATACCTTGTATTCTAGCAAGTTTGATTTAAAACTATCAGTTACATTGCACTGTACTTGAGTAGCACTTGAGAAGGAAATTCTTGAGAGGTGTCTTTAACAGCAAGCCTTTGTTAAGTGTGGACATTAGCGCTGCGCCGCGCTTATGATCCTCATTATTCTGACTCTAATTGGGCCTGCACCTCTTTGTTGAGAAGCAGTTTTATAAGGCAAGTATATTCCAGAAGAAATAGAAATTTTGTTTGTTTTTCTATCTCAGGCTAATAGGCTAAATGACATGAAACCTTGCTTTTAAATCTTTCTCTTTTTATCTATTCTAATTTTAAGAATAAAAAAGTTCCAGCTTTAATTTGTGTTTTCTTTACTCTGATATTATGCTTTAAGAACCGTGTTTTAGCCATTTAATTTCCGTGAGTGGTCAATCTGTATGCTTTCTTCATTTTTATTAACACGTTCCATTTTTATTATAAATGTTACACAAACAAAGTTAGAGGATAGAGTGTGATGGGTGGTCTTCTTCCCATCACCAAATGGGTATCTACTTGTTGGCATCTATAATTTCACTTACTCCTTTACTTTTCATATTATTTTGAAGCAATTTGTAAATGTGACTTCTGTAAATATATATGCGTAAGTCCTTAAAATACAGCCTCTTTAAAAATATACCTTAAAGACAAAATTGATGCCTACATTAATAAATGTTCAATGTTTAGAATTCCTCTTAAAAGTTTCAGTTTGTCTGATTCTGAATCAGTGATAACTCATGTTTTCATTTCTCTCTTGCTCTTTTTCACCTGCAATTTTAACACCTAATGTAGCAAGTTATTTGTTCCCTACAATTTGCTACCAAGTAAAATTCATTTTATCATCTTCATGGTGTCATTCACCATGCTCCTGTGACCCTATGTTTTGCGCAGTGATAGTTAGGTTTTGAAGTTTGGAAACATTACTTCATAGGTTGTGCCATCAGGAAGGCATAATGTGTATGCCTGTTCGCTTGCTCTCTCTCTCTCTCTCTCTCTCTCTCTCTCTCTCTCTCTCTATCTCCTTCCTTTCTTCCATTCTTCTTTTCTTCCTTCCTTTTTGGGGATGTAATAGCTTTTGATTATCTTTATCAATATCCATTGATCCATTAAGGGTAGATTAATAATTTTTTCTTTACAACAATCATTTTAGAAATGGTATTCTAGCGTTCTTTTCTCGTGTATTAAACTAGAGTACTTCTACATAGTGAAACTGCTACTATTCTGTGACCCAAAGCATAGTTTGTTTAGGGAAGTTTGCGTAAATATTTAATATGTTGCTTTTGGAATCAATTTTAAAGAGTTATATCTTTATTTTAAAAAAATGATCAGTAAAGATTACTTCTGTTATTTTACACTCTGCGTTGAGAATCATCATGAGGCCAAATAATGGCCTTTGCTAGTGGCCATCCATTGGAGTCATAATTTTTGTTGAACATTCATATTAAGTTTTGAGTCATTGCTTTAGGCTGCTGCCTTAACAAATGGCCATCAACTGTTTGATTTGAACAAAAGAAATTTCTTTGCCCCCGTTCTCCATGCTGAAAGTGATTGGGACCCCAGCAAAGCTGGATTCTAACGGAGGCTTTAACCCTGTTTTGTGAATGGCCATTTTCTCACCGTGTTCTCAAATGGCAGAGAGAAATGCATGCAGGCTCTCAGGTGTCTTCTCTCAAAAAGAAGCTCATGGGTGATTTTTCTTATAGAGACAATAATGCACCAGCACCATCTCGACCTTATCGAAAACTAATTTTCACCCAAAGGTCCTCTCTCCAAAGACCATGACTTTCTTTAGTGTTAGATGGTCAGCACAGGAATTTCCAGGGAGTCATGGTTCCATTCACAAGAGTGATTTTGATACAGCTTAGTAATTTTAGCTGATTTCAAGGTATTGCAATTGCATTTTGCATTTTTTTTCTATACCAACACTGGAGTAAACTAATTTTTTAAGGAGCTCTGGCTCCTTACAATGAGATATGGTAATTAAAAACAAATCTGAATACTAGTAACATTTATTTTGTTTTTGTTTTATTTTTAAAGAAAGAAAAATAGAAATGATAATACAGAATTTTAAAACACAATAATAGGAAATTAACATTGGTTAATATATTGCATATTGTTATTTTCAAAGTAATTGCTCATATCACAATATATAGTCAGGCAAAATTGATCAAACAATAAAAGCACAAACTGTTCTTCTCAATGAACTAGAAGAAATCAGTAGTATAATTATCTTAGCTACTATATATATACATATATGTATATATTCTTTTCCCTTTCTTCTTTAATAGGAACTCTTATTTTAGTAATTTATCTAGTCATTTTAATGAAGCAGAATTATTTTTCAAAAGAAAATTTCTCATAATTTCATACTTTAAATTCAGGACTAGGTGTTTATATTAACTTCATTTATCTATTATCTACTTTTCTTTTCTGCACACAAATTCTTAGTTTTTGAAGTGAAATTTTGCTTATTAGTCATAAAATAAACCTTAAAATAATAATATGGTCTTATCACTAATAAATCTCTTTTTTTTCTTTATAGTACGTTTCAATGGAGGTTTAGAATCAAATTCCAGTGTATGAAAATCATTTTTTTGTGTGTCTTCTGTTCTTATACCACTAACAGATCCTTCTTTGGGTCTATTAATTTTACTTTCAAATTATTTAGACTGATTATTTAACTCAAATTTATTGAAAGTATGCAAAATAATAAAGTAACTACAACGTAGAATTTATAAAGCTAAGCTTATTCAAATATATCTTATTTCTATCTCTTTCCTCTAGTCTAAACCACATTCTTTTTCTTCAACAAAAATTGTCTCAAATTATATTTAATCTTTTAAAAAGCATATAAGTAGGTTGTTACCTGTTACCACATCATCAGTGTTTAGATTAATGATCACTTACTATTTACAGTACTTTTCTTTTACTTTTCTTTCCCTTTTAACATATCCTGGTGATCCCTTTCTGATAGCATATGTCGAAGTTTTCCCACTTACTTTTGATAGACGCATAAAATTTCATTGTATGACTACATCAGAGTTTAATAAATCAGGTCCACAAACATTTTTCTTTAATGCTGGAGGGTGAACCCAGTGCTTTTGAACTGAGCTGCATTCCCAGCCCTTTTTGTTTTTGTTTGTTTTGATTTTTATTTTGAGAAAGGGTCTAACTTGCTCAGGCTGGGTTTAAACTTGTGATCCTTCTGCCTTGGTATGAAAGAGTCCTAGAATTTGCCTCTACAGATCCCCAATAGATAATAATGGGGTTGTTTCTATACTGTCTGATAAAGAACATTTAATATATATGAAGGATCTTTATATAAGTGCCTTTTGGCTCCAAATGTGGAAACATTTGCTGACATTTTTTGTAATGGCTAAAATTCAAAATACACAAAGATAAATGAAGGTCACGTATAATCTGATCACCCAGAAATAACCTTTTTCTTCCAGATTTTGCTGTTTGCATATACCCACATCATGGGGCTCACAAGAAATTTAGATGCTATTGAGAGTTCCCAAAACTTTTTTTAAAGTTGACATTGCGGTTTTAGTATTACCTAACTCAAAACCAAATTCTCTGTACACACTATGATATTATCTGTGTAATACTGTCTTTTAACATAAACATTCCCTATAATATACAGACATATTAAAGTCCCCTAATACATATTACAAATAAGGAAATTTACATTATTTTATACTTAAAACAACAGTCTACATGTATCTATAGGTCCTCTTTGCAAAAATTCATTTTGTTTACAATTAACTAGATCCAAGGCAGTATTCAGAGCCATTGTAGCTGATTCTTGGAGAGAACAGCAAACAGCAAAGATATAAAAGATGACAATGTCCCAATACTTTATTTTACTGTCCTTAATAATGAACAAAGAAACTAGACTTGGAATGTTTAGATTAGCAGCACAGATACCCTGGTACCTTTTTTGTAGGTCACATTTTGTAGGAAGATTTAGAGTACTGAGATCTGGAAGAGGTCTTCTAAAGTACCTGCTTTGTCTAGGCTGTTCTAACCATTTATTAAATCAGGCTACTACTGCACTATGTGACCTCTGCATGCACTTTCTTTCCTCCCAGTCTTTTCATCTCAGGTACAATTTTCCCCCTAAATTTTTAGTATGTGTTCTTAGGTCTTTTGTAGTTGTGTTGCAGCCAAAAAATCAAAATACAGAGACTTTTTGCTGTGATAAGCTAAAAGGTAATTTCTTAATGAAAATAAGAATAGTATGGAATTCATTTTCGTTCTATTCCATATGTCACTGAATCAAAAGACTCTAGGATTTCTCTGGACAATGTTTTTCCTACATCTCTATGTTGCCAAATTATTTTTATGCAAATGCTAGGTTAGGTTGCTACATCAATCAGGAATATATATATATTCCAAAGTGGCCTTACAATGACCACCTGGCCATCTGCAGATCTGCAGAGTCAGAGGTGGAAGATTGCAATATGGTTGCAATATGGTCGTCTGTCTTTGAGAGGAGGATCCAGTCAAAAATCAAAGACTTGGAGCTCACTGCAGAGTCCAGTGCAACTTCATATCGTAAAGTCAAAGGGTGTGTGTTGAAAGGTTGAAGAGTCTGCACTAAAAGAGTGAACAGACATCAGAAGTTGAAGGAGAACACTGGAGCTCCACTGAAGAAGCAAAAAAGAGCCGACTTTGATCTTCTTTCCCTTTTTATTCCATCCAGGCCCCAGTGTATTTGCTGGCATCACTAAACATCTGGGGTAGGTGTTCCCTCTTTTGTAAGTTAATCATCTAGAGACCCCCAGAACTGTGCTCAGGTAATCTGCTGCTTACTTTTTATTTGAGTTGACAGCAGAATTAGCTGTCATACCAGCTCTAAAACACAACTATGAATAGCAAGCTATACCTGCTCTCTTGTCACTTTAGAATTCAGAAGATTAAACAGGCAAGAAAATCAATAATTACAGAACATTAGGCTTAGCAAATGCTATAGTTAGATACCAGTAAGCACAGAACAGGAAAGCCTAGCTCAATATGTTAGGAATTTTCTCCAGAAAGTGTGAAGACAAGGTAAAATCAGCCAATGGAAGACGTAGAGGAAGGGATGGGAGGGGGAAATTATTTTGTAGGAAAATTTAGAAGTTCAAAGCAGAAAAAAGGCAACAAAGACAAATTGGGAAGCAGTGGGTAATCTGGGTAGAGGAGATACAGAGGGGGTTTGGAAGCGTGCCTGTGGGTGTGGGTGCGAGGTGGGCATGCTGGGATGAGAGTCATTGATAAAAGGTGAAGAAGCTGGGGGGAGGGGGCAAACCGAGACTAATAAACCTTTTGAAAGTCATTCTGACAACAAGGAAGAACTGTTTAGGACTTTTCTGTGTGTATATCATTCTCCCTAAATAACAAGCAAATAAACCAACCAAACAAAGGCCAACTCACTGTGACTTGAAGAAAGATTTTTAGTCTAATGGGAAACCAAGAAGACCAAGAGCCCTAGGGGAGTTAGCAGTGACTAACATTTATGTTTATGCTTTTTGGATGCCACTAGATATACGCAAAACAGATGGTTCTGCTGTTTTGAACCATTTCAATCTCTTATTTAACTTTCCAAAGAGGCTGTTTTCATGTGTGGTTATAATAATCGCCCTCACTTCCATGTAAGTACACGAGGCAAAAGCATTGGCCTTCAGAGAAGCATGACCTGAATTCAGAGAGTTTCTTTCCACCAGCCACTCATGCATCTCCTGGGCTGGCTGCCTTCTCTGTGGAAATTAGGTTGAAAAGGAAGCTATGACTCTTTCCTCGAAGTTCACTAATATAAGTACATCATTATATTAATTCAATTCAGGGATTTGATACAAAGCCTAGTGAAATATCAAACACTTTAGCAAACAACTTGAAAAGATTATTTGACAGACATAGAACATGTATGGTCTCACATGCTAACATGTCCACGCTGCCCAGAATCTCTATGGTTTAAACTCTTGGGATCACTGTGTGATAGACGAGTACTCTTTTTCATCAGCCCCTCTCTACCAAGACAATTGTTACTGAAATTTGTAATAAGGCACCACATGAAAGATGGATTTAGAAGGTGAAGAAAAAAGAGTTCCTAATCTTAGCCGGGTGGTGGTACATTCTTGTAATCCCAGCACTCTGAGGTTGAGCAATCTGGAGGAGGGTCAGCAGGAATTCGAGGAGAGCCTGAACTACATAGAGAGACCTTGTGTCAGAAGACAGAACAAAACCAATAACAAAACAAATCAAACAAGAAGAGTTCAGACGCCTCAGTTTATTTTGAAAAACATGATTAAGTCTTTAGATATTTACTTAATTTTATTTTTATTGGGTATGTGCTACATGCATAGAAATACAGATGCATTTTGGGCCTTATTTCACTTTCCTTAAAATGTCTAGTCATTTTTTAAAAGGTAAACACAAGCTTTCAAGAGCAACACAATCGACCTTCTGCCAAATTATGCAAATGATTTAAACTGACAAAGACAGTGGGAAATGGTAATAATGCTGCCCATGTGTAGTATGGGCATTTTATTATGAGATAATGCATATAATATATATGCATATAAAATGCCTGGTACCTGTGGGCAGTCAAACCACTTTAGATCAGATGCTTCTTTTCTTTAGAAGCTTCAAGTGACATCTTGGAATCTGCAGATCTTCAGGGATTTTAATTGGAATAATTGCTAAAAATTTTAGTGAAGATTGTAAACTTTTGTCAGAAACACAAATGTTTCTGTGCTTTATTGCTACCAGAAAATGAAAAGGGTCTAGTCATCAAGAAGAAATATTTCTTAGAAGCCAACAGGACTCTTATTAGCTTTGGCTACTGCTTAGAAAGGTTAGGTCTCAATTCCAAATTTACAAAGTCAGGGAGATTTCTGTCACATAACCATCGCTGTAAATAAATAAAATGTGACCCTGGAGGTTTCCAAGGGGACATACTTTCTAGTGTCATTCTCACTTACTGGACTTTGTCTAGGGCTTTTAATTGGTCAAATGAAGCTGCAGCCTTCTCAGTCATATCTAGAGCAGATGGCAAGCCTGCTGCCCTTTGCAATCACCACAACCGCATTACAGGGCAAAGAGCTGGAAGACTTACCAGTTTCTGTTATCCAAAAGAGTATTCTTATGAAGTTTAAGAAGTAAGTTTTACATAGCTTTTTCTTTGGTTCAGGACATAGTCTGTAGAAGGGACACATTATGTAAGTGAAGGTCACTTTCTTCCTTTCCCTTTTAACTTTTATTGCATCAGATTCACAGGTTGTCAAAATACTTTCTTTTCATTGAAGCCAGAGTCAGAGAGAAATAGCTCCATATTATAAGTAGGTAACTGCTATATTAAGCACAATGAGTGAACATACTGAAATCAGAAGTAATAAGGGTTAAAGTACAGTTTAGTTAATATGAGCATTACCCTGGCTTTTTATTGTTTGTTGTCTGGAATGACTTCCATTTATCAGTTTTATCCATTGTATTTTTTTCTTCATTCCGTGTATTGACTCATCTCCACATCTTCTCACTCATATCCTGTTTATTTCTATACTTTCTTGCAAACCTTAGTTCAGAGAGAACTATTCTTGTAACATAAATCATCTCACAGCATCATGATAATGCAAGACTGAGATGTATAGATGAGATATATATGCAAATGTCCAGAGTTAGTGATGGTACTCAGGTATGAAAATAAAAAAAAAACCACTGTGCAGTATTAAGATCACACTGGTAATTTCAGGTTTGGTCACTGCCTGAAAATCAGAAAGTAAAGATATTGGCTGAATTGTCACCTTATTCTTCAATAACAGAGCAGGTGTACCAAAAAGCCCTATCTTCACTTTCCTGGCTGTCGCTCACAACATGCTGATTCTATCAGTTGGGAGCAACTGAAGCTCCAAGGACATGTTGTCACCTGCTAAGGTTTTCAGTCTGTTGTGACAGAATAATTGTTCCTGGGTACAAAGGAAGCATATGCCATTGATTGTGAGAGCTCTGTCACTTCATGTCAGGAAGAGAAATTATACACATTGACAAATTCACCACATGCATTAACATTGTCATAAAAATCCTCCCTCACAGAAACATTATAGTCTTAAAATTCTTATTAATTACTTGCTTCCATTGCCATCATCCCAGTGTTGGAATTTCTTCCTTGATACTTGTATTTCTTCTACTTCAAATAAAATCTCTAAAAGAAGTATTATTTACTCCTGTTCTGCAAAAGATGCTATGACATTGTCATGACTTCAATCAAGAGTGACACATACTCAAGGCTTCCAGAGCTGAGCAGGCTCAGCTGCTCTGTTTTAATGCAAATGAATTTCATAGGCAGCCCAAGATCAGGGCTGAAGAAGGAAAAGGTGTCTACATAAGACATCTCCAAGGATGCCTTTCAGTGAAGTTTAGTCTCAGGACTTGGTAGAATTCATAGTTCGAAAACATGTGCTCTTCTCCGCTGCTATTCCACAAGAAACTCTTCTGGCAGACTAACAAGTGACATCTTGAAATCTGCAGATCTTCAGGGATGGACCATGAATGCGAAAGACATTCATAAAATCAATCACCATCAATTTCAACATTCTGTGTGACAGAAAGATGCCTGAATAAAACCACAGTGACTCATGTATTTTTCCAGAAGCCTTTGTGTACAGGACATGTTCATTATTGCTTTTCCAATAATGAAAATAACTCTTAACACAGAAAATGGTGTTAGAGCTAAAATCCTTGGAGTTATCTTATATCCATTTTCTTGCAATGAGTGAAAAATAAATGGAAACTTTTCGAAGGAGGGTTTTTTTTCTTCTGTTCTTCACATAAGCTGGAAGTCTCAGGGAAGTAAAGGTTGCCTCTCTTTATGAATTCCGAGTGGAATATACATATAAATTGTTTAATTTTTTTTTTTGTACTTGGGATTGAACTATACATAAAAATTGTCTTGCTTTGTGTAGGTTAAAAAAAATCTCAGGGAAGAAGGAATTACTTGAAATTAATGTCTTTATTAAGAATGACTTCTTTCATCTGGAAAACTTTTCTCCATATTACTATATTTTGTCCTCAAAAAAACCAAATGTATAAAGTTTTATCATGTGTACTTTCAAGATATTATGGCAATATGCATTTAATTTATCTTTCAACAATTATTATTGCAAGAGTAAAGTAGGTTGAGTGAAATATACAAAAGTCTACTTTTGAGCCTGGCTAGATTTTAATTCATTGGGGTAATAAACATGTTGATCCTTATAGCTAGAATATTTAGGTATAAAATCAGGGCTTGAAGACATTTGTGTAGAATTTTGAATTAAAGAGTCATCTTTTTCATATCTATTTTGGAAGCAGACTTTAGTGTTAAAATGATCTTTCATAATTATAGCAATGGATTAACTATCACTATCTTTAATTGAAAAGAAAAGAAACATCTAACAAGAAAAATCACTGAATAATTCTTTTCAAAAAAAGAAAAGTATGCCTTGTTTTTTTATTGGTTTTGCTTTGATTGCTTATCCTTTCAAACCCATGCAGGGCTATTTTAGATAGAATTTATGTCTATAAAATCAAAGACACTTTTATTTTTTGGTTCCTGGGTATTAATTTCTACCATGGGACAGTTTCTTACTATTTTCCTTGCCAAAGGAAGGTAGAAATGGAAAGACTGTCAAGAGCCAGTGAAGTCATTTGACAAGAGACAGATCAGCGTTTTTCGCTTTAGAAAGTATACAAAATACAGAACAGTGTGCAGTTATATGTTGCGATGTTTTCAGTTGACACATTTATTGTGCTGCAATTTACTGTTAAGTTCCATTGAACATTAAGTGATTGGCCCAGCTTGTGACAAGGATGACAATGTCAAATGTTCCTGGTGGCAGCCCTGACATGGGTTGATTGCTCCTTCATGTACAGAGCATCATTTTCTGCAACAAAGATGGGATCAAATCCCCTACTGACTGACAGCCACATATGCTGCTTTTGTTTTAAAATCTTTAACACTGGACACTCTCAGATGGTACGTTACACAAGAAGACTAATTTCAAAACAACCTTCCTCTAGAACTGAGAGATGAGAATAATACATTGCCAATGACTTTCACTACTGATTTTCTCTAGTTTTCATTTAACTATCAAATGGAAATTTTTAAAGCTTGATGATTGTGTTATTACATTGCCTATGTGTGAGAGTAGCTACCATTTCAGAGCCATGGCTGTTTTGGGCTCCTAAGGTAGGCAAGAACATAAAGAATCACACCAAACTGGTGAATGCAATATGTGTTCTATTTGAGGAAATAAAATAATAATATTGTTATTATAGTCTGGTCCCTATGGAGTTAGAATTAGATTTTTGGGGACATGAGCTAATGTTTCCTAATATGTTAAAAAGTTATAAAAACTTACTACCTTCTTCATTATCATCTTATGAACCTGAGCTTCCCATGAAATACCCAGAGAAGTTCCCAGGGGTCAGGATGATTCTAGACGTAGCTACTGTTCATCAGTGGTGGGATGTGTCATGTCAGTCACCTCTGATGATAAGTGGCCGCTCCAGGTTGGCTTCTCAACTGTTTCTTGTAAGTCTATCCAAAACTATGTATCTAACTTTGGAAGTATACTCTAAGATGCCAGCCACACACCATCACTGAAGAACTTGTTAGTGGAGCCTCACGTAATGGGAGGGCTATAGACAGACAACTTTCTTTTCTTTTTTTTTTTTTTGGTGCTGGGGATCGAACTCACAACCTCTTGCTTGCGAGGCAGGCGCTTATACCACTGAGCTAAATCCCCGGCCCCAGAGAGAAAACTTTCAAATCCTGAAGGAATGGTCTCAGCTACGGAAATCCAATTGACCCCAAATCGTGGTTTGGAGGGGGTATATTCTACACCCAACAACTGATCAGGGCAGTTGTAATTAATGCCTGGCTGTCTTTGTGCAACTCAGGACAGTTAGGGGTCATTCTATCACCTACTGGAGCCAGCGAAGATCTGACCAGTGTATCAGTCTCGTTTCTGCTGCTCACTCCAGCTTCCTTACATTTCCTTTCGCCGCTAACAAAGCCCTCTGCTTAATACACACATTACACCTTATGTTATGTTTCAGGGTTGGCTTCCCGGGGAAACCAACCCACACCCAGCGAATCATCAGTCACATTTGGAATTCTTGTATTTGATTGTTTGCAATTACAGGTACATTGTAGAATGGTGACCCTGTTTTATGCTTGATAGGCCTTGGCAGCAGTGCCGGAGATGCCAAAGCTAACTTTTAAAGTAGGGAGGTATTGTGTGAACAAGTCTAGCAAAGGTCTTAGCCTTTATCTTTGCATCTAGGATGAAGCAGCACTTCCTGATGGGATTAGAGAAAATCAGGAGGCCATGCTCTGTTTCGTGAGAGGTATATTTGCTTTAGTGCACTGAAGAAGTTTTTAGAGTTTTTGAATTCTATGCATGACCATACAAGTTTTTGAATTTTAAAAAACTTCTACCATTCTGATTTAAGATTCTGAGGAATTATTGCCTCATTATCAGAACTCCATGATCCGGCCAATTCAATTATCCACTATAGAGGAAAGTGGTGACCATTATAAACTAAAACAATGAATTATCCGGAACCATTTGTCTGTCCTCGGAGTACTTTTCCCTTATATTTGAATAAAAAAGCCTATAGAAGGAACATTTTTAAATTGACTTAAATAAACTGCCTGTGGATAATTGAAAAAGACTATATTTGCAGTTGATTCTTTCTCTAAGATAACTGCAATCATACATAAGCATAAATATGAAACATTATCTTACATAAAAGTCATTTTGCTTTTATTTTAGCAATCTCAAAGAACAAATGGAGTGAACACGGAGTCAAGAGAGTAAAAGGATAGTTTTCAAAGACACCTAAGGGCAGAACTTTTTTCCATCTTTCAGCCCATATTTAGAACTTCTTCATGAACTAGAAATCCATGAAATAAGGATTTTGTGAAAATTAGCATTAATTTTTCATACTTGTTCATAACACATATGGACATTTTCAAAGAAGAAACATTTTAACCCCTTTTGACTTTAAGAGTTCACCTCTCTATTACAGGTAGTTTTGTTTATTTGTCTCTCCAGACTTATGAGGAGGAAGGAGTCAGACTTAAAAACTCACATAAACTTTTGTTACCTTGAAAGCAGATATTCATTAACAATACTCAATTTAAATATTTCCTTCCTTTCCTATGTCAGTAACAGATGACAGTATCTCAGTGATAAGAGGTAAACTTTATTGCATGTACTTTCTATGTAGGCATAACACTAGCACTTCCCATGTTTCCTCTTTGTTTAACCAGCACACTTGTAAGGAAAGTCACTGTGAACCTGCAAGGAGCTACAGGTTAGGAAGTTTCAATGAATCACTAAAGCTCTCCCAGCTAAGAGCAGCAAACATAGCATTCAGAGTTCAACAGCTTGACTCTGCCACAAGTAGTCTTTGCAGTAACCTGAGCAGCAGGTAACAGCTCTGTGTCCTCAAAATGAATAAACTCAGCTTCAAGTGGAAGCACAGTGCGCTAGTACAGGGATGGAAACCATAATCCATTTCATTTCAGTGAGTTCTCTTCGTCTAGTTTAGCTGCCAAGCCATACATGTCACTGCAACATAAGTAAATAACAAAACAAAAGAAGAAAAAGACTGTTGCGACTTAATAAAGAAAGTATTGTTCTCTTTGTGTATTTTTAATTACTTGCACTGACTTAATGTTGTGTATTACGAAAAATGCATTTTGCTTTTCTAGGTTTCTCATTATGAGTGAGGTTTTCTAACCTGTGCCAAGAGACTTTATTTTTTTTATTTATTTAAGAGAAAAAAAGACATGGCAAAGAAAAACAAAAAAAACGAGTTAAAGAATAATAATAAACCCAAAACAATAACATTATTGGTTTTCAAAACAATATGATAGGAATTTAACAATGTTTGTAATATTGTACATTGTTACCTTCAAAAGTGTTGCTTAGATTACCAGATATAGACATGCAAAATAGATCGAATCATATGAGTATTAACTGTTCTTTTCCAAGAACTAATAGAATTAGTAGTATAGTCATTTTAGCTATGATATACATATATGTATATATATAAAATGATGTGTGTATATATATATATATATATATATATATAGACACACACACACACAAATGGTGTCTTTTTCCTTTTCCCTTCCTTCTTTCCTCCTTTCCACTATCCCAATTACTTTTCCTCTTAGAGCAGTTTCTTACCCTTACACAATGTGTATTGAATATTTTGGATCATATTTGCTCTTTCAGTTTCTTACACTATGGAGACAATATGATATTTACACATGTGAGTTTGATTTATGTCATTTATTAGTATGGTCTCAAGTCACATCCATTTACTTATAAAAGCCTCAATGCAAACTTTATCGCTGAGTAGTACCCATTGTGTGAAAATACCACATCTGTTTTATCTGTTCCTTTATTGATGGGCACTTAGGTTGTTTCCAAGATGTGGCTATTACAAATTGTGCTGCTATATACATGGGTGCACACATATCACTGTGCTACGATGTTTTCAGTTCTTCTGGGGAAATGCCCAGAAGTGGGATAGATCGGTCAAACAGAACTTATTATCCTAGCATTTTGAGAAACCTCCAGACTGATTGCCACAGTGGTTGTACCAGCCTACACTCCCAGCAAAAGTGGCGAAGAATTCCTTTTTCTCCATAGCCCCTCCAGTATTTGTTTTTTGTTGATTTTTTGATCTTGGACATTCTTTCTGGAGTGAGATGGAATCTCAGTGTGGTTTTAATTTGCATTTCTCAAATGACTAATGATGCTGAACATTCACATATTTATTTGCCATTTGTATTTCTTCATCTGAGAAGTGTGTTCTCATCTCAGATGCCCATTTTTGGGTTGGATCTTTGAATTTTGGGGGCCTGATTTTTTAAAATTCTTTATATGTTCTAGATAGAAGTCCTTTGTCTGAGGGATAGTTGGCCAAGATACTTTCCCAATTCGTGGGTTTTCTTTTCACTCTTTTGGAGATTTCTTTTGATATGCAAAAACATTTTTAGTAAGATAAGATCCCAGTTACTGATTCTGGGAAGTATTCCCTGTGCAGTTTGAGTTTTGATGGTGAACTCTCTGCCAACTCCTATGTCTTCAAAATTTCTACCTACATTGCCTCCCAGCAGATTTAGTGTTTATGTTTTAATATTTAGATCTTTGATCTACTTTGACTTTAATTTTGTGCGTGGTGATAGGCATGGGTCTAGTTTTAGTTTTAGGATATTGGGAGAATGGCCATTTTCACAATGTTTGTTTTTCCTATCTATGAACAAGGAATGTCTTTCCATTTCTGAAATCCTCTTTCATTTCTTTTTTCAAAGTAATGTAATTTTCATTGTATAGATCTTTTGCTTGCTCTCTTAGATTGTTTCCTAAGTATTTCATTTTTTTGGATGCTATAGTGTATGGCGTCCCTTATTTTCTCTCAGTGAGCTTGTTGCTTGTGTACAGCAATGCTATTGATTTGAGTGTTGACTTTGTATCCAGCTACATTAGTGAATTTGGCTATTAAATCCAGGAGTCTTTCAGTGGAATTTTGGGAGTCTTCTATGTAAAGTATCATACCATCTACAAATAATAATAATTTAACTTCCTCCATTCCTGTCCTTATTCCTTTTATTTCTCTCTCTTGTCTAATTGCATTAGCTAATGTTTCCAGAACTACATTGAATAGGAGTGGTCATAATGGACATCTTTGTCTTGTGCCTGATTTTAGGGTAAAGGCTTTCAGTTTTGGGCTATTTAATATGATGTTGGCTGTTGGTTTATCACATATTTCTTTCATCAGATTGAGGTAAAGACTATTCTGATTTTCCATAGGGTTTTTATCATGAATGAATGTTGGATTTTGTCAAAACCTTTTTTCTTCATCTATTGAAGAGATCATATGATTCTTGTCTTTAGCTCTGTTGATATGGTGTGCTACAGTTATTGATTTGTGTATTTTGAAACACCTCTACATTCCTTGGATGAATCCCACTTGATCATAGTATATGATCTTCTTGATGACTTGTTGCATTCTATTTGCCAGCATTTTTTGTGGATTTTTGCATCTATGTTCATTGGTGAGATTGACCTGTAGTTTTCTTTTTTGGTTGGGTCTTCTTTTGGTTTTGGTATTAAGAGAATACCTGCTTCCAGGAATGAGTTAGGGAGAATTGCTTCCCTTTCAATTTCATTGAAGTGTTTGAAGAATGTTGACATTAAGCCTTCCCTAAATTTCTTGTAGAATTCAGCAGTGAATCCTGAGCTTTTCTTTATTGGTAAGTTTCTAATTACATTTTCAATTTTATTAACTGAAATTAGGTTATTCAGCAATTTTATATCTTCTTGATCTAGCTTTGGTAATTCATTTGTTTCTAGGAATCTGTCCATTTATTCTGTGTTATCGAACCTATGACAGTAAAGGTTTTTGAAGTAGGTATTGATGATCTGCAGAGAGTATAGTGATTCTTTTCATTTCTTATGGCATGGAGTTGAGTTTTTTCTTTCCTCTTTTTGATAAGGTTACCTAAGGACTTATTACTTTTATTTATTCTTTCAAAGAATCAACTCTTTGATCAATTAATTCTTTCTGTTTTCTTAGTTTTAATTGCAATGATTTCTGCTCTGATCTTTATAACTTCCTCCCTTCTTTTGGCTTTGGGCCTGACTTGCTCTTCTTTTTTCTAGAATTTGAGGTGCAGCATTAGGTTGTTTATTTGTGTTCATTCCATTTTCCTGATGTGGGAGTTTACCACTATAAATTTCCCTCTGAAGACTGCTTTCATTGTGTTCCACAGGTTCCAGTAAGTTATATTTGCATTTTCATTCAATTGTAGATATTGTTTAGGTTGTTCTTGAATTTCTTCTGTGACCCATTGTTTGTTTAGGAGAGTGTTATTTAATTTCCATGTGTTTATGGGGTTCTTTTGGCTTTTTGTCATTAATTCCCAATTTTACTGTGCTGTGGTTAGATAATATGCATGGAATTATTTCAGTTCCTTTGCATTTACTCAAGCATGTTCTATGGCCTAGTATCTTATCTATTTCAGAGAATGACCCATGTGCAGCAGAGAAGAATTTGTAATCTGATGTTGGGTGGAATACATGGTACACATCTATTAGGTCTATTTATTCACAAGTTTAAATCAGTACTGTTATTTCTTTGATGATTTTTTATTTGGTTGATCTGTCCCTTTGTGACAATGGAGTGTTAAATTCCTCCTTAACTGCATTTGTGCTTATTTCATTTTTCATGTCTATTAAGATTTGTCTTATATAGTTGTGTGCTCCCATATTTGGTGCATATATATTTATGATTGCTATCTCTTCCTCTTCAAGCTTTCCCCCTAAGAAGTAAATAGTGGCCTTATTTATCTCTTTTGATTATTTATGATTTGAAGTTTACATTGTCTGCAGACAGAATAGCTACCCTTGATTTTTTCTGTGTTCTTGTTACATAGAGTATTGTTTTCCATCCTTTGACTTTCAGTCTATGAATTCCCTTTTGAGTTAAATGGGTTTTTTGTACATATCATATTGTTGGAATTTGTTTCTTAATCCACTCTGCCAATCTGTTTCTTTTTATTGGTGAATTGAGACAATTTACATTGATGGATATAACTGATATGTACCGACTTAGCCCTGTCATGTTATATTTCTGTTGTTGGTTTTCTACTTTCTCTGTTTAATTGCTTGCCCAACTTAGTGATTTCCTTCTGCTGTTGTTCTTGGAATTGTAGCTATCTTTATCTCTTTCTAGAGTGGTACTGTTTGTAGTGATGGTTTGGCAGTCATAAATTTCTTCAGTTGTTCTTTGTCATGAAAGTATCTGATTTCTCCATCAGTTTTCAGAGATAGTTTTGCAAGTTACATCAGTCTGGGTTGGAAGTTGTTTTCTTTCAGGACTTGAAATATTTCACTCCAGTTTCTTCTTGACTTAAAGGTTTGTGCTGAGAAGTCTGTCTCATTCTGATAGGCTCTCATTCATAGGTGACCTGTTGTTTCTTTCCTCTCACAGCTTTTGGTGTTTTGATATTGTACTGAATTTCTGAGATCCTAATTTTTATATGTCTGGGTGAAGATTTATTTTGTTTATGGCTAATTGAAGTTCTATATGTCTCACTGATTTTCATATCAGATTCTTTTCCTGTGTTTGGAAAATTTTCTGCTATTTTTCTGTAAATATTCTTCTTAGGTCATTTGTGTTGATCCCTGTTTTCTGTTCACACCTATCAGTTTTATATTGTTTCTCTTTGCATTATCTTGTGGCTATAATTGTTCCTAGTTGCTATTTTTAAGAGATTTGTTCTTTCATAATCATAAGCTTCCATTCTGTCTTCAGGGTCTGAAAGTCTAGCTTCAGCTTCATTCAAGCAGTTTGCCAGTTTTCAATGGAATTTTTAACTTCCTGAATGTCCCTTTGAATCTGTTTTATGCATTCTAATTCTGTCTTATATGTTTGACTCAAGGTTTCCATCATTTTCTTATGTTCCTCTATTTTTTTTTTTTTCGCATCTTTGGATACGCTCAACATTTTTTTCATGCAGAGACATCAGTTTTTTTTTTTTCATCAGAAAATCTTTAGGTACCTACTATGTGCTGTGTTATGTAATATTAACATAACATAATATTAATAGGTATTAAATATTGCAGAGTAATGAAAACAGACACTATGTCCACTTTCATGCTGCTTATTTTCTTGGAAGGAATGAAGCAAGCCATATATATTCTTGCAGAAAATTTGTTAATGGTCAAGTAAATTCATTCATCAGCTAATAGCATTCTTAGTGTAAAAATACTCAAAAATAAGAGAGATTTGCTTTTATGCCATGAAAGCAATGGAATGTTATCTTAAAATTTCATGAATTAATACTAAGTAGTTTCTGAAAAACAAAATTTGAGGCATGTATTTGTTAAATAATATAATCTAAAATCTATGTTATGCTGTTAAACTTTTAAAATGTTCTAAAATATTCAAATAATTCTTTTCTATTATATTATTAATTTTCCCCAAAATTACATTATATATCAGCATGTGGAAATCACTTGATATAGCTAAGATACACAAAGACCTATATGCCTTAAGCCTTAAGCTTTACCATAACTGTTCCCAAATACTGGATCATCATGCTAATCAGATTAGCTTAGATAGCAAGAAATAACTCTTGGTGTAAATGTACCCAAAGCTTAGTGTCCTCTCTTCTGTTTATTGGATCTGATTTATATTTATGAGCACACTTCTAGAAATTTGATGGGTTATTTTGACCAATTATTAAATGTACCCCTTAGGCAATTCCGGAAATGATTGTCTTTACATTCACTGGCTCTCTGAGCTGTTCTGGGTATGCTCTGGAAGGCAGTTTTGATGGTTTGGGCCCAAAGATTTGGCTTAAGTGTGAATAAGTTGTGTTCTTGGCTTTTAAAGAACTTGGAACAAGGCCTAGGAGTTGCTTGATGAATGCAGTCATGGACTATGGAGCTTGAATGGACCTCAGAGGCCACCTAATCCAACCATTTCGAACAGATGCAGGATCTCTAAAGCCAAAAGGGGTCAAATGACTAACTTAGGATCCCATAATAAGATTGCAGCAAAAACTAGGCCAGAATCCAGTGTTTTCCTCCAAGGGTCACTGTCTTCCCATGGCTTCACATCTACACTCTAATCTTTGACATGGCCTTTTCTTGACTTAGTAATAGGATGAATGGTTCTAAACTTTGGACAGGGTCATAGTAATGATTAGTTATTGTCTTTTGTTACTGAGGAAACATCTGGCTCAATGTTAGTAACTGAAGAAAAAGAATGATAAAGCAAACTAAGTACATTATATATCAGTGTGAAAGTGAACACTAGAATAATTATTAAAGGAGCTGAAAATTCCATTGATGACAGCTGCTAGCCTAGCTTTGGATTGCTTCTTATTTTTGTTTTGTTTTGAGGCAAGTTCTTAATAAAGTCACTCAGTTGCCAAGTTGGGGCTTAAACTTGTGACCCTCCTACCTCAACTTCACAGAGTGAGATTCTAGGCATTCATCACCATGCCTGGTGATTATAAATATTAACATTACCAAAATTAAAAACTCAGAGAGAAAGTACATGAGTAATTTTAAGTAAAGTATATGGGGTGTCCTCTCTCAGAAGCTGTCATTTTACAAAGATCTCTTTCAAGATCTGAGCGATACAGCCACATGTTTTACTAGAGAAAAATGATTCTAAGCAGAGAGAGCATCGAGGCCAGAATGCCAGGGGCAGGAACCTGCCTGGAGTGTTTAGGAAAAATCTAGACTGAGTGACTGGAGAAGCTGGGGAAAGGGAAAGGAGGAGGAGATCTGGTCAACGCATAAACACAGCAGGATTTTAGACCGTTTATAGACACCTGCCTTCGTTCTCAGATGAGAAACCAACATAGGTGCTGAACAGGAAAGTGAGGTGGTCGAATTTTTAATTTCAAAGAATGAGTCAACCTGCTGCATTCAGATTGGATGAGAGGTAGGCAAGGCTGGAAGCAAGGAGATCAGTTAGGAGGCTCCAGGGTTGATCTGTGAACTGCACCGGTGGGAGTGGGTGGAAATATGAAATGGCTCCAGATGAAGTGACTTAACATAAAATATAAAAGAACAAGGAGTCAAGGATGATTTCAAATGAGGTGGCCTAAGCAATTTAAGGGTTAAAGTTACCATTCGTAAGATGAAACAAACCAGAAAGGCTGGATCAGGAGTGAAGTAGATTGAGGTAGATTTCATAACGGTGAGTTGTGCAAATGGAAATGAGGAGTAACCAGTTCCCAGTTAAGAATCTGGAGACCAGGGGACTAGGAAGGAGATATGACCGACAGATGAAACTCAGTGACCTGGTTCATGATAGGGACCCAGGAAGGGTTCTCAGAAGGATCCATGAAGGGGCAGGAAGGTTAGATGTATACAAAGGAGAATATTCTGCTATTTCCTAGGAGCAAAACAAACAAACAAACAACAACACACACACACACACCAAAAAACCAGGTACAGTAAGTATCTTGGTTACTTTTATATCATTACTGAGACAAAATACCTGATGTCCAAAACTAAGGGAAAAAAAGCTTATTTAGCATACAGTTTGTGGAGCCATAATCAGCTGGTTCCCAGGCAAGGTAGCATGACACAGGAGCCACACTTCAAGGCGGCAGAAGGCAGCAAAAGTAACATGAGCAAAAAGGGGAGAACAAGCCGCTTTTCATCCTTTAGGTTATAAGCAGGCTGCTCCGCGTTCCCCTCTCCTGTGCAGATGAAGCCCTCACACCATCTCCTTGTCCTCAGGATGTTTACTAAGTGAGCTCCCTGGCTCCCCGCTCTCAGTTAAACTTCTAAACCTCTCAGGTTGACACAATGTATTGACCATTACAAAATAGTTATTTTATTTTTCCATTTAACACGGAAGGAAGGAATTAGGTTTCAGACAACGGATTAGATAGTAATAGCTCTGAAGCTATAGTCAAAGCTCAAGTAATAGCACTAAAGAAATAGGGGCTGCATTAATTTTTTTTTCTTTTTTCTTTTTCTTCTTTTTTTCTTTTTAATCTTGGCCCATGAAAAATATGAAAGCAGTTACATGCTCTGAGTAAGTCTCTTTCTTTCACTAAGTCTGATTCTTTGAGTAGTGAGCTGCACAGACAAAGCACGGGCAAATCTGGTATAGTCTCAGCAACCATAATTATTTTAATTACGTGGAAAAAGAGTAAGACCACATGTGTACCCCATCCTGTCCAATTAGTGGCTTTATTTGAAATTGTGATTTAACAATATTTTCCAGCAGGTGATTTCCTGTCCTTTACAAATTATAAAATAATGTCTCTCAAACAAGATTTATTTCTCTAATGAATAAACTTTAAATCCAAAGGTGGATGGTGCCTGTACATGCCAAGCGCTACCTCTGCCCTTCTCTAACACTCTCACCTAATTTACTTAATAGCCATATAATACTGGTTTAGTGTGTTTCATTCTTGGCTTAAAAAAGCAAGATACAGAGAGACTAAAGGACTGGTTAAGCTAGTAAAATTAGTATTTGTTTGTCTTTGTGGTACTGAGGATTTGAGCTAAGCCTTCCCACTGAGGTACAACCCCAAAGATTTTTAAACTTACTTGTCTTATTGTCACTAACTTGATCAGACTGTGCTCAAACTTGTGATCCTCCTGTCTCAGTCTCCCACAATGCTGGGACTACAGACATGTGCCACTGTGCCTAGCTATAACTGAGTTTTAGTAGCTCAATTCCTATCTTATTTTCCCTATACTATACATCTTTTTACAACTCTACTTTTCTATACTTCTCCAAAAGTTCTGTGTAAAATAATCCATGCAGTTCTTATTGAAGTTTTAAATTCACCCACTGCTTCTTTTCTGGAATCAGCATTTAGTGTCTCTCAGCCCTGTGACTAAGCATGCACTGTGACAGTGAATCTTGGGAGCAGCCCCTTAGGTGATGACCCATGATGGTTGGTATATAACTTCTGTAGCTCCCATTGCCCAGTATGGATATTTAATGTCGTTAGCTTCAATTCATGGACTAAGTAGAAAATTAGTTTTAAGGTCAGATTTACCATCCTGGGCTCAGTCCCCTAGAGATAATTCACTTCTTTGGAAGTCTAGTACCTTCAGAGGCATCGTAAGTGTCCCCTGAAGGGACTGTGCCATCCAGTGCATTAATACTTTGTCATGTTTGTGAACGTTTCTTCTCTGTGTTTGTTCTCATGGCCTGCACAAATCTCAAACTGGTCCGATTACCCTTTGATGCTGTCTCCTTTTTTGTTCTGTTTTATTATTACTAGGAGTTTAAAATGAAAAGATCTTAAAATATGACATCTGAGTTCCAACAACTCAGAGAACTGAAAACATAATTGGCTCCTAAATTCAGCAGCTAGTTGGGAAATTTTGTTTTAAATGCACACTAGTATAGTAGGTTTGTGAAAAAAAAATAGAACTCTTGCATATTATAAGCAGAGAAGTAAATTGATAAACTGATAGAACACTTAAAACACAGTGAATCTAGGTTTTCTTTAATCTAATAATTTTACTACTTAATACACGTCTCCTAGATATGATCATACAGCTATCAGAATTAAGATTCTGGCCAATCATGACAGGCCAAAATATTTGCTTATTATAGTGCTGTTGAAGAGCAAAGAACTTCAATGTGTCTTTAAAAAAAATATATGAAAAGGAAATTAGGCTCTGAATTTAAAGTAATTATTTTTGTAATTCTGCAAGTGTTACCCTTTCTACATGCATTTAAATTTTAAGTCATAGATAAGAAAGAAAGAAAAGGAAATTAGTTCAGATGCCGCCACCCATATATAATAATATTTATCATTAAAAAATTTGGTATAGTTCCTTTTGTTTTCTTTGAAAATATATATGTGCCAGAATAGTTTATTTGTCCTTCTTTCCCCATGTATCTTCTTAATATTGCCCTTTTACACTAAAATTTTATTTTATGGAATTATAGTAAATTAATTATATGGAATTACAGTAAATTAATCTGGCGTCTTTTGTAGAATGGTTGGCTTTTTAAAAATTTTGCTTGAAGTACTCTGTTTGGCAGGCCAAAAGTAGATACTTATCCCCGTTTTAGTAATTGATTAAGTAATTTTTGTGTTCTATATTTCCTGGGTCTCTGTATTCAAACCTATTTCTGTCATTATAAATTATCTTTATGGTTGATATAGTAAGTCAAGAAATTATAATTATTATTTATGATACAGACACATGTACATATCACAAATAGATAATATCCTTTTTGTTTTTAGGTTAGGTATAGTATTTGATTTTAAATGAATACTTTCTAGAGAGGCATGGGTTGCATCATTGGGGGCAGTCTGGTGTAGCTTAGGGGTTACGTTCTGGAGTAACCGGCCTTGGTTTGAATCTTGACCCTCGTAGCTATGTGATTTAATTAGATCATTTGTCTTCTTGGAACTTCAGGACCTCGTTGGTGAAATAGTAATGACACAAACACCTACATATTAGAGGTAACATACTGTACTGTGCTCAGTGCATAGTGGACGCTTAGTATAAGGCAGTCACTATCATTGTAGTTACCTCTTGTTTATTTAGTCACATGGTTCTTCATGGTACTGGGTTTTGTTGTACTTTGCACAGTAGCTTCCACAAGCTTTCTCTTCACAATTAGTCACCTATAAATGGTATTAGTCTTATGCATTCATTTTTGTAGCAACCACATTTTTTCTCTCCCTTTCTCCATGAATTGCTGAAATATGAACTATAAATTGCCATCATTAAAATGAAAATTATGCAAAAAAAGGGGATCCTTTCCTTCTATATCTATATGGGTTGTTGTCTTAAATCAGAACTAATAAATTAATGATTTTTCAAAATCTTTTAATATTTATTTAAAATCTCAATTCTTCATCACATACGTAATGAGTGTCTATTCATCATGGTGATGCAGAAATGCAGAGCTTGAACTCTCAATTCCAAGCAAGCACTCTACCCTTTAGCACTGATTACAGAAGTCATAAACCTTAGACTCAAGGATTCTAGTGTATCAAAATGGGTGGGAGGAGAAGCACAAAAATGACTTAGTTGTGGGGCAAACTGACAGGAACCTGTTTAATTCTCTTTGTTATGCCCTGTGGCTTGCTTGGATCTTTAACTGTGAATGTTGCTTCAGGCATTTTGTGTTACTCAGGAAAAAATAAATTCATAAAGATCGTCAAGGGCCATCCTTTGTAAAGGAGGTTGTTGTCATGAACAGTCAGATTCTCATGGGAATGAGAAGCCACAGAAGGACCATCGTGAATGACAGTTGTGATTATTATAGAATTTTCTATGCGTTGACATTTGCTTCTCTGTCTTTGTTAGGGAGATGAAAAGCCTTTCACTTCTCTTTCCTTTTTAGATTCTAAATATGTGTAACAGTAATAATAATGGAAAATAACCCAAGGAAAATTCTCTTGTCGA
The DNA here is from genome assembly GCA_004027455.1 of Hydrochoerus hydrochaeris. Taxonomy (NCBI): domain Eukaryota; kingdom Metazoa; phylum Chordata; class Mammalia; order Rodentia; family Hydrochaeridae; genus Hydrochoerus; species Hydrochoerus hydrochaeris. The sequence continues at coordinate 201,371 of PVLA01000410.1, forward strand.
TCTGTCTCCAGGGACAAATGTTATTTTTATATGTAAACCTTTTTCTGTTTTTCGTATGCACATGCTCATACAAGTCTACATAGTAGTATATATTTCATGAATGTGTTAAACATAACATTAATTAGTTCTCTCTTTTCTTTTTCGAAGCAGACTCGATGACAAAGACTTGAGAGTGTTGCATTTGTTTGGAGATCATCCTTGAAAATAGAAATAAAGGCATGGGATAAATAACATAGGAATGGGGCAAAAAAACTCAGATGGATTCTTTATTAAGTAGGTTCTAGCTGTGTGCAGTTGGACTCAGTCCTATTGTGGGCTGAGTGGGACAGAGTCCTCAGACAGAGTATGAAACATTAAAAAAAGGAGTCACCGATCTTTCTCTAAGTGACACTGTCCAAACTCTTGTGTTCATGTGAATTAGCTGCTGATCTTTTAGAAATACAGATCTTGCTTAGTAAGTGTGGGATGAGCGAGGCTTGGGCGTCTCCATTTTGAACAATTTCCCCAGTGTTGCTGATGCATGGAATAAGGTTTGATTTAACAGTCTGAAAGGAGATAACCTAAGGGGAATTTAGATATCTTCAAAGTATTCCTTAAAAGAGTCTGGAAAGTTTCCTACACTAAACTAGGAACCAGGAAGTTTTTCAGTTATAAACTTTGGAACTTTGAGCTATTTTCTTCTATTATTAGGGAGCAAAACTGTAGATATGGTTATCACTCAGATGCTATTTTGAATTTTATGATCCAGTGCATGCATTCTTTTGCGAGGTGTGGTCCAACATGTGATGAGGACTTAAATTAAAAAAATATTATCACAATAAAAGTCACAATGGCATTAATCTCCTGTCAAATACTGCTCTTTGCTTTGAACACATTGTCTTACTGTTCTTGTCACTTTCTGAAGCAGTTTTGGGAGTCCTCTTTGTGTGAGAGTGCTTTTGGAAGATTGGATCAAAAATATGGTGAAGGTTGCTGCCATCTACCCCAAAGTAGAAATGAGACTGAAAAACAAATGTCCTGACAGTTCAACTAAAGACGTTCATGAAAGAGGACTTGGAAAATTGCTTCAGAGTTTGGCAAGAACAATAGAATAAGTATGCTGAAAGCAAAGGCGAGCATTTGGAGGGAGATTAATGATAATGTGTCTTTTACTGAAATAAATGTGTCCTTGAGACCCTGTCTCAATAGGGTCTCACTGTGTAGTGCAGGCTGACATTGAACTCACTATGTAGCCCAGGCTGGATTTGAACTCATGGTGATCCTCCTGTCTCAGCCTCCCAAGTGATGGGTTTACAGCCATATGCCACCACACCTGGCTGAAATAAATTTAAAAAAATAAAAATATTGACTGTATTTTTTATTGCACCTTGTATTTACAGAGCAATTAGGTTTCTTGTGCTCAGTGCTATAAATTGTTAGGCCAAATAAACTGTGCCTCAGTGACTTTTCTTTCATTGCCAAAACACAGTATTTGACACTCACAGTTAAAGAAGGAAAGGTTTATTTAACTCACAGTTTGTAGAAGTTTTGGTCCATAATTTGCTGCCTTCAAGGCAGGATGACAAAGGCAGACAGGCATTGCAGAGAGGAAACAGTTCATGGAAGACAGAAGCAAGCAATGAATGAGACAAAGCTCTTCCTGACCCTAATACTGTTTCCAAGCTACCAGGAGGAGGATGATGTGAAACAGTCAGTGGGCTGATGCAGTAATCACCCACCATTGATCTTAGCACCTGAATCCTAGCATTGCACACACTCTAGACTCAGGCATCTCTGAAAAGTCGCATCTATGACCACATGAAGCTTTGGGGTACATCTAGACACAAACCAAAACAACCCGTAAGGCCAGATATGAGATAGCTCAGGGTACCTAAGTGTTTGCACTGACATATCATCACCGCCCTTTTAATCAAAACTAGATGAGTCAGGCTACAAATCTAGATATCTAATGAATATATCCGATTTAAAATATATATATCCAAAAGAGAGTAGTGGATTTCTCTCAGGAATCTGGCCCTCCATGTCTTTTATGATAGTGAGAGGTATGAGGTGGCAAAAATGCACATGTCAACACCCTGAGGTCACCTGTAAACCTTCCTTTCCCAGATTCCTTACAAACTATCCATTAAAAACATTGGAAATGCAAAATAGATTTTCAGCTCCCTTACTATATTTACAACTCTTAAGACCTTCAGCAATAGCTTCCTGGCTAAGGGGAGCCCTTCTAGGGTTTTTAGACTCTATTTTCATCTTTTACACACAAATTTATTTCTAAAAATAAATCAGATTATGTTTCCCACTTATATTCCCCAGTGCATTCCTATTGCACTTAAAAATATAATCCCAAATTGTAGGATCTGAAATTCATCAGTTTTTTCTATAAATAATATATTTGACCATTGTAAAACTTGATCTGGCAAATTTCAGTTTTGCAAGGAAATAGAAATGGAAAGAATTCAAGCTGTAATTTCTGTGGTCACCACCCTTCCTATCTAGTGATATCTGTGTGCTAATATAGGTACAGTTTTCACACTTTAAGTTTTGATTTAGTGATACTGCTTAAATTTAAACTCACGCCTGTAATCTCAGCACTTGGGAGGCTGAGGCAGGAGGATCATTGCAAGTTTGAGACCAGCCTGGGCTACAAAGTGAGCTCAAGGGTAGCCTGAACTGCATAGCAAGACCCTGTCTCACAAAAAAATATATATATTTTAAGCAGGTAGTTATTCCTTCAAGTCCTAAATTTTATACCATTTTGCATGTACTTGAAAATACAATAAGAACAGGAACCCAGTGAATCATAGCAGTCAATGAAGACTAGGAGAAGAGGAGATAACAACACGTATAAAGCATCCAATCAGTCCTTGTGGTAATCCAATGATAGTGGTACTTCTAAAATCACTAATTTACACTTACAGCACATATGCCTATACATTATATTATTATTACAATGATTTTTATCTTAGTATTTTTCAAAAATAAGTTAAAAAGCTGCAAAAATGAAATAAATTTTTAGCACTGGTAGCCTAAAACAAAGCAAAACTATCTCTTAATCTTATATAAGACATGTGAAGTCTTTCCCTTGTGACTTGAACTCAAAGTATATTCCCTTACTAGAGAGGGAACACGGAGTCTCCTTACTTTAATACTATGTGATTATCAAGAGCCACACATTGGACAGTATCCATTTGGTTGGTTGGTTGGTACCCTACTAATCACTATCTCTACTACATGTTTTTAGGTATCTACACATCTATCATTAAATATGTATGTAGAGAATTTGTAGGCAGTTCTTGATTTGAAAGCAGACTGATGGATCCTGGGAATCCTTGGAAGTTTTTCATTATATTGGCATCCTTCTTCCTAGAATCTGTGGAAATGATTTTTAAGCATCCATGAGCTACTTGGCAATGTGTATACTTCATAATTTAAAAAAAAAATTATTGAGTGTACCTAGGATGAACAGCAGATGTTGGTGTCTGTTTATCTTTGTTTATAACTGATGCCAAGGATACCTACTCTCATGGTTTGGGTCTACTGTGGAAGGAAAAAGGACTGATGCAGACTTCATGTGTAAATGATACTTCATGCAAAACAAAAGCTGTTATCAGAACAAGGTTTGCTTGAAAGAAGGCTTCACAGAAAGAAGTGGTGGAGGAATCAAAATGTCCTAAGATACAAAGAAATAGCCTATGAATTTCAGTAACATACTCATTTTGGCCATGGTCACTTTAATTGTTCAAAACCTCTTTATCAATTTTAATGTTTCAATTGAATTGTGTTGGTTTTGTGAGTTTGTTCTTATGTAACTTTAAAATGTAATTGGCTTAATAGTTGTGTCCACACTATAAACAGACATTTATACCTCAATATATACTAGTACATATTTAAGAGCTCTTTAATAAGAAATGTCTATTACATGTGTTATAGTTCATATGATATACCGATATCTCAAATCTGTAATTATATGTAACATTACATGATATATATATATACATATGTATATATTATATATAAAATATATATGTGTATGTAATTTCTTGCTTCATAAAGAGATTCATCTCAGCCCTGGCATGGGCAACAGTTTATCTCACTAGTAGTTATTTGTTGGCAGGGATTTCCTGTGCATATAGAATGCCAGTATCCTCAACTTTCCCTTAACTGCAACTGTAAAAAATTACAATGTGTCAAAATATTGCCAAGAGTACCCTGAGTAGGGTGTGTGTGTGCATGTGTGTGTGTGAAAATTGCCCTGTTTCAGAATCATGTCTGTACTTTCTTCAAATATGGCAATCACTGTCCTGTCCCATGGAGATATGACAGTACCAACTTAGAAGCGTGTTTGGTAGATATCACCATGAAAACTTTCCTATTTTCCTCCTTGTATTTAATAAATATCATGTGTGAGCACTCTTAGAAATTTTGTACATTTCCTAGTTCTCATCATACTCACTCCACTAATGTTAACACCCACTGACTGTTCTTCCCTAAATCAATTATTACTATCCCAGGTGGCAAGTGGTGATTTTTGTAATTCCAACATTCCTTCCACATTTTTAGTTTTGTTGAGCTTGAAGTAATATTTTTTCATCTCCCAATTTTATTTAGCTATTCATTTATACAAAAAGGAACTCATGGATTCTTTTATATTGGTCAAATTAATACTACTATTGTTTATTTTAATGCCTAAGTGCTTTGAAGAGAGATCTTAAAATGATAAAGTGAATGGTCAGTATGAAGCAGTTATTTGTTCCTCTCTCTTGGTGTAACATACAAGAGGTGATCAAAATAAAAAAAAATTGCAGTAAAAGATACATTGACCTTTATCACCCTAAAAATTATTCTGTTGCTTTGAATACTCTTATGCAATCACTCTTACCACTTTCTGAAGTGCTTCTGAAAGTCCTCTTCCATGAATATCTTTATCAGACATTCACAAAATTCTTTATCAGATAAACACAAAAAAATACATTGAACGGTGTTGCCAAGTGCCCTCCAGGAGAAAGGCAGGCTCATCCAAATGTCAAGTGTCCTCCCCCACCTTATTCATCTCATCTGGCAACATGCAACTTCTGGTTCTCCTGGTCCAAACAGCTATGACAAGGAGATATTTTGAATCAATTTAGAGCAGAGGTAGCTACAACGGTTCAACTAAAGACATGCAAGAAGACTTCCAGAACTGCTTCAGGAAGTGAACAGAACAATGGGATAACACTTTTGAAAGTATTTTGGCAGGGATTTGTGACAATGTATCTTTTATTATAATTTTTTAAAAATTGAACTAGAACTATATTTTTTGATCAGATTGCTTATTGGTGAACTTTGTTCTTATTTGGGCATTAAACTAATTCAGCAGACTTGACCTGTTCTCAAAATTTGAGTACCAGTTCTTCCTCATTGATTCATAGGCATGGAGGTGAAGGAGTGTAAGTCACTCTCTGATGGATTCCAGAAGCACTTTATTGTTCCAAATTGTGCTGTGCATGCCAAGGACTCTGGGGCTGGGGTGGGGGCTCCTAATGAATTTTAATGCACTCAGGTTCCCAATTGTATGAATTTAAGAAGCTCAGCAATTCTGTATCTTTTGATAATAGCATTGATTTTATACTCTAAGTACTCTCTGGGAAGTCGGAATAACATTGCACCTTCTTTGGTGTGGTAGCTCTGGTGAACTAATTGACTTGAACAGTGGAATTGCTCCTTATAAAAGCCACATGGTTTTGATTAATGAGCCCAGTAATAAATCATTCATCTTTTTAGCTTATAAATGATAAGAACAGTGTTCTATTTCCCACCCCATAATACCTTTCTAGCTTCTCTTGCTGATATAGTGGCCACATTATAAGGCTCTGGTCAGTTTAATATGCCCACCTCCACATCATGAAATATGATGTCTAGTGAGTTTGCATTTAAGAGGAACATAATGAGGCATATTCAAAATAGTAATAATTATGTTTTCCTGAACATGACTTAACATTTAGGTAGTAGCTGTTCTTCCCCAATGTTCTAGATTTCTTTGTGTAGTATTTACAGAAATAATGCATTACTGAATTTTTCTTGCATACATGCCATTCTTCTAAATTTTTAGTATGTTGCATCTTTGAATAATTCTCTGAATCTATAAGTATTTCTCCATTTAGAGTTTAGAAAATTTGATGAGAAATTTTACTAACTAGCTAATGTCATATAACTGATTAATACTGGGGCATCACATTGCTGTCTGCCTACATATCATCCTTGTACAAAGTTTGCTGGAAGACTATGAACAAAATGAATTTTGTTGAAATGGAAATATATAAATAGCTAAACAGACAACCCAAATTGACATTGACATGTGGTTGTTATAAGGCTTTATATATCCCAGGGGTTCTTACGTTTGAAGAATTAAATGTCCTGTTTATCATGTAGCCAAGACATAATGTGGATATAATTGAAGTTTCCTAATCACCATTTTTGAGGGAAATAGAATTTCAGGTTATGGACTTATGAAACAGATGTCTACAATCTTTATTATTCTAATGTGGTAGTTAATGATAAATAGCAATTTCTTATTGAAATTGAGTTATAGACTATTTTCTGAGCCAAGCCTGCATGGCACGTAGGGATCTGATTCTAGTTCTCACCATATAGTTTAGTAGCAGATATATACTAGAAGATGAAAGAAATGTTGAAAGAATGAAGTCAATAACAAACATGTCAAAATAAGTGGATGATCCATTTAATAAAGGGCCCTAAGTGTAGATAGATACATAGATAGATAGATATAGATACACAGATAGATAGATAGATAGATAGATAGATAGATAGATAGATAATTTCATTGATTTAGACTGTTAAATACCACTAATTGTCCCAGCATAATACTCTACTAAATCACAGACCTCCCAATCTGAGATATGGGCATTTTCCCCCTTGATATCTAGTCACCTTTGTGGGATCATTTAATTTGTTAATGCGTTATGCTAAGAATAAGACTTGCATCTTTCTTATTGGTGAGTTTTAAGATTACAAACAAGTGCCAACTTAAAGCTGGTAGTGGCCTTTTAGTAAAGTAGCTTATCTCATTAGAACATCTTCAATGTATTGTTGTACTTCCTGTCTTCTGTTCTCTACCAAGATCATTTTCGTGTAAGAAATGAAAGCAGAGACAGGAGTAGCAGTGATTACCTGTAATCCTAGGAGTCTGGGAGGCTGAGGCAGAAGGATCACAAGTTCAAGTCCAACTTAGACAATTTAGCGTTTTAGAAAGTCTCTGTCTCAAAACAACAAAAAAACAAAAAACAAACAAACAAAAAAACCCCAGAAAATTAAGAAGGCTGGAGATGTAGCTCAGGATAAAGGCCCTAGCTCAGTACCTAGTGTGCTCTGCATGTGTTTGCCAGCACCTACACCTACTCAGAGAGGGAGAAGGAGAGAGAGAAAGAAAAAGACAGTGGGGGAGAGAGAAAGAGAGACATTCAATATTCCACACTTTCTCCATGATGTTATTAAGACTCAAATAGAGTCAGACGCCTATGAAATTGACAATGGAAAATTTGTGAATAAAAGTAGGTTTAACTAAAAGGGCAACACAGCAGAATATTTTGTATACAAAGCTATAGTTTTTCACTTTCTATGATTTGAACATATATATTTAAATTTATTTTTACACACTAGCAGTTAACATTAGGCAACATGTTTTCCTTGGTAATTTTGGAAGTTATATTTCTTCAGCTTTAAAAATAAGACCTAACCTTAGCCCTCTTTCGTTCACTTATTTCTCCATTATGAATAGAATTCGTATTCCTAGGAAGTTAGATTTTATCGCTAAGCACTTTAATCTTGAACACCTGTAGGAACTTAACAAACAATGGATATTTACTTTGATCCTTCAGAAAAAAATATAATCCAGCCATTAAATACACACTGTATTCATGCATATGATTCAAATCAATTTGAATTTGAATTCTAGTGGGACTTCTTAACAGCTATGTGACCTTGAGCAATTGGGTAGTTTTCATATATAACTTTAATTTTTCATATGTGAAATGGAGATACTAATAGAATCTACTTCTAGGGTTATTTTAAGGAAGAAAACATAATTAATCTAAATTACTTTAAAGCATATTTGGTATAATGCAAACTTAGAGGACATACTAGCTAGCATTATGCCTCTGAGAGGTAATAATATTAACCTTTACAATTAATTAATGTTAAAAAACAATATAATTTGAAAATAAATATTATTAGGATATTTTCTACAAAATGTTTGGGATATAGTACTCAAATATTATTTGTTAATTTATTAGAAACTAATGTTTAATTGACTGCATTAGCCCTAATCTTTTGGGATAAGGTATTCATCACATGAGCTCTATCACATAATTCCAAGAGCTCTCCTGCACGCTGTCATTTTCATAGACTATAGCGGAAATGATCGTCCTTGAGTGAAGCTTCATGCCCCTAATATCCTTTGCATCTCAGTGACAGATTTATCTTATACTAAATATACATCTGAGCATTAGCTAGTCTAAGCTGTGATATTCGAGGCAGAAGACACACAAATGTCCTGCAGCTGTTCTATATTTGTATGTGCTATAGTGACTATTCTACATAAAATTAGTAGACAATCATAGTAAATTAATGACTAAATTCATCCTATTTTTCGATAATTGCACAGTTGTTGGAAGGAAGATCTTGGTCCTTATCAACAAATCAGGTAATGACTCCCTATCCTAGAATTCACAGCAGTAGATAAAATAGATATCCTGGAGCCCCTTTACCACCATGATGTAGGCTGAGAAAATATGCTATTTATTTACAATATTGAGTAATTCTCTATGGTTTTGTTTTCTTTTCTCATTTTTGACCAGCAGAACCCTGCGTATAAAACCGTACATCTTTGCGATATAGTGATATATTACAATAACACTGGAGAGAGAGCTCAATATTGTGAAATGTTAATTTAGCATTTTCTCACAGGAGAAACCATCACGTCAGGGCTGATAACTGGTGATACTGAGCTCAAGTTCATGAGGTGCATGTGGAGGGAGAACTCAAGGAAAGCCAGGAACTCAACCTGGCTACTGTTTCCGGACCACAAGTAACTCAAGGTCAGTCACGTAGACCTGCAAGGCTCCCTTCCCATTTACTGCTCATGTCCTTTGCGGGCAACTCACATGATTTAGAATTAAAAGCCAGCCCCAGCCTTAAAAAACGGCTCCAGTGACCTGTGATTTAGGATGTAGGATCTTGGTCCCTGTCTCACAATCAGTCTCCTGCAGTTCCTTCTCCAGAATTAAGCCTTGTAGTTGAACTGAAGGACACAAACTCTAATGGCCAGTTTGGGCTGTACGTTAAGTATGAAATAATTAAACATTTAGAGTAAAGATATATTTCCTAGGGAAATTTTTGTTACTCATTCAGGAAAAATATTTGTTTATGTTTTGGGTAGAAAAACAGGTTGTTATCTTCCCCTAACTCCATCACAGTGTAGAATTAGTAAAAGAGACAACACCCTCATTCTTTCAGTGGAGGGAGAGAGAAGGCTAGTGAAGATCACTTAGCAAACAAGAGAGGGACAAGTGTATTAGGACCAGTTAGGGGTCAAAGCCCGCTTCTTGGTAATACTTTACTCTTCCCTTTTGCCTGTAGTGTACTTAGCTTGATGTTTGATTGGAAGCATCAGTCTCAGGTTAAGAGTGTGCACCTCACTACTCTATCACAGGCCATGGCTTTCTGGCTAGCAAATTAGAAATCCTACTATGAAGATGAGATCAATCTGTGTTTCCTGTTTCACAGAAATGCAGAGATGACAGCATTGATACATAGCATTAGTCAGGATTCAGAGAAACTGAACCAATAAGATCTCTCTCTCACTCCTACCCCTCACCTGCTCAATTTATACAAGTCCCAAAATTGTCAGCTGTCCAGCCGGGAGCCTGGGAGTACCACCTGAGTAGTTTCAGTCCAAAAGTCAGTGAGCCAAAGACCCAAGAATAGTGGATGGTTCATTTTGGATCTGAAGGCGGTGTGAAAAACTGAGGTCACATCTCCAGCCAATCAGGAGCAGGAATTCTCCCAGTCTGGGGGTGGGGTGAATCCAGCCTTTTTGTTATCAGCTGATTGGTTGGAGCCCAGCTCCACTAGGGAGGATGATCTACTTTAAAAATTTTTTTTTTTTTTTTTTTTTTTGGTACCGGGGATCGAAGTCATGATTGCATGGCTTGCAAGGCAGGGGCTTAGGCCCCTGAGCTAAATCCCCAGCCCTATTTATTTAAATGTAAACCAATAACTTCAGAGAAACACCTAGAATAATGTGTGATCAGATACCAAGGCACTTGGTGACCAGGTCAAGTAGACATATAAAAGTAACTATTACATACATGTGTTACTGAATATACCCTTGAATAGCAATAGTTTTAGGCAATCTTCGAAGTCTTGATCAGGATTCAAAATACCTCTTAAAACATCACTTACTTCCAGCCAGCCATGTGTCCTCCTATGATGCCAAAACCAGTTTTGTTATGTGTACACTTCATATATTAGCTCTTTCCCTATCTACATAATGTGGCTGATTAAAAGATCACGTGATATAAACTGAGGCCAGAATATTTTCAATGTTATAAATTTCTATTCTGCATAAGGTAGTTCGGTCTGTGTGAACGTTTCTCTCAATGCATACATTTGTTTCTGTTCAATTGGATTTGTTTTGAACTGATAAAAATAGAAAATAGTTCTTACTAATGGGATAATATGTATTTTGATATTTGTATCCACTGTGTAATAATTGTATCAGGTTAATCCTCCCTTCCCAAACATTTATCATTTCTTCATGGTGAAAATTTTCAAAATGTTTTTTCTAGCTTTTTTGAAAGGTACAGTAACTTATTTTTGCCCAGGATCATTCTGCTGTCCAAAACCTCAATGGAACTATTTGTTCCTATATGTGATCAAAACATAGTGACTATTTTAACTTTTTAAAACATTATCACAGTAAAGGATATGTTGACATTGGTCCCTCTCAAAATACCCCTGATCACTTAGAATACATTTATCTCATCATCTTTGCCACTTTCTGAAGTAGTTCTGGAGGTCATTAGTAAATGTCTTTAGTTGCCCTATTGTAGCCAAGTCGGTGTTTAAAATGCATTCAAAGCATTTACATTTCATGTTCATTTTAACTTTTCGCAAAAGCCAAAAGTTGCACAATACCAGATACATTGAATAAAGCAAGTGAGCACACACTATAATGGTTACATCTGTTGAATAAAACAATTTTTAAACAAATGAAACTTGCATTTTGTTGATGTTTTAATTTTCTATTATTTCACTAAAAATAAAAATGGTCCCCAAGGAGAGAGCTTAAGAAACATTGCTCTAGAGCTTCTATTTAATGCTAATTATTATTCCCTTAATATTTAAATTTATTTTTCTCAAATATGGGCTATCAGATGTTTACTAAGTTTTGAAGTTTTGATCTGCTAACACCCTCTTTCAGAATGGTGTTTATATAATAGCCAGAATGTATATCAAAATACACAGCTGTAAACATAACTTTTGATCTGGATATGTTCATGATTTTTTCCTCTTTCATGAGTTTCATTTGCTTGGTAACCTTCATGTCTCACCAAATTCTGAGATGGTGTTAGCTACCAAGAAACAAGTAAATGCTGATAAATCCATTGCCAACTCCATACATGAAAAGCTGGGAGAAAAAGGAGTCATTGCAGGAAAATGATTATTTATATACTCTGATGTAAAATGATAAAATATATGCTTCCATTAACAATAGAGAAAATATTCTTCTTTTATAAATTTTGACAAATCGCTATACAGATAAAAAGATGTAGCAGTTACTTATGGTTATGTGGTCAGTTGACTGTGACGCACATATGAATTGTGGCTTTTTCAGACTACCATAGACTGACTGTACAGTATTCCGTTGTTATATTTACAGTGCTAGCTAAGACAGAGAACTAGAAGTCTTTTTTTTTCTTTTTCTACCCTTAACTCCATAATTCAAACTAATTGATAAATAACCAATTGTGAATCAAACATGAAATTCAGAGAAATTAATTTTTACCTGTATCAATAGTTATTTGAAAAACAAACTGCTACATTTTACTCTTTGAATTTTAAGAATAAAGTTATTATCATACATTGGAAAAAAGTTGCATCAGATTTTAAAGGGAAAGTGTTCAGTTTCTAACCCATTATGGACTAGTTGAATGGCTTCATTTGAGACCCCTCCACCCCACTAGATTCTGTTCCTTCCATTTATTAAGTGGTAAAGTTTGACAAGATGTGTCCTTAGGTACATGATGGACCACTTTGTTCTTGAAAACATGGGCTAAGAAATTTTTCAAAAGTTCTTTTACATTGTAGTTATCCCATGAAAATTTTTTCTGTAAAGATAAAAGCATTCATGGGCTCATAGTTCCAGGCAACCTTTTGAAAAATGACAAATTATTTTACCTGATATGTAAATAAAACTGAAAGTAAAACATATGCCCCTGTGTTATTTTAAAATTCATTTTTTACTAAACTCAAATTCTGTTGTCAACTAACATATTCAAAATTAATACTGCATTTCAAAGGACAAGAATTATTTAATGAGTAACACTGCCCCCAGCTGTATTCTTCCTAGGCATACAAATTAGGGAACGACCCCATCCAGTGCTGTATTGTCTCCGTGAATATAAATTAAGGAGTTGTCCTTGTTGTTTGAATTTAGATTAAGAAAATAGCTTACTAGGCAATCCCTCATGTCCTAAACTCCAAATGTTTATGGTACATCGTTTGAGTAGCTGCAATGCTAAGGGAATTTGAAAATTGATTTGATTTAGAACAAGCTGATGTACTGCTGCTGTTAAAAGAACATGGCATGTGTACAGCAGCTTGGAATGTTAGGATAGTTTGCTTGTGGTTATTTAGCATCATAAAGGGAAAAAGATATGGAATACTAGACAAATTCCAGTCCACTTAGGAACTGCATGTGTTGACGCCCACTCATTGATAAGTTCTGGGTTGCTACAGGGAGTCTCAAGCTGGGAGTGGTGGGACATATATTTCTTAGTGTATTTTTCATGGAGCTTGAGTAGATCTGGGCAGGAAGAACTCAAAAATCACATCATAAAAAAAGTTGTTCTTTTTTCAGTTCTGATTCTTCTTAGTTTAAAAAAAACTCATTCTACTGCTAATGTGCTTCTCACACCTTTTAATTAAGAATCCCCCCCCCAAAAAAGAATCCCCTTTGTAACTAAGAGTTGGTAATGGCAAAGCCTTCTGCAAACAAACAACATCTAGCTATAATTTAATAACATCAGTTTTTCACTACTCTTATACATAGGAACCTTCTGTTTATGGTGGCACTCTCCTTTTAGTTATGTCAGCAACATAAAATATGTTTTTAAATGAGTTTATTCAAGTCCTACAGGTATGTTATTTAGAGGAAGATTTTTCAATAAATAGTACATGACAGACAAAAATTTCTAAGATCTAATGTGCATATGTTTGAAGCTTGGGAAATACTAGGCAGATAAAACATACACTGAGCTGGATGAGAAGAAATTTGAACACAAAATCTAATTTTAACTCTCTCACTAATTATTAGATTGCACTTGGGCAAGATGATGAATCTTTCACCTCCTCATAACCCAATAAATATAGTGATATTTGCCAAACTACCTTTGGGGTGATGGGCGAAGATTAAAATACGTAATAGAAAGTGAAATACTGTAATAGTTGAAAGTTTTATACAAACAGGCTTCATTATTTTACTCAGTATCCAAGACATTACCATTTTTTATACCAGTCAGTCAAAGAATAACAAAAAATTCATAACCATTAAGACAATAAGAACATTAAGGATGATATTATGTCTCCTTATCTAGGATCATGATTTTTATTAATGATGGAGGTGGGTGAGTGTGTAGATAAGAAAATCACTTGTATATTTTCTATATATGAAACATTCCTAAATTTAAAACTGTATTTGGCTTTTTCAAATAGATTATATGTTGATTTTTGCTATTTTCTATGGTGACAAAAAACTTAAAAAATAAACTCTTTAAAATATGAATCTAATGATGTATATTTATCTCAAATCTTAATCAAAGTATTATGACATATCTGAATACGTAAAGCTGTTAAAAGATAATAGAATTAGTTTTTCACAAAATTTTTTCTTGACCTAAAATAATATTAGAATGCTATTTATTATAAATTTTCACTCTTTGTATAATTACATATTTTCTAATGATATATTTCATTGTAGTGAATTTTTAGAATTTCTTTTTGTAATTTAATATTTTATTAAGTCTTGAAGTTTAGGTTATCATTTTGGCTAAAATATAATAGTAAAGTTGAATGCCTTGTATATTTTGATATTAGTGATTACTATGTCATGCTATTTTATTTTGGTGATGTAACTTTCAATTTATTATTTCATCTATGAATTACAGGATACTCACATATAGAAGTAATGGTAACAAATGTGGCTTAGCTTTCATTCTATTAAAGAAAACCTATTTAGGCACTATTGCTGCTGAATTAGAAATGATAGACATTATGTTCTCATTTTCATAGAAGTATTTATGCTTGGTCTAGAACAGAAATTCTCAAATTTAATCAATTATTAAGATCACCTGGAAGAACTGTCAAAATATTGTTTGATCAAAATACAGTTTCTGATTTAGGGATTCTAGGGCTCATAGCATTGATACTTTCACCCATTTCCCCAGCAGTCCTGAGATTTATGGGGTATTTCAGGGCACAGCCTCAGACCAGCTGGTCTAGTGGAAGGTGGAACAGCAGAGCAGTGAAGCTGAGGGGCCTTGGTAATAGCTCATATATCAAAGCTGGCTTTTGACAGTTGTGAGCTTTGTGTTGTGAACAAGTTAGGGATCAGCTTTTTCACCTATAAAATTATAATTGCATTTATTTGGAACAGTAGGTATAATAATGCATTGTAAATGCTTAGAACAATGCCTCACTGACTGCAACACTGGTAACCAAAAATGTTGGCTTAGAGCAGTAACAGTAAAAGCAGTTATGGGAATAACAGCAATAAGTACAATAGCAATTCCTAAATCAATGATTTTAATTTCTGGGGCTTCAAGTACATATGATTGACAAAAGTCTGAAAATGTTAAATAGAAAATCCCAGAAATGTTTCTATAAGTATAATTCATAAGTTTTAAATTGCACACCATTCTGAGTAGTAGCATGAAGAAATCTCAGTGTCTTGCTCCACCTGCCAAGGTTGTCAGTTATCCCTTTGTGCAGTGTATCCATGCAGTATACACTACTCACCCTTTAGTTACTTAGTCACTGCCTTAGTTATTAGATCCACTGTATTGGTAATGTAGGGCTGATGTTTAAGTAACTTTATTTTACTTAACAGTAGCTACCAAGTGCAAGAGTCCTGTCACTGACAATTCTCATAGATCAAAGAGAAGCTATAGACTGTTTCCTTTAAGTGAAAAAATGAAGATCCATTTGCTTAAGGGGAAAAAATCATATGATGAGGTTATAGAGATTTGAGTGTGAATAAATCATCTGTCCATGAACTTGTGAAAAAGGAAATAGAAATTTATACAAGTTTGCTTGTATGTTAAATGGTGAAAGTTAAAGCCACAATGCATGATAAACACTCAGGTAAGATGGAAAAAGCATTACATGATAAAGTTTAGAACATCTGTGAATTCAGCCATTCATTGGTGATTTTGGAACACATCCCTCACAAACAAAAGAAAACTGCTGCCTCCATATTACCTGAGTTCTCTTGTAATGAAAATTTATGTCTTTTCTAAGGAAGGCTGGACAGAGAGCTTGGACAATGAATTGCTGAGATTATTTCTATAAAAAATGTTCTGCACAGGAAGGGAATTTAGTGAGAAGTAGTTTTTCCCCTATGCACATTTGCAAGGGTGTTTGGAGATTAGAAGTTTTAATTAAACAAAATTATCTCCATTTGTGCAATATTCCTCAATATTCAATGCTCAATGTATTTGTTTCTTTCTTTCCCTTAGCAACAAGAGCAAGACCCAACTAATCTATACATCTCAAATCTTCCAATTTCTATGGATGAGCAGGAACTTGAGAATATGCTGAAACCATTTGGACACGTCATTTCCACAAGAATACTCAGAGACGCTAATGGCGTCAGCAGAGGTGTTGGCTTTGCCAGGTAAAATTCTCCCTGTGTAACCTGTCTGTAACTGTTTTTTAAACATGTCAGTCCAATTCCATTCCTTTTTAGTTCTAGGGTACAAAAAGATAGAATATACAAAATAAAATAGAGCTTAAAAACAACTTATCAGGTCTGTCATCTCTATTTTGCTTCAAGGCAAAGAATCTAACTAATTATAAATACATTGTGCTTATTAAAATATGCACATAGAGTACATTTAAGTGTCTCAAGTCACAGTGACCTGCATACTTTGTTCTCAGTCTTTCCTGTGGTGGTAGATCAACAAAATCTGACGGTGCCAATCACAGTCAGGATAATAAATGCCCAGTATCTCAAAGCAAATAAGCCTTTGCAGTAAACAAACAACCAAATGTTTTTGTACTGATTTTCAAAACAGAACAGTAGCAGGTTTCTCAGTAAGGAGAGGAGAAAACAGAGGAAAGGTTTAAAGAATCAAATGTGAAGTGCCAGGAAACCCAGAAATACAAGGTGAGGTCGAGGAGGCATTTGTGTCTAAAAGATATTGGCTGTTTGCTTTGATATTTGAGGCAGAAAAGAAAAACAAGTCAAGTCATATATCTTGCATTGTTGGAAAAGAAAAAAAGAAAAGAAAGAATAATTCTCAATTCAACTTTAAGAGAACGTTTACAAAAAAAAATGTCAGCTATGAATAAAGTGAAATAGTTGGACCTGCTGTGACTTCATGGGGAAAAAAATAAGCTAAAGAAACCACAGAAGAAAAGAAACTATATAATGACAAAAAAGAAAATTAAAATATTGGTCTCTATGACTTTGTGTGCTTCTGTGTATCTTGAACCAGATGAGACAGGGACGAGTAGATGGATATTAGGCGTCATCTGGAAATAGGGACTTAGTATGTGGTGTGTCCTCTTTGGATGAGCCCTGCGGTCACTTGGAAAACCATTCTAAACCAACCTCTCCACCACATCAAAAGATAATAAATGTTATGAAAACATAAATTGATTTCTACCTTGACTGTTCTTGAGAGCCATAGACCACATCTTCATATTGTTTTTGTTCTCCATAGCTTTCCAGATACAGCCAAACAGTAGATACCACTGTACAGTCCACTTTCAGAAGCCTCAACAATACAGGAGATCAACTAAATAACCGCTGTGTTTTTTTTAACTTTTAGTTTAAAGTGGGTAAAATTCAACAGAACAAAACAGGATAAAACAGTTCAGAAGAAAATAATGTAAGACACTGATTTCAAAGCAAGACAATAGGAGATCATCACTGTCTATCATAGTGTCTCTTGTTTTCTTCTAAATAGTTGTCCATATCTTCACGCACAAGGAATTCATACAAAACAAAATAGTATTAAACTTATCAGAACAGGATGATGAAGGCATTTTAGGCTTTCAAAATCAGACAATAGGGAAGTCAACATGACTTCCATAATGTCTTTCTCTTGAAGTGAATAGCTGTCCATTCCTTCATGTATGTTGAAATTAAACAATACAAAACAGACTAAAATCATTCTGAACAAAGACTAATAGTATTGCTGTATTTCACAGTGTGATGCTATGGAATCAGCACTGGGTACCTTACTGTCTCTTTTTCTTCAAAGTAGCTGTTCATTTCATCATGCATTATATAATTGATTCTCATAAACTGTTTAGGAAACGTTCTACACGTGTATGAGTCTCTACATGTACACCTATGCTATCTGAATTAGAGGGAAAAGCAAAACAAAACAAATTCCTAGAAAAACACAAAACGGAAAAGACAAATAAATAGCAATAGCAAAGAACCCAAAACATTGACAATATAGGCCTTCAAAACAAGGTGGTAGGACCATAACTAGGGTTGTTATTTTACATAATGGTCTTCAAGAGTTCCTCAGATCACCACACAATAATATGCACAGTTGTTCCAGTCCTATGAATGTTAACTATTTTATTCCAAGAACTTAAAGAATTTGTAGCGCAATCATCTTAGCTATCCTAAATGCATTTATATTGTTTTAGATGTTTTTCTTTTCCTTTCCTTTTTCTTTTTCCTCATTTTCCCTGAGATATTATTTTTCCCCTTTAAGAAGATTCTTATCCTTTCACTGTATTTATTGAGTTTTTTGCATCCTATGTACTCTTACCATTTCTAACACTAGGGAGACTATACAGTATTTATTCATGTGAGTTTAATTTATTTCACTTATGAACATTGTCTCAGGTTGCATCCATTTACTTACAAATATCACAATGTGACCATTCTTTATAGCTGAGTAGTACTCCATTGTATAAAAATACCACAGCTTTTTTATCCATTCCTCAGTTGATGGACATATAGGTTGTTTCAAAGATCTGGCTATTACAAATTGTGCTGCTATAAACATGGGTGCAAATATATCACTGTGGTATGTGAAAATTTTTCTGGGAATATGCCCAGAAGTTGAATAGCTGGGTCAAATGAGACTTCCAATCCCAGCTTTTTGAGGAACCTCCAGACTGACCTCCACAGTGGTTGTACCTATCTACATTCCCACTGACAGTGTAGAAGAGTTTGTTTTTCCCCACAACCTCTCCAGCATTTGTTGTTGGTAGTTTTCTTCATCCTGGCCTTTCATTCTGGGGTGAGATGGAATCTCAGTGTGGTTTTAATTTGCACTTCTCTAATGGCTAATGATGCTGAACATTTTTTCATGTATTTATTTGCCATTTGTATTTCTTCCTCTAAGAACTGTGTATTCATCACATATGCCCATATTTGGAGTGGATCTTGGAATTTTGGAGATCTGATTTTTTTTTTTTAATTCTTTACATGTTCTAGACAGAAGTCCTTTGTCTGAGGAACAGTTCACTAAGATTTTTTCCCAGTTTGTGGGTTTTCTTTTCACTACGCTGGAGATTTCTTTTGACATGCAAAAACTCTTTAATAGGATGTGATCCCAGTTATTGATTCTGGGATGTATTTCGCATGTGGTTTGATTCTTGTTCATGAATTCTCTACCTACCCCTATGTCTTCAAGATTTTTACCTACTTTGTCTTCCAACAGATTTAGTGTTTCTGTTTTAATATTTAGATCTTTTATCCTTTTAGACTTTAGTTTAGTAGATGGTGATAGGCATGGGTCTAGTTTTAGTTTTCAGCATATGGAGAGCCAATTTTTCCAGCACCATTTATTAAAGAGATTATTTTTCTTCCACTGGACATGTTTGGCCCTTTATCAAAGATAAGGTAGCTGAGTGTGTTTGTAGTTGTAGTTGTATCTTATAATCTATTCCATTCATCTTTAGGTATGTTTTAATTCCAGTACCATGTTGATTTTATTACAGTAGCTTTGTACTATGATTTCAAGTCAGGGATTGTGATGCCTCCTGCCTTGCCTTTGATGTTTAGAATTGCCTTTGCTATTCTAGGTCTCTTCTGGTTCCAGATGAATTTTAGGAGTGATTTCTCTAGATCAGTGAGGTATGCTAGTGGTATTTTGATTGGAATTGCATTAAGTCTGTATAACAATCTTGGAAGAATGGCCATTTTCACAATATTTGTTCTTCCTATCCATGAACAAGGATGTCTTTCCATTTTCTGAGGTCCTCTTTGATTTCTTTTTTCAGGGTATTATAGTTTTCCCTGAATACATCTTCCACTTCTTTTGTTAGAGTTATTCCTAAATATTTCATTTTTTGGGATGCTAGTGTGAAGGATATGGCTTCTTTTCTCAGTGATTTTGTTGTTAGTGTATAGGAATGCTATTGATTTTTGAGTGTTGACTTTGTTGTTAGTGTATAGGAATGCTATTGATTTTTGAGTGTTGACTTTGTATCCAGCTACATTACTGAATTTTTTTAATTAGGAGTCTTTCAATGGAGTTTTGGGGGTATTCTGTGTAAAGCATCATGTCATCTGCAAATAATGATAATTTAACTTCTTCTTTTCCTATCCTTACTCCTTTATTTCTCTCTCTTGTCTAATTGCTCTGGCTAGTCAAGCACTATAGTGGGGTGGTGATAATGGACATTCTTGTCTTGTTCCTGATTTTAGTAAAGGCTTTCAGTTTTTGGCTGTTTAATATGATGCTGGCTGTTGGTTTGTCATAGATAGCTTTTCTCTCATTGAGGTAAAGACCATCTATTCCAATCCTCTGTAAGGGTCTTATCATGAGAAGGGTTGGACCTTATCAAAAGCTTTTTAGCATCTACAAAAACGATCATGTGTTTCTTATTTTTGGCTCTGTTGATATTGTGGATTACACTTATTGATTTGCATATGTTGAACCATCCCTGTATTCCTGGGATGAATCCCACTTGGTCATGGTGTATAATCTTCTTGATGATTTGCTGCATTCTGTTTGCCAGTATTTTATTGAGAATTTTTGCATCTATGTTCATTAGGGAGATTGGCCTATAGTTCTCTTTTTTTGGTTGGGTCTATCTCAGGTTTTGGAATTAGAGTAATATTTGCTTACAGGAATGAGTTAGGGAGAATTGCTTCTCTTTCAATTTCCTTGAAGAGTTTGAGGAGTGTCAGCATTGAATCTTATTTGCATTTCTTGTAGAATTCCACAGTGAATCCATCTTGACCATAGATTTTCTTTGTTGGTAAAGTTTTAATTACATTTCAATTTTGTTAATTGAAATTAGATTATTCAGCAGTTTTATGTCTTTTTGACCCAGGTTTCGTGGTTCATATGTTTCTAGGAATCTGTCCATTTCTTCTGTGTTATCAAGCATATGAGAATAGAGGTTTTTGAAATAGGTATTTATGATCTTCTGTATTTCCACAAGGTATATAGTGATTTCACCCTTTTCATTCCTTATTGCACGAATTTGAGTTTTTTCCTTCCTTTTCTAAATAATATTGGCTAGGGGCTTATCAGTTTTATTTATTCTTTCAAAGAATCAATTCTTTGATTCATTGAGTCTTTGTATTGTTTTCTTAGTCTCTATTGCATTGATTTCTGCTCCGATCTTTATAATTTCCTCCCTTCTTTTGGCTTTGGGCTTGAATTGCTCTTCTTTTTGTAGATGTTTGAGGTATAGCACCAGGTTGTTTAGTTGTGTTCATTCTGTTTTCCTGATGTGGAATTCACCACAATAACATTTCCTCTGAGGACTGCTTTCATTGTGTCCCACAGGTTCCTGTAAGATGTATTTGTATTTCTATTTGCTTGTAGATATTGTTTAATTTCTTCTTTAATTTCCTTTGTGACCCACTGATTGTACAGGAGTGCATTATTCAATTTACATGTGTTGGTAGGTTTTTGCAGTTTCTTTTGTCATTAATTGCTACTTTCATGGTGCTATGATCCTATAATATGCATAGGATCATTTCAATTCTTTTGCATTTACTTAAGCAGTTCTGTGGGCTAGTATATGGTTTATTTTAGAGAATGTTCCATGTGCTGCTTAGAAGAATGTATATTCTGATGTTGGGTGGAACACTGTGTATATGTCCACCAAATCTACTTGTTCACTGGTTTGATTCAGTTCTATTATTTCTTTGCTGAGTTTTCTGTCTAGTTGATCTATCCCTTTGTGTCAATGGTGTGTTAAGGTCTCTTGTTATAATTATGTTATTGCTTATTTGATTTTTCATTTCTGTTAATATTTGTTTTGTATAGCTGGGTACTCCCAAATTTGGTGCACATATATTTAAGATTTTTATCTCTTCCTCTTGAAGTTTTCCCTTAACTAGTATGTAGTGGCCTTCTTTATCTCTTTGGGTCATTCTTGATTTGAAATTCACATTGTCTGCAAACAGAATAGCTATCCTTGCTTTTTTGGGGGATCCTATTGCATGGAGTACTGTTTTCTATCCTTTGACTTTTGGTCTATGGGTTTCCTTTTGGGTTGGATGGATTTCCTGTAGACAGCATATGGTTGGATATTATTTCTTGATCTATTCTGCCAATGTGTTTCTTTTCATTGTAAATTGAGGCCATTTACATTAATGGTTATAAGTGATATATATTGGCTTACATTTGACATGTTGTCTTTCTGCTGTTGATTCTTTATCTTTTCACTCTGTTTAACTGTTTGCCTTGCTTAGTGGTTTTTTCCATTGTCTGTCTAGAGTGTCTTTCAGTATTCTTTGCAGGGTTGGTTTGGTGGTCATGAAGTTCTTCAGCTATTCTTTGTCATGGAAGTATCTTATTTCTTCATCCATTTTGAAGGACAGCTTAGCAAGGTACATCAGTCTGGGTTGGAAATTGTTTTTCTTTAGGGTCTGAAATACTTCACTCCACGCTTCTCTTGACTTCATTGTTTGTGTTGAGAACTATGCTGTGATTCAGATAGTCTTTCCTTTATAGGTGTCCTGTCTCTTCTGACTAGCAGCTTTTAATATTCTCTTCTTATGTTGCATTTCTAGGATGTTGATTATTATATGTCTGGGTGTAGTTTTATTTTGGTTATGGTTATTTGGAGTTCTGTATGCTTCACTGATCTGTATGTCAGTTTCCTTTCTCACGTTTGGGAAATTTTTAACTATTACTTCTGTAAATAGCTTCTTAATATCATTTGTGTTATCACTTTTTTCATTCATACCTATCAATCTTCTGTTGGTTTTTTTGCATCATCTTGCAGCTGGTGAATTGTTATTTCCTGATTCCTTGTTATTTTTATAAGATGTTTCCTTTCCTGTTCACTAGCTGCAATCTTATATCAGATGTCTGAAATTCTATCTTCATTTTCATTGAGGTGGTTTTGCCAACTTTCTATGGAATTTTTTATTTCCTTATATCTCTTTGAATCTTCATTGTACATTCATGCATTCTGTTTGTTTCTTATATTGTTAATTCAGGGTTTCCATCTTTTTGCATTGTTCTTCTAATTTTTTAACTATGTCTTCTGTAGATGTGTTCAACATTTCTTTTGTTACATTTATTATTTCTTCCTTTACGTGGGAGATTATTTCTGATCTGAGTTTTTTATAGCTTCCCATAGTTGTTTCTTTATTTCAGTTGTTATCATTCAGGAATTTCAGGTGTATGGCTTACATTTTCTTCTGTGTCCACATCTCCTAGGCTTGCTTGGGGTGGGCTGGAGATTTGAGATTGCATTTTGCTCTTTCATTTTGTCATTTTCCTGTATTTCGGGGTTTTGAGCAATGTTCCAAAGCTTCTCTGTGTGCTGGGATTCAACTCATACAGGTTTGGCTGCCAGGACTGAATTCAGGTCCCTGGTAGTGGCTAGGAGGCCACTCGGCATGGCCCAGTTAAGCCTGTGGGAACCTCCTGTGCATCCTCCAGTGATTTGGGATGCTGGATGTGGTCTTACTGCCTGGGAGCGATGTTCCAAAGCTTCCCTGTGCACTGGGGTTCATTCAACTCCGGGACTCGCTGTGTCTTACTTTACATAGCATGCATGTTATATTGGTTTCCCCTACAATCTTTGTCCTCCAAACTCTAATTAATTATTTCTCTTTTATTTGCACTTCTCCTGAGAAATAAATACATTTCTGATTCATCAAGAAAATACATTGCCTAAAATCTATGATGATTTTTTGTGATGATGTATATTAGTTTCCTATGGATGCAAAACAAAATATTCTAGACTAGGTAGTTTAAATAATGGAAATTTATTTTTTATATGATTCTAGAGGTAAGAAGTCAAATAAGAATGTCTTCATTTCTCATGATTCTCTTTCTTTCTTTCTTTCTTTCTTTCTTTCTTTCTTTCTTTCTTTCTTCATTCTTTTCCATTTGTAGAAGGCTTTCTTCTCTCTGTTTCCATAAGGTCTTTCTTCTGCACATGTTGGCGTCCTAATCTGCTTGTCTGAGGGCCAAATAATAATGGACTAGGGACTTGTGTTTTCTTCTTTAATTATTATATATCCAAATACCTTCACATTCTAAGTAAGTGGGGTTAGGGCTGCAAAATATGAATTTGGAGGATGCTCAGAACTGCTTACCACCTGAGGACTGGGCTGTTAATTCTCTCACATTGACCTTTGCTGTATACTTTGAGTTTGTGGAAAGTAAAGCATATTCTTCTAAGTGAAAAGCCAAATAATACATATGGTAAGATCAAAATTAAGCAATGGCATATGATGGGAGAGTAAAACTCAAAAAATTAGTTTTCTTTAGGAACCAAGGAATGGTAGAATCTTTATAAATGTATTTTATCCCTTCTCTGAAGGCAACTTCCTCCTCCAGTGTATTTTGCATGTAGAAGCCATAGTGAAAATTTGCCTTACGATTCCAGTTTAATCATGTCAGCTTCCTGATTACAATCCTTCCATGTGGCAGCCGCCGCAGCATCATCCCTGGTGTCCTTCACCCTCTCAGCCTTGGCTCTTCCTGCCTCAGTGACCAGGGCTCCTGCTCCCTGTCTTGATTGCTGACAGTCTCTGTGACCATTCTTCTGGCTTTGGCTTACTCACCTCTCTATTACTGACTTAAACATTTCTCTTCAAAGACTCCTTCCCTGACCTCCAACCCCAGGCTGGGCAAATGGAGATAGTCTTATAAAAGTTTTAGTCTTGTAAAAATTGTGTTTAGCTCTTTCAACTAAAATTTATCATAATTTCAATAAACTCAATATTTAATTTTTTTCACTCATCAGATTGCATAATTGGTTTTCCTTTCTTCATTGTTGAATGGGTAGATAGGTTGGTGATATATTTCTATTTCATCATTCGCCATTCTATGAAGTTTCTAAATAGCTAAGCTCCTATTATTAAAAGCTTGAGCTATGAATATGAGTTAGCAGTCATATACCTCTATTGAATCTTATACCTTTGTGCACTAAATCATGTACTTCTCAATTTCAGAAAGTAGCAAGTGGATTGAAAAACATAGACTCAATCAACGTAGTATATTCTTATGCTTAAAAAATAAAAAGAACCTATGAGTCTACCTCAGTTTTGTAAAAACTAGAAAACTGATACAGAATGAGTATTTCATTCTTCATGTAACTTATATTTTAATTTCAAGGAGTAGATTCACATAATTAACCTAATTAGATGGGGAGAAAATAACTTTAGCTCTACCATATGTAAGTAAATCTACTCAAATTTCTGCTTCTTCACAGGTTAAAATTTATTGTTTTTTTCTTAGACGATTAAGACTATTTATTTAACTAACTTGATACTTAAAACTTCTGCAGTGTTCTTCCTTTTTAAAATGCCATCCTCTCCCTTTTTTCTCCTCAGCCTTTCCCCCTGATAGTTCACCCCTTGAACCACAAAACAGATCAGGTGGTTTGAGTCATGCTTTTCTTGAATCTTCCAAGTATAGCATATAGCAGGTGAAAAGAGTTATTGGGTTATATGCAGATGTCTTGACACAGTGGTTCCCAAAATAAGCAGCCTTGGCATCACCTAAGAACTCATTACAAATGAAGATTTTTCTACTACTGAATCAAAATAGCTGCATGCTGATGGTAAGGAGTGTAGTGATCCATAGTCTGTATCCGCAGGCAACTCAGGTGACTGTGCTGCACTTTAACATTCAGGAAACATTGACAACGGGATTAGAATTGTATCTCAGAGTCATCTGGAATGTTCTTAGAAACTCAGATTGCTGAGTCTCACCCAGAAAATTTCTACCTCATTAGGTCTGGGGCAGGACCCAAACCATATAAGTTCCCACATCATACTGCCACTGCAGATTCAGAGATCTTACTTTAAGGACTACTGCACCATAGTCATCCATTTTTCCAGATGAAAGTGACACCCAGTTAAGCCTCATCACAGTACATGTCACTTTCTTCAAATGCACTCATTCCCAATCCATTTCTCTGTTCCTCAAAGATAGAGACCATGCCTTATTCTCCTTTCTATCATTTTCAGAACCTGCAATATCTTTCATTTAGGTCTTCAGTAAAATATTGACAATAATTAAATAAAATCTCTAAAATTTATTTTCTTTCTTCCTTTTTCTTTCACTATGGCAACATGCAAGGGACATTTGATGACAATGATATATCACTTCTGAAACAGGAAGTACTAGAATATTAGAGAAAACTATAGTAGCATCAGATATTGTGGTCTATAAATTGTTTCTTCCTCAAAAAATTCACAATGCCACAGAATTATTAAAAGAATTTGTGTTCTGAGTTGAGAGAACAAGAATAGATAGCCTATAATCATGTCTAGTAAATTTTTGTGCACATCTCTTGAATCTATGACTATCTCAATTGACAAAATCTGAATAATTCTTTGAGCAGGGTTCATTTTGAATATTCTATTGGTCACTTTTAACTGCCCGATGTGGTCATCCATTCATGTAGAAGAAATACCAAAATCCTTTGATTAGAAGAAACAAATTCTCCACTATTATTTCACTTGCAAGCTATACACTAAACTTCTTTGATAACTATCTCTTCAAAGTAAAAGAAGTATCTTCATTTTATATTTAAAACAGTGAACTTTAAAGCACTGATTTGAGTACCAGCAGGGTGCAA
The DNA here is from genome assembly GCA_004027455.1 of Hydrochoerus hydrochaeris. Classification (NCBI taxonomy): domain Eukaryota; kingdom Metazoa; phylum Chordata; class Mammalia; order Rodentia; family Hydrochaeridae; genus Hydrochoerus; species Hydrochoerus hydrochaeris. The sequence continues at coordinate 227,915 of PVLA01000410.1, forward strand.
GCAGCACAATTACATGCTTTCTAAAGTTTCAGAAGCACTAAGTAGTGTCTGAAATTAATATTTTATTTTATGTGTGTTTTTAACACTCTCTTGTAGCTTAAAACAATTTGCTAAGATACACTCAGGTGGCATTTTACAGCCAAGTCATAAACCTCTGAGAACAGAAGTTTATGGTGGCTGCAGTGTTGACAGACAGAAGGCTCCTGCAGAGAGAGCCGGGAGGCAGCTGACGACCTTGTCTGAGAGGAGGAGGATCCTGGTATAAATCAGCCAGGGTCTTCGGGGACATGGCTGGATGCTCGCGTTCTCCATGTCCCATTCCCAGAAATATGAGACTGCTTGTCCAGCAAAACTCTCACTGAAACAGTGCTATGAGAGGTCAGTAAAGAATGACCCAAAGTAGAGAAGGAATGTGTGGGGGTGAGCATGCACAATGTAGCTTTGCCATCTGGGAACATAGAACCTCTTTTAAAAATGCATGTACTATCGCCTGCTGAGCTAGAGAGTGTGAGAGACCACTGAACACAGAGACCTTTGTATTTTGCAGATTTTTTTGACCCTCTTTAGTACTCTTAATTTGATTTTTATGGAACTTTTTTTGAATGACTTTTAACATATGGGCAGTCCTGTCTTCCACTTTCTCCTGAATAAGCAGGTTTCCTACATAAATCATGCAGTTCTTTTCACTAACTAAAGCCATGATGATGATGATGCGGTGGTGGTGATAGCGGCAGTGGCTATAGATAGACCAATACTAGACTGATTATTAAAATATCAGTATAAATAGTGGATTTAAAATATTTCTTTCTTTCTATTTACAACTGAATATCATTAACATTTTAATGATTTACCATCTTTAACCTGATATTTCCTATCTTTTCCCACCCTTGAAGCATAATGACCACAATAATTTAGAATGAACATGATGAAAATAGAGAAAATTTTAGAAATTATTAAGCAAATGCCAGTATTTGTAGGCAAATACCTGATCTTTTAAAAAATCTATTAAATGCATTAAAATTTGCTTTTTTCAGAGAATATTTGATGAGCTCTACCTTGAGTTCATTGATGTGTTAAGAATGCCTCTCTTTCATATTTGGCAATTCTTTCTCCATTTTACTATCTCAAACACATGGAGCCAGGAAGTCAGAATTGCCCAAAGAAAATCTCTAAAGCATAAATTTAGTGATTAGTAATCTCCAAACAACAGCTATATTCGCACAGAAACTAGTTACAATTGTGTATGTTTAGGCTACAGAAAGGAAGGCTATGTTTCATTTTGGGGGGTAATTTTAATTCCTCTTCCTATTTCCAGCAGATATAGTCCATAGGAAGGTACACTTCCGGTCACAGGAAGTATACTTCTGGTGACTTCTTCATGTTTGTTCTTGTCTTGCTTTTCCCTCTTTTCACTTTCATTTATTTCTTCTTCGTACCTGTTTCTCTTCCTGTCACCATGAGAAAGTCATGAACAGGGCTGGAGAAAGTAGAATATTCTTTTTCTGTTCCATAAATTCAGAACTCCAGTTTTTAAAACTCAGATCAACTAAGTAGACAAATTAATTAAATTGTATCCAATAATTTGTTATCCTGAATATGCTGATGTTAAGTTCTATGCTCTATCTATCTATCTATCTATCTGGTAAAGGAAGAAAGCATATATTACTCTGTGGACATGACTATACAACAAAAATTGCCCTTTAAGGATATCAAGAGAGAAATGAAAATCACTTACCCATGAGAAACTGAATTTCTAGTTGAAAATATGTGTCATTTAATATGCTTAGGACCTATGACATTTTGCTCTTTACCTGCTCCAAGCACAAACATGACAGAGACTCTTAGAGCATTTGTAAAGTTAGGCAGGTTTAAAGTGAGTAGTCTGTTTTTGTCCACTAGAGAAAACTTGGAAATCTCTTTGGGATTATAAGTTTTAGTCACCTTTTTATCTAATATCCTTCTTATAGTCAGCTTTCCATGATTTGGTCCAAACCATTTATTCTCTACTTTTTTGTGTTTGTGAACCAGAAATAAGTTAGCTTGCATCTTATTTCTATACTGCTTCTCTGTGTTGTTTGGCCAGTACTTAAATGCTATCAGCCTTTTCTGACATAAAGTATATTTATTCACTCAATATGCCAGGGGACAACCTCTTGAGATATACTACATGGCAGTGACTGTGGTAGAATCAGTAATATAGAAATCTACACACACACACACACACACACACACACACACACATTTATGTTCCATTGGATAGACATTCTATTGAATTGAGGAAATCACAATGAGTAATAAATAATGAAACATCAAATAATATCAAATAGTTGCAATGTAACCAAGTCAAAATAAACAAAATAAGTTGTATGATAGAGAGTATGGTGTTGGAGGTCAGAGGACAAGAAAATCTTTTAAAGAGGGAATTCTTAAACTGAGATGCTAAGGGCAAGTAGAAGCAGCTGTAAGGAGCTAAGTCCTGGCAATAATCAAAGAAAGTAAAAGATTTAAGGTGGGGCAGAGCACAGGGCAAGAAAAAGGATGTATTATTCATCACAATGGTTAGGAAAGAAATATGGCTGTATCTCAAGAGATTAGTTAACAAAGTGTCTTTAAAAGTTTTAAAGGAGTAATTTTTCAATGTATTCCAGGGATATTACGTAGTGGGACTTTCCTGAACCAATATTTCTTGATATATATTTCTTAATTTTCACTTCATCTCAATTTAATTTCTTAAGTTTAGTTTCCTTCCATTTCTTTGAGCAATGGAATCTTTTGGACTCATTAATCTGTGGATTGAATTAGATACTTATGCAACTCAATTAAAATGTTCCCTGTGGTATTCAAGTAATCTAAGATTGAGAATTGATTTCTAAATCGAGTGAAAAAAAATCTTACATGTTTCTTGAAATACACTGTTTCTGGTATAATTTTTTATTCCTTTGTTGTAGATACAAGGTCCATTATGGTGCTGAGGCTAAAGAGAATTCCACTCCAGATGGTCCAACCAAAGAGAGTAGCATAAAGAAGTATTTAAAGAGCCATAGGTAGAGTTAAGAGAACTAACAAGGAGATGTTGACGATTCCAAGTGACAAGCAAGGACATGAAATAATGGCTCTGATTTAAAGGAAATAAGAAAATAGTTCCTTCTGAGCCAGAGATGAATGGTCATGGCTCAGGACCATGGGTTTGAGTGACTGAACGACATATTCCAGTGTGGAAGAGATTACAGTGAACTTTGAGAGTCACAGAACAAAAGAAAGTCATAAAGAAATACTTTCAGTTGCATTGTGGAAGCATCAGGTGGACAGTCTACAGAAAAGCAGAAAATCTCTCCTATAGGTATAAATGTTAAGTTATTCCATTTTTTGCTTTTGGGTTGTTGACTAAGGCTAGAAGTTTGCTAATCAAAATAATAAGTATGAGCAGTGTATCTGTTCCTCGAGGGAATTTTAGGTCAGGTAAACAACTAAGATAATTGATATTAGATGGCCCATAGTAACCCCAGAAAATTTTAGCTCCCCATCCACAACTTTCCTTTTCTCCAAAACCATGGGGTATTTTATTTTGTTTTATTTTATTTAAGAGAATAAAAAAGACAAAACAATAAAAACAAAATGATAAAAATGATACAGAATTTAAAACCAAGTGGTAGGAATAATCATTATTATATTGCATATTGTTATCTTCGAAATAGTTGCTCAGATAATCAGATACAAGTGTGCAAAATTGATCAAACAGTATGAGCTCCATTTTTTTCCATGAACTAATAAAACAATACAATTATCTTAGCTATCTTGTGTGTGTGTACATATATATATATATATATATATATATATATATATATATATAATTTCACCTTTCTTCTTTTCTCTTTTTCCACATCTCAATTGTTTTTTCCCATTGAGAAATTTATTTCCCTTTCACAATATCTATTGTACCTTTGGATTGTACTTACTATTTTAGCTTCTTACACTAGACAGACAATGTGGTGTTTGTCTAGTCTGATTTATTTCACTTATGAATATAGTCTCTAGATGCCTTCATTTACCTATAAAGGCCTCAGGTTTATCTTTCTTTATAGCTGAGTAGGATTCCATTTTATAAAAATACCACATCATTTTTATCCATTCCTCAGTTGATGGCCATTTGGGTTTTTTCCAACATTCAGTTATTACAAATTGTGCTGCTAGAAACATAGCTGCACATATATCACTGTGGTATGATGTTTTCAATTCTTCTGGAAAGATACCTACAAAGGGAAATGCGGGTCAAATGAGACCTCTGATTCTAGTTTTTTGAGGAATCTCCATACTAATTTCCACAGTGGTTTCACCAGTCACAGCATTTGTTTTTGGTTGATTTCTTGAAGATAGTCATTTTTTTCAGAGTGAGGTGGAATCTCAGTGTTGTTCTAATTTACACTGCTTGAATAATGAATGATGTTGAACATTTTTTTCATATATTTATTTACCATTTGTATTTCTTCATCTGAAAAATGTGTATTCATCTCAGGTGCCCATTTTTGGAAAGGACCTTTGAGTTTTGTGAACCTTAAATTTTTTAATTCCTTACATGTTCTAGATAGACGTTCTTTTAGTCAATGTCTAACAGTCTGCAAGATCTTCAATATAGTGGCAGCTTCTTCAGAGAACTTTATGACATCTCTGAAAAGTCTGATGGAAGAGTGTTTCTATGGCTCAGGAAGAACCAGAGACTTGGAGATGGTGTTGCATGAGAGAGCTGAGACAGGGAAGGATGTCCCATCTGCTACAGATAGTGCTTAACCAGGAAGAGGATAAGGAAGAGCCACACAGATTTTTTTCTACTCTTGCCTTTTGATATCTCTGCAGACCTCCAATAGCAGAACCCAGTGGAAAGCTGTTAGGTAAGAGGGACAAGAGGAAAATCCATAGAGATACTTTTATGGGGAGCAGAGTAGACAGAAGACATAAAGAAAGGAATAATATAAAAAATGTCACTACACAGAGATAAATACAGTGAAATATTTTTTCTCTTAACTATGGTTTTAAAAAATGCAAGTTCAGGGCCAGAGATATAGCTTGGTAGCACTGCACCTCCCTGACAAATGCAGCATCCTGAGTTCAGTTCCTGGGGAAAATAAAAAGATTAAATAGTGCAAATTCAGTAACATACAGCATCTACATCTTTACGATTAACAATTGGTACAAGTTGGTAGGAATGTTGACAACGTCTGGTTTGTTTAAAAAAATAATAATAATAACTGCTTGTTAGCTCTAGCCCAGAGTTGGTGTGTCTTTTTCTCTGAAACAAAATATATTGGTATTTTTGACATTAAATACTTTTAGCTCTTGCATATCAGTTCTCCAATTTTATGACTTCAATCAAATGTCCTACAAATCAATTCAATCTTCACACTCACTGTCTGGAGTTAGCATCATACCCCACAGGTATTAAGAGCTCTGTCCCATGTGAATCACAAGTGAGAACCCCCAGGCTACTCATGGTTCTACCTGACCAGCTACAAATTTAGAAGTTTCCATAAACCCCTTTCAGTCTTCTTAGAATGACTTATAAATTTTAGTTACAACTCTGAAACAGCCAAACAGAAACAATGCACAGATGCATAGGGACAAGTTTAAGGGAAGCCAGATTGAACCTCCAAGGCTTTCTAGGCTACCTCCCTTCCAGCACAGCAATTTGTCCACTGGCCTAGAAGTTCCTGAACCTTGTGTTTAGAAGATTTTATGAAAGTGTTTATGAAGATGGTGATGTGTGACTGAGTCCATTCTGTAACTGCTATCTAGTCTTCAGAGACTAGTACATAGGGCTGAAAGTTCCAGCCTTTGGATCTTGGTCTGCCTACTGGTCCTTCCTGGGACGCCACTTTGAGTAACATAAGTAGAAAACTCTAGTTGAAAAATATCTGTTCTGAGTAACAAAACTATTTCCATCACTCAGAAAGTTCTAAGTATGTGCAGAGCTGTATCAGGAACTTGGGGAAAAGACCAAATGTGTGTGTGTGTGTGTGTGTGTGTGTGTGTGCAGATATATATATATATATATATATATATATATATATATATTTTTTTTTTTTTTTTAACCAGGGTTGCTATGTAGGAAATAGGAGTTATAGCATCCCATCTTTCAAGAAGAGTAAGTAAGCCAAATTTTCATGTAAAGATTTCCAACTTTTATATGTTGGGAATCATTTCAGATTTTCTAAAAGGTATTAGCAACCCACAAAACATACTTGTTGGCTAGATTTGACCCATCATTTTTAGTCTGAACTATCTGACATAGAATTTAAGAACAGTAGTTTTCAACCCTGGATGCACACTGGAATCACATAGTTAGCTTTGAAAATGTGCTTGGGCCTCAGGCCAACATAATTTAGTCAGAATCTCCAGGGATATGCCCCAGACATTAGAAGTATAAAAAACAGTTTCCGGTGAGATTTATTATATTTTGGTGAAAGTGATACTGGGGACTGAACCCAGGGTTTTTCTACCACTGAGCTACATCCCCAGCTCTTTTTATTTTTTGTTTTGAGACAAGGTGTTGTTAAGTGATCCTCCTGCTTCAGCCTTCCTAGTAGCTGGTATTATAATCAAGTACTCCTGTGATTGATTTATTTAGTACTATTTTCATTAAGCCTTTATGTTTCTGTAAACAGTTTATGTTTACAGAAAAGTTATAAAGCTAATGCAGATAATGTGTATAAAGCATGTATCTTCCCATGGTTAACATGTCCATTGCATAGCACATGTGTCAAAATTAAGAAACTGATTGATGCTGACACATTACTTTTAGTTAAAGTCCACATTCTATTTGGATTTCACCAGTTTTTCTATTAATATTAAGGATTTTTTTTATTTGTGTGTTTATGTTTTGTTTTGTTCCAGGACCCAATCTGTGTAGCGGTTAGTTGTCACATCTCAGCAGCTTGCTCTGGTCTGTGACAGTTTCTCAAGCTTTCTTTGTCCCCCTTGAATAGCGCTGATTTTGTATCCTAGAGAATCTCTCCAGGCCTGAGTTTATCTGATGTTTTTCTCATGATAGGATTTTTGAAAACAATAATTGTGAGAAATGCTCTTTTTTGTCATATCAAAACAGCATAAATCAACATTTTGAAAAAGTTTTTCTAGCTAATGGTGTCTGAGTGCTGTGGAGAGATCACATTTTATCTAACTTCAGACAGTCTGAAGTGAGTAAGTCTATAGGAAATCAGTAGGGATGACAAGGCCAGCCTATATGGAGAGCCAACAATCCCAAATTCCAGATAAGCCACTCACTGGTCTTTAGAGTAACTGACCACAGAGTTCTGTTGCCTGTTTCCTCATCTGCACAATGTAGAAGTTGATCTACTTGCCATCCTGAAACTTAGTAATTCTAAAAACTCTGAAGAAGAATTTCATTAGTCAGGGAAAAAGATGGCTGATCCAGAGGTAGCATGGTAGAGAGCCTCTATGAGAAAAATGACTCAGATGCCAGAGTTTAACACCATGGAGAAGACCAGATGAAAGGAGAGGGATTCTCATGACCCAGGAAGAAAGAAAGAAAGAAAGAAAGAAAGAAAGAAAGAAAGAAAGAAAGAAAGAGAGAGAAAGAACAAAAGAAAGAAAAGGGGGAAAAAAGCATGGAAGGAGGGCTGGAGCTGGTCCTGCACTGTGCTGGGTGGAGATCTGGAGCTAGACACACTACCATTGACCTGGTCCTGTGCTGTACTGGGTGCATCTTGGAGTTGAGTGACTCACAATCAAGATGAGGTCGTGGCCCTGTTGAGAGTGGGGGTTGGTGAGCCCAAGACCCTTGGCGGAGAAGGTACCACAATAGGGAGCAGAACCAGCAAGACAGTTGCACTGACTCATGGTGAGTTCTGGGAACTGGGTCCTGCAAAAGGGGTGACTGGCTTGACAACATATTGGAGTTGGGCAAGACAAGCAACTGCAGCAGTGTCAGTCAGCTGCTCCTGACCCAAAGCGGACTGGCGGGATCTGCTTGAACTGGGCCATGCCCCTGGTTGGAACCCAATAGCCAGGGACAAAACTATCCTGAACCTACAATGTCTGCATGGCACAGACTAACATGCTGAAGGCACTCACTAGTTGACTGACTCAGAGGAGAGGGGCCAGCTCACATCACCGCTGCGTGCACCTCACAGATAATAGCAAACTGAACAGGGCAACAATCCCCTAGCCGGTACTCTTCAGAAAAACTGTAAGCCATACAGAAAGGACCTGAGACCTACACCAGATACCTGTCTGAAACAAACCAGAAACATGACAAGAGAAAGAAACAAGAAAAGGTCTCCAGCCATTGACCCAGGGAAAATAAGTCCAGGAGAGGTAAATGCAGAAGAGATCAAGGGCAGCAAAAATGCAATATTGGACATGGCCTCAACAGAAATAAAGAAATATCTCTGTGACCTCATCGACAAATTTAAATCTGAAATTCTAAGTCAAATGAAGCAATATAGAAGAAGATTAATAAAAGAAATGCTAAGCACTTCTCAAGAAGACACAGATGGAAGAATGGAGGAACCCAAAAAAAGGAGAGAAACCTTTGATGAAGAATATAAAAAAAATCTAGAATACATGAAACAGATTCAAAGAGAATACCAGGAAATTAAAAATTCCATGGAAAGCTGGCAAAACTTCTTAACAGAAACTAGAGACAGACTTTCAAAACTTGAAGATAGATTTGCAATGTATGATCGCGAAAGGAAAGCTCTCTTAAAAATAACAAGGAACCAGGAAGTAACAATACAAAGGCTAGAAGACGACAAGAGGATCTATAATTTAAGAATAATAAACATTATTAATTGCGAAGAAGCAAGGGCAAATACAATGAAATAAAAAGGCTATTCACAGAAATAATTAAGGAAAACTTCCCAAGCACAGGCAAAAGAAATGATATTCAGATTTAGGAAGCATACAGAACTCCAGCCAGCTACAACCAAAACAGATCTATACCCAGACATATAATAATCAAGATCCCAGATATTCATCACAAGAACAGAATATTAAAAGCGGTCAGAGAAAATAAACAAATCACCTATAAAGGAAAACCCATCAAAATCACAACAGACTTCTTGACACAAACTATCAAATCAAGAAGAGCTTGGAGCAAAGTATTCCAAGACCTGAAAGAAAATAACCTCCAACCCAGATTGATGTACCCTGCAAAATTATCCCTCAAAATTAATGGAGAAACAAGATGCTTCCACGACAAAGAGGAACTGGTGGAGTTTTTGACCACCAATCCAATCCTACAAAAAATACTGAAGGACATTCTAGAGAGAAAGAAGAAAACCACCCGGATTCCAGGAACAATGGCAGAAAGGCCTCAATGAATGGGGCAGACAGTGGAATGAAGGAGAAAAGTAAACAACAATGACATAAAAATAGCATAGCAGAGATGAGGCAGAGAAAATTGGCCATACTCTGATTTTATTCTGTTCCAGTCTGTCTACTCATACTAGATTTGAAAGCACAGACAGCTACCCCCAAAATAGCATGATATACTATGGTAAATATCCTTAATTCCCTATTAACTTAAACTGAAGCCCTGTATTACATACACTGTCATACTATGACTGATCTTTTTTGAATCTGGTTTGTTAGATTGCTTTTTTGTCTTGACTGATTTTATTTGAATCTGGTATGCTTGATAGCATCAAGAATGAAAGTAGAGGCAACTATTTTGAAGATGGCAAGATTCAACAGGATACCCACTATGATTGGACTATTAACTGCTTTTGAAGTCATATAATGTCTCCAATGTTTTATTTTTATTAATATTGCTATGTGCTGCTATCTCCAATTATACTATGCCTGATGATATTGACAATTCTATTGAAAATAACAAGAGACATGATAGTAATTACTGTAGATCACTCAGTATTATAGTTCTATATGACTTTTATGTTTCATTTTTTTCTAGGAATTTGCTTTGTTGTCTTGTTTTGATTTGTTCTTCTCTCTAATACAGAAAGGATAGATACATATGTAGAGATTCATACATGCAAACTTCTAAAGAGTTTATGAGAATTGAATATAGTTATTTTAAAAAAGAGAGGAAAAGATAGTATTCTAAAGGATATAACTGTATGTATGTTTAAGTGTGTAAGATTGATATCCAAGTTACTAAGTTTCTGTTGGATAGGTGAACAAAACTGGTTGCAGTCTCACTGTTTAAATGTCCACTTTGTATACTTTATTTATGTAACTTGAACAACTACTTCTAAGAGGAAAATATGTAATTGTCAACTAGTGATTTCTTACTGGTTTTTTTTTAATTATGCACTATTTCTACCCTCTTTTTGTTTTGCTTTTTTTTTTCTTCAAATAAAAAAAAAGAGTTTCATTAGTCAAATCTTTCTCACAATTCCATTTCCCAAGAAGAGTGTGTTTTAGTGCTAAGTGAGGTACTATCCAAATCCCTGGCATTTGTAAAAGTCAATGACAGGGAAGTCATTTTGCTTTACTAATTGGCACACATGACACTTGCAGTCTAAAAATGTCAAGTTCCTGAGAAGAAGAAAGCAAATTACAAAAACTAAGAAACTTCAGCTCATTCATTCAACTTCATGCCTAGGACGCACTATTATTCCTTCCATTACAATGAGCTGAGAAGCAAATGACATAATTTGTTTCTGAAATGTCTAAAAGGGCACCCATTGTCATACTTAAAAATTTTAATGTTGACTCTTTGCGCAAATCTGACCGGAAATGAAAATGCTTGGCCGGCAACCCTGAATGCTTTCCATTGCCAGTAATTTGTACAGAGGCCATGATTGCAAAACCACAGATATTTCACAATAGTGGAAGCCTCTAATTAACCATAATAAACAACAAGATGGACTTGGTTTAAATACACAATTAATAATGCTTATAGCTTTTAGAACATAAACAGAGATTCTCTATTGAGGTAAAATACACTGAAAATGATTTTTGCAAAACAGTTTGTACCTCTGCATGTTGAGTTTGACCCAGAACATTCTACTAACATTGGATCAAGCTCTCATCTGATATAATTTGTCTGTGAGAATTGTGTTGTATTGGCTGTGAAGCCAGCTCCTCTAAGAAGCCCTTTTGCTTTTTAAGGCTGTATAATTCTACAGTGTGTTTTAAATGACTGAAACGAGTCATTCCTAGGCACTGAGACAAGAAGAAAAGGTCAGACAAGACCTTTAATGTGTGTTTGTATTTAAACATCAGCCCTAACAGAAAACCCTGAAGCTTTATACAATGAGTGGAGTCTTGTAAGAGCCCAATTACTCTATTGTCAGGTGAATGGTTTGCCTGGCACTCAGCTGTTCTGAGAGACACAAGGGGACTCAGTTACTGCCTAGAAAGAATAGATGCAGTTGTAATGATTCAGTGGCCTCGGCTGAAAGCGACATGTAAAGGCAGCTGCGTCTGCTGTGCTGTCTTTTCAGACTCACTTGATAATGCCAGTGTCGGTTTCAGCTGGAGCGTGTGCCAGATTTCCGATGGCTCGAGCTGGCATTTTAGAGCGGTTAATTGTGAAACTTGAGAAGAAAATGGGCCCATTCTTCCAAAGATGGCTATTGCGATACATCCTCTTTCCCTGACACAGTTTTCTAGGTCTCACTTCTGTCGTTTCCAAATGAAATGCAGGAGTGCCGAGCCCTTCCCCTGGCAGCTCCTAGATTGCCATTGTTGCTGGGACTGTTTTGGCTTGTTAAAATGTGCCCCGTGTTTTAAAATGAAATTGTCACTGCTGGGTGGTGCTGCATAACATGGTTTGACACTAAGCGCCAGCAGCTACAGAAAACAGACTTTTATTGCATTTATTCTTTGAGAGAAGAGAGTCTCTAAAGGCTCACAGCAGACATTCACTTAGTTAAATTTGAATGAACCCAAAGTGAACATTCTACACTGCTGTCTTTGTGTTCATAGAAACAGCCCCATCCAGTCTCACAAGGCTGTAAAGCAGTGTTAAGAAAAGACGGTCGTATTTAGAATCCAGAAGGGAAAACTTGAGGCTTTCAAAGCAGAATAAAAATATTGTAGGTGGGTAGAGCGAGTTTGCCATCTGATTTTCTTTTTCAGTTTTTCTGTGTATTTCCTAAAACACATGTATAGTCAACCAACACACACTAACCCCTGTCTAGTTTGGGTCTTTATATAGAATTCTCTGCCATTTTAAGACAAAGGGATAGGATTTGATTTGTAGGCCTTTTGCAAGCATGTGTTAGCATCTTAACTGCCTTTTAGCTAGATGAGTACCCAGAGAGAGATTGAACAAGGAGGGGGATCCAGGGTATATGCTTTTCAATCTGTAGCTCTCCGGGAATAAAAATTCCATAAAGTAACATCTGTAGTAATTAAGGGGTTATATTTCCCCTCCCATTCATGTCTCTGCTAGGAGGAAAGGTTATTTTCCCTAAGAGACAATAGATAGTAAGTACATCCTGTGGGAAGATAGAGCAGTAAGAATTCTTTTGTTCCTAAAAATATAAGTTTCTTACTTTTAAAAAATACTTAAACAAATTGGAAGGTTATGGTAACAGATTTCACTAGAAGAAAACCTATAAGAGTTGTTGAAATTGTACCTAATCTGCTCCTGAGTAATAGGGATGAAAGAACATTCATCTTGATACTCTTACTTGAAGATCTTCTGATGGAGGGGGTTGCTATTAAGCAATGAATGAAATCCTAACTTTGTTAAAATTTCACATGATGAAGCTTTAAAATGTTTTATTTACACATCAAACAAATTATTCATTCTTAAGATTTTTCCCTAAGTAATACATGAGTCTTTGGTGTCATCTTATAAAATACTGGCCAACTAATATCAAATTAGTTTCTTCTACAATATTTTCTTAGCCAGCTATAAGCATCATAAATCATGGATCCCAGTGAAAGACAACAAACAAGGACCTTTTGTTACAAAATTATTAACAATTTCAAGACAGGGACAACACAGATGTCAACCAAGTGCAGGATTGTTCCATGGAAAGTGCTCCATGTGAAGACAAGGATCTACATTATGTGGATGACCCAGGTCCTCCCAGCTGCCCAGCTCAGCCCCCTGCCCTACCTATTTCTCCAAAGGTCTTTTCTGCTTTCCGAGCCTTCTTCTCGGTGCTTTTCTGGCTTCTCTGCTTCCTCTCATATTTGAATTTCTTTAGCTATAATAAATATGTATAACTTACTGGCGTTTATTGACATATTTTCCTTATCTTGTTTCTTCTACATGTACTATGGTCCCAAAAACACATGTAAAATTTAGATAAAGAAAAGTTTACCACTCGTAGTGATGGGCTCCATTCCAAGGAAGTTCATATTAGTAACATAACAGAAAATATAAAGTTATACTTTGCCTTTGGGTCAAATTTCACACATTTCATATACATGCTTTTCTGAGTATGTAAGCTGTTTCTTAAGTTTGTTTTCATTTCTAGTGTACTCTGTGTAGGCTTTCATTTTCTTTCATAAAAATCAACTCTTTCATTTCAATCTTGTCTATCTAATTTTATAAAATAATAAAAGCATATGTAATTCATTATTTAGATATTGGTGCAAATGCTGTTGTGTGTATTGTATCCACTCTACCAAAACTGTGATGGCATTACTCAAAATGTTCATTACTTGGATTGTATATCAGATGCCCAAGTTGTGCATGAGAAATGCTGTTCAGGACTATTGGTATCCAGTACAAAATAGAAAATGAGGGATTATCCAAGCTTCAAAAAGTATAGGACCTCAGTTCTGTGCGTTTATATATTCTTCCTATGTGTTGGACCTCAAATAGCTCATGCTGGGTAACTTCTATACTACGGGTTTCCAATAAAAACGTCATGATGCTGGTAACTACATTGCTGTGCTAATCACTGCTTTAGGCTACAAGTTGTTCAAGTGAAACACATTTCTGTGATTTATATTATAGAGTCCCTTCCAGGGTAGCATACTAATTATAGTACAGGCTTTAATATTGGATAGGCATTAAGATTTCAAACCTCATTCTACCTCTTATTGAAAATCCTCAGTATCCTCATCAATATTACCTACCTTTCAGGTTTACTAATTTAGGCATTCGATCAACGTTTATTGAATGCTTCTAGTGTCAGATAACTTTTTATGACTCAGAGAAACCCATATCTCAGGGTTACTTCTGACTAAAGGCTCAGCATAAAAACATCAGCATAAGCAATTCTGATACAGGAGATATACTTTCCACAGTATGAGTTTCTGATGTTTTATTACCAGGCAGCTCAGTGTTGTAATGCCAAAAATTTGGGTCATTACCAAATCAAACTTTTCTGTTACTTTTTTGTTTTTCTCTCTCTCTCTCTCTCTCTCTCTCTCTCTCTCTCTCTCTCTTTCTCTCTCTCTCTCTCTCCTCCCTTTTCTCTTTTTCTGATATAGGCAAAAAACATATAAAAGCATATAAAATATAAAAATGTGTTTGATTTGCTATTTACCTTCTTTTCCTAGAATGGAATCTACTGAAAAATGTGAAGTAGTAATTCAACATTTTAATGGAAAATATCTGAAAACACCACCAGGCATCCCAGGTAAGAATGATCATAAAGAAATCAACAAATAGTACCTTGGCTTATTGCAATTATAAGATGATTGTATAGTGAGGTGAGGCCACATCTGCTTTCGTAAATGTGTATTTTTCAATACTATATAGCAACTTACCTTTCTCAGATGTTTCTTGGTGATTCCTGTTTGTCCTTTCTTTGAATACACAATGCTAATTCCTTAACACGTATTAGAGGGAAATCATGGAATCGTAACAAAGCATAAAGAATGCACTTGACATGTGAAAAGCTTATGACTCTTAGCATTAATGTTGAAAGTTTGAGATCATTCTTAAGGTAAAAGGGATTTAAGAGATGGAGGGTGGATAAGGGGAGGGAAGAAATAGGGGATGCAAAAACAGATTTGGGATGTGCAATGTACGCGTATCAACTTCCCACATGGAATGTAAGCATTATGTACTGCACACATATAATAAACAAAAATAAAAAATATCAAAAGATTGATTTTTAATTTAAAAAATAGCAGTGATATTTGAGGCTATTCATAGTGGAGTCCAGAGTGACGGCAGTCCCCAAACATCTTACCAGTCACTGATAAGAAAATTTCACCTAAGGGCTGGGAATTTAGCTCAATGGCCTAAGTGTCTACCTGGCAAGTGCAAGGTTGTGAGTTCGATCCCTGGTAGTGGGGGTTCGGGGTGGGGGAGAAAATTGCACCTAAATGTAAACATGGAATAACTCTTATGGTAATTTGACTTTGTTATGGAATTTGAGTGCATAATTTTATATTTTACAGTAATATCATTTACTAACAGGTTGGAGAATTTTAAAAATACTTTATAGTCATTTGAGGCAGTTTAAATCCCACTCTAAAATATCCTATGGCATTTCACAATTCCACACAACAAAATTCTTGCAGTTTTATACGTATTATAAAAAGATACAACTTTATGTTAGTAAGAATTATCTTCAACATAAAAGAATTGAATATAAAATGACTTATAAGAGTTTTAAATGACTTGAGTTGGTGTTAATTTGACAATAGGATGCTTGGAAGGTACTTGATGTTAGGTAAATTTTAAAATTAATTCACTAATGCATAAAAATTAATGATTGAATGAAGTGTTAAAGTGAGAAAAAAATTACAATGATTATAAAGAACTACCTGACTAATGAATATTTGCTTGTTTATCTTTTGATTATGATGATTCTCAGAGAAAAAAATGACTTCTTCAGTCTAATAATATTTTTCTTTTGGTATTATCTTAAAGATGAATTTCAGTAGCATTTGGGCTACAATGCATCTATTTAAAATATATTAGCGTATTTGTGGGCTGAGCATTTCAGTTCTCTAAAATATATTGATGTTCTATAGAAAAATGTAAATGAAAAGAAATATTTGTGTATGGGAGTCAAAGATATTTTCTGACATGGTTGGTTTTGGTAAGATGTGAGGAGAGCAACATGACCCTTTGGACTGACGTGTAGATGATAGGAAAAATCCAGAGTAGCTGATCACTGGATACTCAGCCAGTGAGCGTACAGTGAAGTCTGCTTTGGTTTGGTTGGCTTCCCTGCGTAGCGTTCCTTTGAGAACTGACTGCATTATGATCCAATTGGAGACATATGGTGTTGTTAAGAAAAGAGTTAGCAGTTTTCATCTCAGCATGTAAGCTGCCCTTGCATTCTAGGAGAAATACTTTTTTCCCCCTTTTAGCATAAACAGCATTTTTAAGACACTCTGCTCAGAACTGTCAATGAATAATGGAGTTGCATTGTAGTGGATTTTCATGTTATTTTTTACCAATTTATCTAATAGTAGTCGCCTATGTAAAAGGTATTCGAACTAGGTGTGAGTGACTTATTTATTTAAATGATTTTAAAAAATAAGAAAACTATGTAGAAGTCATTGTTGATTAAAATTCCACAGATTTTAACATTTTAGGTTTCTTCCTTTTGGGTAAAGGTATATAGAAATCCTCTGTGATCTAATTGATTTGTAAATATTTTATTTTATTTTATTTTATTTTATTTTATTTTCCCTGTAGAACACACAGCTTCCTAATACTACTTAATGCTAAAGACAAAGGAAGTCACTATGAATCCCAAAGGTCTGGGTATTCTTCGTGAATACACACGCTCTGATATTAACCTATCTAATATCATAGCTACACCCAATGGAAACATTGTGAATAGCAGGAACTTGGTTATGTGTTTCTCACTAAGTTGTATCTCATGGGAATAAGAAAAAATAATAACGATGTTTACTTATAACTTTAAAGATATAACTTTATGCTTCTGAGGTTTGCACTTGATGATAGAATTAAATACATAATAATGATCATCATCTCAAAAGTCTGCTCTTTTATGTATTCCTTTGGAAATCAAGTAGAGTTTAATAAAAACTTCATATGCTAATTGAAGATACTTAATCTTTCATAACTAAACTTGAAGTGGAATAAAAGTGGAACAATGCAAAATATGACAGTTCAGCAAGTAAGTAGAACAGTGCCCCCATGGGTATAATTACAAAGTTCCTGTAGGTATAGTCAATTTGGGGTGTATGCTGTCTGCCTTAACTGATCTTTATAGCTCGTTTGTTGTGTCCTGTTGAAATCTTTTCAGAACTTATATCTTAATCCAATTTTTTATTCTATCTTGAAAACAGAGAGTAGAATATCATGGGGAGCCCCAGCAGCAGATTAGAGACAATCCTTCAACTTATTTTAAAAGTGAACATTTTGGTAACGTCTTTGAATATAATATTTAGATAGCTGCACTTTGTTTATGGATTTACTAATTTAAAAGCTATCTTAATTCATGCGCTACACCTGAAACAACAATAGAATTGAAAAAATAATTGAAGAATCTCAACTTTTCTTACCATCAAGATCTACAATGGTTAAATTAGAAATTTGTGATTTTGCAGAACTTCATATTGATGGTTTTAATGCAGTGTTTTAAGCTATGAACAAGGGACCTACAGTGTCCCCATAATGACCTGATGTCCTCAGGTAATAAGAAAGGTATACAAAAGATTAAATGTTAAATCAATCATCTTTCCTTCATAAGAGATGAGATTGAGAATGATCTGGGTGTTCAGGTCATAGATTTCCTTTCATAGTAGAACTTTGCTTTCAGTGTTACTTTAAATAAGTACAGATCTATCTGTGCTATATTCATATGACCACTATAAATACAGTTTGGGAGAACTTGCAGAAGTGTTCAAACACCATTGAGCAACTGCAGTGTCATTTTGTCTCTCCTGACAGTGATGATAACTATTACAGGATATCTAAGCTGTTCTTTTTTTTCCTGACATGAACATCTAATTTCCAAAATACCTATGTCAACCCAAAACTTTGATGTGGCTCTTAATTTCAAATTCTAAAAACTTCATAATTTTAAGATTATTTTTAAGAAGATGTAACATTGACACACTTATGTTGTCCTCTCCATTTGAATTTGGATCACTATAGAAATAATATATTTATTAAACATGATTTGTATAAATAGCGGGTTCTAAAGATACTGGCTTTTGTGTCATCCTTCATCTCTCCCTCAGCTTTTCACATTTATTTGAAAAGTTCTATTTTTGACGGGTGTCATTTATCATGATTGCCTATTGGATACTCCCCAAACTTACTCTGTCCATTTTAAGTTATAATGTTATCTCCAGATTTTGATTACCTGGGCCGAGCTATACAGTACATGCAAAAAAGCCTGAACTCTTGAGGACTGCTGGACCAGGAACAGGAAGCTAGCAAAGATCAAGGGCAGTGCTGTTAGCTGCAGACAGGAAGAAGAGCCCAGTGTCAATCAATGGTGTGTCATTAGCGCAGAGAGAGAGAGAGAGAGAGAGAGAGAGAGAGAGAGAGAGAGAGAGAGAAGGAGACAAGGAGAGAGGGACAGAGGGAGAGAGGGAGAGAGGAAGAGAGGGACAGAGGGACAGAGGGACAGAGGGTCAGAGGGTCAGAGGGAGAGGGAGAGAGATCTTCCAGAATATTCTCCCTCCCCTAGACAAAAAGAAAACACAGTGTTCCATAAATGTTGCATGTCCTACATATTGATCTTGATGCTCTCTAGACAAAATGAAGGATCATTAGTTGCTTGCTTGCCTAACCCCAGACATTCTTTTGTCCCATAATGAATTGCACAGCTATGCTGTACATCCCCAAAGCCTTCCATTTTCAAATAGCTCCTGAGAGCAAAGGGTAAGGTTCCAGACACATCAGGGATGTAGTCGGGGATGAACTTGAAAAGCTCACTTTCAAAGAGCCCCCAGAGCAGAGCGATGCACCACGCCAAAAAGGCTTCCGCTTGCAAGGACGCTTATTAATGAATGGAACACACAGGCCGGTTTAGAGAAAAATGAATCATATTTTGCTCTCAGACCAGACTTTTGTCTGCACATGTTCATATAGATGAAACCATCTTTTCAGAAAAATAATCGAATAAACATCTTGTGATAAGAGTCCCTTATTTTTAAGGTAACTTTTTCCTGATTCAAATTGAACACTGTCAAGTAGGGTAGAGAGATGGTTGAGAGGAAGGATAACACATTCTAAGGCTTCTTAGGTATTAACAGATCTTCTCACCAACAAAAATTTGGGTAAATAATTAAATACCAGAGAAATCATGTTCTTTTAATAAATAAAATAAAACAAAACAAAACGGGTATGCCCTCTTGATAGTTTGACATAGTAATGTTATTGTTTTGTGTCAATAGAAATAAAATAAAACCATGAAATATATGGGTACTTCATGAAAGCATATAAATAAAAAGCTTAAAATAATCACTTTTAGAAATAAAATTATTTAAATTTAACTGCCCTCCCAGAGTAAAATATCAACATTTTAAGACGCAATTTTATTAAAAGAAATTCTTTAAAAATCTGAATAATGGAAAACAAACTTTATAACCTTATGAGGGTTGAAAAACCATGTAATTTGTATTTCCTCGGTAGTACCAATCCATGAATTTCACAGATACAACTCTTGTTGAAAAACAGGTACCATACAAAAGTACTATGGTGTACAATTTGAGGGGGAAAGTCTTTGTTGCCCCAGTCAAAACTTTGCTTCATTTTAAGTGTTTCTTCTTTATGAAATACATCCTCAGTTTTGTAATACACTTTGCAAATATTCTTACCTCTAATTGGGTGTAAGTTAGGATTTCTCCTTAATAAGAATATTTTTGTAATATTTAATGTGCTGCTTTTTGTGAAGGCTCTCATCTTTAATGTTAGTGATATCTTCTAGATTATTACCATGCATCAAATATATATTGATTCAGATAAAAAAAATGCCTTTAGGGTATTATTGGTGAATGTTATAGAGGAGTGAGTCAACTTTATGGTCAACAGTATCTTAGAATCTGTATGAATTCTATGAAAATTGATTCGATCAGTCATTCCTCAACCTATCTATGGAGCTACATTTGGTTTTGTGAAGGTAAATCTGTTATATTTTAGTATTCAACATAGGATTAAACATTAAACATTTAAGATTAAACATTAAACACAGGAGAAAGAGGACAAAATTGATTAAATTTGTAAACTGAATACTGAGGAGCTAGAGAGAGAAGGGAGAAGGATTATTTCCAGGAGACTGTATATTATTTAAGGAAATTTTGTGACTAATGTTACATTCTCATCCATCTGTGATTTCAGCTGAAGGTAAGATGTGCATTCTCTTTGTGTTGTGGTTTGTGTCTAGGTAGCCCCCCAAAGCTTTATACACTCATGTGGGGTTTTTTGTAGGGGGTTGGATCTAGGTTGTGGTACTGGAATTAAGGATTTGTGGTACTAGGTTAGTCCACTTATTTGTTTAGGAAAGGACTGCCCTGATTGTGGGCGGCATTACCCAAAAGGCTTGTAGCCTGGATGGAGTCAAAGGAAAGGGACTGCTTATTGTCTCTTGTCTATCCTGCCATGGAGTGTTTCTTTTCCATGATGGCCCTCTTCCATTCCAGGCTGACCTGGAGTCAGCCACCTATGGACTGAAACCTCTGTTAACAATGAGGTGAAATAAACCTTCCCTCCTTTTACTTTGGGTGTTCAGTGTTTTGTCTTAGCAATGAAAAAACTAAAATACCCTGTAATCCAATAGGATCTCTTCTCAGGCATATCAGTGGGTAATGGTGAGCAAGTGGTCCTTTGGAGGTAAAGTGTGAGTCATATTCTGTGAAGTCCTTGAGTAGCTACCCACACTGGTACCATGCTTGTTGTGGTACCATTTTTAGCTTCTCTTTCTTCCCTATCACTCTTTCCCTTTTCCCTCATATGATTACTCACATCATCTCCAAATACACCCTTTTTTCCCCGGCTTTACTTCTAGGAAACTCAAGTTAACTTTGGGCTTCATTTTATTTGGCAATTCCTTTTTGATTTAGAACTTCTGACTATAAAAGAAAGTGACCCAGCAAGAAGAGTGAAGAGGAATTTCATGGAGCAAATAATTTTTTCATGACATAGGTATTTTTTTTTCTTAACAACAGGGATTATAAATTACAAAGTAGGCTGGAGATGAATATAGTACTAGCTCGTAAGTAGTGCACCAGAGTTGAAGTTTAGCAAGAGTGATATGAAAAGTGAATTAACAAAGTCCCAAGAGAACCGTAGCTGTCATTACGTAACTGAGATGACAGTGAGAAGGACTGTTAAAACAGGAAGGACTTAGGGCAGCCATAAAATGAGTAAAGTGCAGAGAATTTAAGGCATAAGGAATTACCATCATCCAAAGCTAATTTTTGAGCTTTCGGTCTTGGATGTCTGATGAAAATAAAAGGGACACGAAGCAGTCATAGTGCCAACAAAGGACAGAGAGGTTCAGGCACAGGGAATTACTACCATAGAGAAAATGATATTGAGGTTTTGGTCTTAGGGAAATGTAAATGTATGAATGCCTGTAAAAAAAATGTGGAAATGACCTTTAGATGAATCACTAGAACTTCTGATTATAACACTGGAAGATTTTACCAATACACTTTGGATTATAGTTAAGCACCATTTTTTTTATTTAAAGAGAAAAAAACAGAAAAAGAGTAGATATATTACAGAATTTTTAAAAAAGATAAACAGTAAGAAATCACTAGTTGATGAATTACATATTGTTCTTTTAGAAATAGTTGTTCAAGTTACAAATTTAAAGCATTCAAAGTGGATGTTCAAGCAATGAGACTGCAAACAGATCTGTTCAACAATCCAGCAAGAACTTAGAAATATGGTTATCAATTCTACACACTTAAATATACATGCAGTTATATCTTTTATAGTACTTCCTATTTCCTCTCTTTGTTACAATAGCAATTATACATTTTTTAAATTTCACTTAGAGAAAAAAAGCAAAACAGAAAAAAGGGTAACAATACAGAATTCTGAAAGAAAAAAAGAGAAAAAAACACTAAGAAATCACTAGTTGATAAATTACATATTGTCATCTTGGATATAATTGTTCAAGTTACAAAATTAAAGAACACATAGTAGACATTCAAACAGTAAGGCTGCAATCTCCCTTTTCAGCATAGTATAATTTTCAACATATAGGTCTCTTACATTTTAGTTAGGTTGATTCCTAAGTGTTTCATTTTTTTAGATGTTATTGTAAAGGGCTATATTTCCATAATTGCTCTCTCAGTGAGTTTTTTGTTTGCGTACAGGAGTGCTATTGATTTTTGAGCATTGACTTTGTATCCAGCTACACTGCTGAACCTGTTTATTACCTCTAGTAGTCTTTTAATGGAGTTTTTTGGGTCTTCTATATAGAGTATCATGTCATCTGCAAATAGTGATAATTTAACTTCTTCCTTTCCTATCTTTATTCTTTTATTTCTCTCTCTTGTCTGATTGTCTTGGCAAGCATTTCCAGAACTATATTGAAAAGGAGTGCTGATAGTGGACATCCTTGTCTTGTTCCTGATTTTAAAGTGAAAGCTTTCAGTTTTTGTCCATTTAGTATAATGTTGGCTGTTGCTTTGTCATAGATTGCCTTTGTAAGGTTGAGGTAGACACCGTGTATTCTGAGTTTCTGAAGGGTTTTCATCATGAAATATGTTGGACTTTATTGAAAGATTTTTCTGCATCTATTGAGATGACCATGTGGTTTTTGTTTTTGGCTCTGTTGATGTTGTGTATTACATTTATTGATTTGCATCTGTTAAACCATCCCTGCATTCCTGAAATGAACCCCACCTGGTCATGATGCATAATCTTCTTGATGATTTGCTGCATTCTATTTGCCAGTATTTTATTGAGAATCTTTGCATCAATGTTCATTAGTGAGATTGGCCTATAGTTCTCCTTTTTGCTTGGGTCTTTCTCTGGTTTTGCTATGAGTGTAATACTTGCCTCCAGGAATGATTTAGGGAAGATTGCTTTCTTCTCAATTTCATTGAAGAGTTTAAGGAGTATTGGCATCAAATCTTCTCTAAATTTCTTGTAGAGTTCAGCTGTGAATCCATCAGGACCTGGGCTCTTCTTGGTAAGTTTTTAATTATGTTTTCAATTTCAATAGCTGATATTGCGTGGTTCAAAATTGCTATATCTTCTTGGTTGAGCTTTGGTAGTTCATATGTTTCTAGGACTCTGTCCATTTCATCTGTGTTTTCCACTCTATTTGAGTAGAAATTTTCAAAGTAGGTATTCATGATCTTTTGAATTTCCATGGGATCTGGCGTAATTTCCCCTTTTCAGTTCTTATTGCATGAACTTGAGTTTTTTCTTTCCTTTTCTTGATAAGGTTAGCTAGGAGTTTGTCAATTTTGTATATTCTCTCAAAAACCAGCTTTTTGATTCATTTATTCTTTGTATTTTTTTTAGTTTGAATTGCATTGATTTCTGCTCTAATCTTTACAATTTCCTCTCTTCTATGAGCTATTTTCCTCTTAAGACCACTTTCATTGCATCCCACAGATTACAGTATGTTGTTTCTGTATTTTCATTGATTTGTAAGTATTGCTTTATCTCTTCTTTAATTTCATCTGCAGCCCACTAGTTGTTCAAAAGGTGTTATTTAATTTCCATGTATTTATACAGGTTTTTTTCATTTTTTTTCCATTAATCTCCAATTTCAGTGTGCTATGGTCAGATATTGTGCATGAGATGATTTCAATACCTTTGCATATACTTAAGAATGTTTTATGGGATAATATATGGTCTATTTTAGAGACTGTCCCATGCACATCTGAGAAGAATGTGTATTCTAATGTGGTTGGGTGGAACACTCTGTAAACATCTACTAAGTCCAATTGCTCACAAGTATGATTCAGTTCTGTTATTTCTTTGCTGGATTTTTGTCTAGTTGATCTATCTCTTTGTGACAATGGGCTATTAAGATCTCCTGTTATAATTGTGTTCTTGTGTATTTGGTTTTTCATGTCCATTAGTATCTGTCTTATATAGTTGGGTGCTCCTGTATTTGGTGCATATATATTTATAGTTGTTAGTTCTTCCTCTTGAATTTTTCCACTAATGAGTGTATAGTGACCTTGTTTATCTCTTTTAATCATTTTACATTTGAAGTTCATGTTGTCTGCAAAGAGAATATTTACCTCTGCTTTTTTTCTGGGTTCCTGCTGCATGGAATACTGTTTTCCATCCTTTGACTTTTAATCTATGAGTTTTCTTTTGGTACGATGTGTTTCTTGTATATAGCATATTGTAGGATCATGTTTCTTGATCCATTTTGTCAATCTATTTCTTTTGATAGGTGACTTGAGGCCATTTACATTTATGGATATCACTGATATGTACTGGCTCAACTTTGTCATGTTATTTTCTAGTGATTGGCTTTCTGCTTTTCCCCTTGTTTAATTGCTTGGCTTACCTAGTTGTTTTTTTTCTATTGTTGTTCTGAGGATTGTGTTTGTTTTTAATCTCTGTCTAGTGTGTCATTCAGTACTCTTTCTGGGGTTGGTTGGTGGACGTGAGTTTCTTCAGTTGTTCTTTGTCATGGAAGTATATTGATTCTCCATTAAATTTGAATGAAAGTTTTGCTGGATACATCAGTCTGGGTTGAAGGTTGTTTTCTTTCAGGGCTTGAAATACCTCACTCCAAGCTCTTCTTGACTTGAGAGTTTGTGCTGAAAAGTCTATTGTGATTCTAATGGGCTTTCCTTGATAGCTGAGTTATGTCTTTTCTCTAACAGCTTTTAGTATTCTGTTTTTATACTGTATATCTGAGATCTTAATTATTAAGTGCCTGGGTATGGATTTATGTTGACTCTGACTGTTTGGTGTTTTATATACCTTACTTATCTGCATATCAGCTTTTTCCCCATATTTGGGAAATTTTCTTCTATTATTTCTGTGAATATTTTCACTATGTCATTTGCATTGACTCCTGCCTCTTCACTGATGCCTAGTAATCTTATATTTTTTCTCTTGGCATCATCTTGAAGCTGTTGGATTATCACTTTATGCTGCTTTGTTATTTTTAAAAGTTCTATCCTTTCCTGATCACTAATTGCGATCCTGTCCTCAATGTGTGAAATCCTATCCTCAGCTTCATTTAAACAGTTTTGCATGCTTTGAATAGAATTTTTTGATTCTTGGATGTCTCTTTGAGTTTGTTTCATGAACTCTGCATGTTTCTATATTGTTCATTCAAGGTTTCAATCAGTTTCCTATGCTCCAGTACTTTTTTCTCTATTTCTTCTTTAGCTGCGCTCAGCAACTCCTTTACTAAGGTTTTATTTCTGTTTTTACATGGGAGAGTACTTGTAATTTGATTTCCTCTATAGCCTCATGGAGTTTTTTTTTTTTATTTCACTCACTATCTTTTCAGAGTTTCCTGGTGTGTTTTTTTTGGGGTCCTCTATTTCAGTGTCTCCTGTACTTCCTCCTGGTGGACTAGAGGTTTGGGACTGCATTTTGCATTTTTGTTTTGCCATTTTCACTCTGCCTGGTGTTTTCGGTGTGTAGGGGGACAGTCACCCACACTCTTCACACTCACCAAGATCTTACAGTTAGTTGGAAGGGTCTTTACTACTAGCCCTAATTACCCCCTGTATACCTCTATGTTAGGGGCATACTCACCACACTGACACAGTTAATCCACTGTAGTCCAAGGTTCACTGCCTGGGAGTAAAGTTCCAAGTTTTTTCCATGTGCTGTGATTGTACCAGAGCGCATGGTCTGGACCCAAGTCTGGATTCTGGGTCCTGCTTACTCCTTGGAGTTCACTGGGTGTGGCCCAGTTAGGCCCCCATCCCTGTGTGCACCTTGATGTGGTCTCCAACACAGGGCATGGTCTTACTGCCTGGGAGCAGGCTCAAAGTCCCTTTCTGTGTACTAGGATTCTGACAAAGCATGCAGTCAGGGCCCAAGGCTGTCTTAGTTACTTTTTACACTGAGATAGTTTCCAACACCACACTGGCTGGAGCCTGTTGAGGTCTTCTGTTTGGGAAAGTGCTTCCTGAGTCTCTCATCCAGCTAGCACAGTAATCCACTGTAGTCCGAGGTTCAGATGTTCCTGGTGGAAGGGTGGGCCCAGCAGAAGCAGTCAGGGGCAGTTTTAGGCCTGGGGTGGATTTTCACTATCTGTTCCCAGCATATTTATAACATCCAGTACTCAATTTAAGATTGCCAAGTTTATGAAGAATCAGGAGACTGATTTTAGTTCTTGGAGGTGTCAGTCCATACTCAGTTGGCTCCAAGGTAGGGTGGCATGGCAAGGCCACAGTTCATGATGGCTGCAAACAGCAAGGCAGAAATCTGCCAAAGAGAGAGCAAGAACTATTTTTATACTACACTTTCACTTTCTTTTCTTTCTCTCTTCGCATAGAAAAGTATCTTGAGAATATAGGGAAAAGATAATTTCTTGGCTTGTGTTTTTGTTTCTTTTGTTATACTACTGTTGCTTCTCTATCCTGGAGGAATTACCACATTGTTCCTTATTCCTATTATAATATTAAAATACATATGTAAATTTTATCAATAGAATATTACTAATACTTTTCTGACAGTGTCTTCTGTAGCTTTGTATGCAGTCTCGATGAATAGGAATAGAATTTAACTGGAATCTCCATCTGAGTCCAATATCTGGTTATTTAATGTAGCCTAATTTTATGGGTCAAAGAAGGACATGGAGAAGGTTTTCTATATAACACCCAAGCCATGACTAGTCTTCATCAATTATTGCTAAAATAGTAACTCCCATTAGGTCTACACAAGTTTCTGAATTGAAGATTTCACAGTAAAAACAACAAAATAAATAAAAAGTCCTTAATGTTATTTCTGAGACTGTGTTGGGTTTTGCTTTCTGCCAGCATCACTAATGAGTAGTTAAACCATTTAGTGTTTGTCTCAGTGAGTCTTATTAGCAAGCAAAGAGGGCAGAGTGGCTTAAGACCAATTAAGACACAGCTAGGGAGACCAAACTGAATGATTAAATGCTTAGTACATTTCTAAATCTACCATTTCTTTTAATGGGTTTATTTAAAATAAATTTGAAGCAATTTCTGAATCAACGGATAGTATTCTGAATTAAATGTTTGCCAGTTTTTCCTAGTAAGCTTCAAAAGTCTACTATACACACAGTTCATTACTTATGGGCTAAAGTTTTAGAATGAAGTGTCTATAAAAGTTCAGAAAATTCTTTAAGAGAAATATAAATTAAAACCACACTCATTAAGCAGGCGCTGAACCAGGAATCATTTGTTTATCTCATAATCTGCCTCCTCTGAGTTCTTCTATCTTTAAGTCCTTGAATGATGAATCAATTATTTTACTATTATTTTAGCTATTTTTCACCACAGGAAGAGAAATCTTTCTTAGGAAATTGGCAAGATGATGTTCTTTTTTGTAGAATACACGTATTTCAAAGACATATATGTCCCTGTAAAATGTGAACTTCCCTCATGACTTTGATGTGTGTCTCTCCCCTTTTCTATAAACAATTACTCTTTAAAGCATTTCAGTACAATTGCTGCACTTTGTTCTTTGCTTCAAGCATCTGAATAAATGCTTATCACAAAATATTAATAATTATCTATTAAATAATTAAATACATAATACTGGTAGACAGAATAATGACCCCCAAACATCTCTTGTTTCAGCCTTCCAAATCACAAATACATTAAATTACATGGAAAAGAGGAATTAAGATTGCACCCAGCTGCTAATAAACTGACCTAAAATAGGAAAATTATCACATATTACCTGGATAGATCTGTGAAATCACAGACTTCTTCAAAGTGAAAGAGGAAGGCAGAGAAGAAAAAAGTGATACAATGTGAACATGACTTAACTCTCCAATGGTGGCCTTGAAGTTGGAGGGATGTGGGAAGACCTGGAGAGCTGAAACAGGGAATGGGCTTCTCCCCTATTCTCCAGAAATAGACTTCGTCCTGCTGATGTCTTAATATTGGTCCATTGGATCTGGTCAGACTTTAGGCCTCCAAAGCCATAAGATAACAAACTTGTGTTGTTCTGTGACTCTTAATTTTCTGATACTTTGTTATAATAGTAACAGAAAGCTCACACATTAGTGAAGAACTTATTTTCATACAAACTGAATTTCATACAAACCATTCTTATATTACATAACTAAACAGCCTCTGGGAAACTTATGGATTCTCCCGCTTTTTGACCTTTTTTTGTCATTTGTCTTATAAGTGTATTAAATGAAAAATGCTATTTTGTTAATTTTAAAAATCTTGTTGATTATTTTAACTATTTTTCTTGATATCTTCTCCAAATGATTTATTAGAGTAGAAGAATATACTCTTTTTATTTTTATTTATTTATTTATTTATTTATTTTTTTGCTGCCTCTGGGATGCAACTCACAACCTCACGTTTACAGAGTAGGGCCTTAGCCAACTGAGCTAAACCTTGGAGCCCTAGAGTAGAAGAATATGAAATGCCTGAAAAGAGGACCTTAAGGAGAGGAATCCATGCATTTCAGAGCACATTATTTTTAGACTGAAAGTAGTAACATAATAATGTGAATCATCTGGCACTATATAACACAAAAGGAAAATTATAACAATTAAAAAACCAAATGCACGTAAATATGCATTTCTTAGGTTTCAGTAACTACTCACTTCATTTTAGTAATTTTCATTATTGAAAGAGTGTTGGCATTTGTGAAAACAAGATGAAGTTTATCAAGGTTACACAGATGACATCAAATGCAAGCTCTTGGCCGATTATATCTAATGGACAGTTGATGGTCACAAGCCACTTCACTAACCTATGACACAAAGGATGTTCATCTTTTTGGTTGTGTTCCCTATCAAAGCCTGGTTTAGAGGTGTATATTAAAAATTCAGGGGAGGTAAACTTTGGCACATAGCATGTCTTAAAAAAATGATTCTTATTGTTCAAGTGAATATTCAAAAATGTGTTTCTCAGCCAAAGGTCTGTTATTTATGTCCCAAGTCTGGGAGGTTGTAAGTGTGAAAACAGAACCATTTTCTCTTGAACTGAGAGTGAGATTTACTTTGGACCACAAGTTTTTCTCAAACAGTTGCACTGGTTAAATCACAGAAACACCCTGAAAAGGACAGAACAATTTAAGTCTCTTTCTAGCCTTCTCCTATCAGAGCAGATATTACTGTTACCAAGAGCTTGTCCATTTTCATCGGTCAGCATCTGCATCACCAACTTTAAGTGGACTGTCCTGAGACTTCAGGCAAGATTTTGCCTATGAAGGATGAGAGAAATGTCTAGGATTTATACCTGTCTGCGTAGGGCAATCAATAAACAATGACTGACAGGGGTCACAGTGACGATCTACCACTTCCTTGCCCCTGCTGAATACCCCTGTGCATGTCCTGCACCATCTCCACAGCTTGCCTGAAGGATTCAGTGTCTGTGCTTTGTGGGACTCAGCTCAACTCTCTCTGCTTGCTTAGCACGTTTACTTCCCAGGTTCAATTCCCCACCCCCTAAGAGTTTTTCCTGGACATATATCCTAACAATTTCACTTTTGCAAGCATTTTTGTTTCAGGGTTTGCTTATGGTGAACCCAAACACAGAAAGGTATTAAATTCAAGTAGGCATCAAATTTATTATGATTCATTTGTTTTCATTCATAGTTTGAACTTCAGAGTCTCATCTATAAAACAGTCTTAAGTAAATTGAATTCCTTAAGGTAGTTTGTAGCAGAATTTAGATGCGAATATAACATTCCTCCAACTTCTTGACTTCATCAGAGATAGACCTAGGAGACGCACTGTTGTAACACGACATTTGTTGATGGCTAACAGCCTTTTGTTGTTTTTGGTACTTGGGTATTGAAAATGAGGAATCCTACATGCTTAGCACAAATTTTACCCCTGAATCACATTCCCAGGCTTATAACAGGGTTTTATTTTTGTGGTTTTTGTCCTATAAACAGTGAGTCTCAGTAAAACATTTACAGTGGTAGACAGAATGATGAGGTATCCTATGAGTGAGCAGGTCACTGGTTAATAGTGTGGTTTAGCTAATCATAATATGTTTTGATAAAGTGTCATTTAATAGAATATAAACTGTATCAATATATAAAGCACTGGGTTTAAATATATTTTTATAAATCTTAACAAAACTAAAAGCATTAAGATAACGTATTGAAACTAATCTGTTTTTACACACTGTTCTAAGACGGCATGGTAACTTTGAAATAAGTTGTGTTCCAGAGACCCTTGAAGGTCCCTGAAACCCTTTCCAGCAGGCTGCAAAACCAAAAATATTTTCATAGTAATCTTAATACATCAGTTAACTTTTTCACTCCCATTATCTCGGGAGTGTAGTCAAGTATCTCAGATGCCCCATGATTTGTGTTTGGCAAAGGTTGAATTACCAAAGATATAAGATTATAGTGATTTTCTACTAAGCTAGAAATTATAGAATATTTGAAAAATGTAAAACCAGGCAACTCTTAAAGCTACTTGTTTTTGAAAATAATTTTTAAATAAAAATATTTATAATAACTTGTAATGATTCTATCATTATTATTTTAAAGTAAGAGAATAAAGAAGTACCAAAAAAGTCACAACTTTATTTTTGAAATGTTAAATATCAGATACAGTATTATATAGACACAATCTGTATGTGCCAACGTTCTTTTGGGTCTTCAATAATTGTTAGGGATTTAAATACATTCTAAGACAAACAAATCTTGAAAATCACCACTGTAGTAAAAAATTCAAGTCCTTTCGTCTTCTTAGAATTAGAAGAGATTAAGGATAAGATGAAGTGTTTTTTGTTTTGTTTTGTTTTGTTTTGTTTTGTTTTGTTTATTGGTACCAGGGATCAAACTCACAACCGCATGCTTGCAAGGCAGGTGCTTATGCCGCTGACCTAAATCCCCAGCCCTGTATAAGATGAAGTTTAAAACATCTTTTCATTGTTTAAAGTTTTATTTTGAAAAGTTAGCTGTATTCTAAAAATAATTTTACATGGAAAAATTATGAAACAGAAGCCAATTAAATAACTTCCACATGTTTTGTGTAAACATGCAGGTAATTGAATGTCTGGTAAGCATATTTTTTATTATTTTTGTTGTTGTTATTGAACGTAAAGGCAATGATTACTCTTCTGAACTTCTGCATAGTTTTTATTAGCAAATATATTTGACAAAATATATGGCTATTTTATGAAAGCAATTTGGATAAGCAGTATAAGTTTGCTAGAAGTGTGAGGATGAAGCTGTGTGAATTTGTGAATGATGTGAATCTAGAAAAAGTTTAAAACTACTGTTTAAAATCCAGAGAGATAACCACAGATATTGCATGGGAGTTACCATTACAAGGACAGTTCTGTGCAGCTTCTCTGAGTCACTGCTAACTTCAGAAGTGCCATCTCCCAGCTAGACACTGCCACTGAGTACAATTCACCGCTTGGGATATAGCTTAAATGCAAGCTTCCAGATTTACTAGTTGTAGTAAATAACTCATAAGACAATAGTACATTAAAGACTAATATTTAAGTAATTGAACAACAGGTGCCATTTATGTTCATGATTTTTTTTATTTTCAAAAACGGTCTCTTTTCCAGAATTACAGAATCATAAATTTCATACAGCAAGCAATTGTATCTTACACAGATTTGAAATAGCTCTAAAGCAAGTGCTTACTTGTTTATCAGTATAATTATAACTGGATGAATCTGTGTAACAGACTAAGAACGTAAGGTAAAATTTCTTGTGTCATTTAATTTTGTGTAGACAGAGTTTAATGTTCAGTTAGTCCTTTTGACTGTCCTTCCCTTTCTCTCATGCCACAGACAAGCATTTTGCATTTCTCCAGCCTTTGATGTTTACTCTGAGACCTACATTACTGACACCCTCTTTTCACTTGGAGTTTAATTGGCATGAAGACATAAACTTATCATTTTGCTTTTGGAGACAGGTGGATTCTACCTTGAATTTTGATTTTTGCCTCTTTACTTTTAAACTTAGATAGGTTATTTAGTCTTTTGCCAAGTTCATCCTGGAACCTAATAGTTCTATTAGATGAAACAGTAACTCCCTTACAAGGGTATTGCCGGAATAAACAGAACTTCTGCACAAAGTTCTACAGGATATGGCAAATAGTAGAGGTATTATTTATAGTTTTTATTAACATCATATGAATCATTTCACCAATGTCTACCTTCTAGGCTTGAAGTATAACTTGCTAGTTGAATTTTATGAATTATAACCTTTGATGGGCATCTTTGGTACAAGAGCTATATAAAATATATCTTTTTAAGCAAGAGAAAGCCTACTCTTCCATTTTGAGCTTTGCATACTGTTGCGTAATCTCCTTCTAGAACAGTAGCCAATAAATTTTAAGTGTCTGTAGTGGTGCTTAACAGTCTTCCAGAATGTTTGGAAAACATGTAGTACTACTAAGTATTTACCTGGAATTTGTTCTGATGATCCCTAGATTCATAAACAATGATCACACTCTCAAAAGGACCAAAACTGTCATGGTGATGTAGTGTAACTATTCTAAGGAAAACAACCATAAAAACTTGTATGACCTCAAACTTCTTTGTAATAATTTCTCAAATACCTTTAAACTTCAAAGTACTAGGGTCTAGATACCTCCCTTCATTTGCCAGAGAAATTCTGCTCACATGTAAATGTACAGTGTTTATGCAGATTTTCCTGGTTTCTAGCTTTTTCCCTGTAATTCATACCTTACCATATTGAGTTATTTTCTCCTACAGCATCGTTCATTTGGGATAGGAATCCTCAGTAAGCAGTGGTTGGATACTTGCGTTGTGCCCGCCCCCCCCCCTTGTTGAATTATGCCTTTTAAAAATCCTTGTATCTTCTTTAATATGTAGCATTGGAGTCTAGGATATTTAATATCGACTCTGCAGTGAATTAAAATTAGGTAAGCACATTAGTGTGATTTTATAATACTGTCTTGATGCTCTCTTAATATTGTTTTCAGTGAAAAGATGTTTCTAACAGTATCATCAACTATGGCGATCTCACATGTAAATGTTTTTCGTAATATGTTCTTCTCTGTGAATTTTAAAATTTTTATAACTCAGATCCCTTATTTATGATGGAGAACAATGTCCAAAGCCCTTCTCTTTCTCATAACAATTAAAAAATCTTTCCATTTTGCCTCTCACTTCCTATTACTCCATTCTCTGGATTGAATTTTTTTTTTAAAGTAATGACCTATGGAAATTAAAAGAAGCAAAACGAATATAAAATAAATGTGCTGGAACACCAAACATCCTGTCACTTGTTACAATTAATTCTACAAGTAGCAATTAGACATACTTTTTCTAATTTAAATAGTTTGAAAACACAGCTCTAGTATTTTCAAAGGTTTTTCTCTTCAAAGTTTCCTGCAGGTCCGTTCTTAAACTGGCAGAAGCTCTGGTGCCCTGCGCCATCACTGGAAAAGATTCCTTAACCTTTACATTGACTTGGCCTGACTGTCGTTTCAATAAATATTTATACCCTTTCCCCCTTATGACTTGATGAAGTCCTTTATCAATAATACCGAGATCTTTTCCACTTGACCTTTGCCATCTGTTCATTCAGAAAATTTTAATCAGCCAATTTTACTTACGTAGTTAATCTCTCGCTGCCCCAGGCAAGCTTGGCTCAGAAACAAATTTGTCCCCAGTGAGGTGCAACTATTTTATACTTTCCACTTCTGCACAGAAGATATCTATGTTAGAGTTTTTTTAATTTTCTGGTTTAATTATTTACTGTTGTCTTCATATTTAACTTTCTTTTATCTGTCTTCACAGTATTTCTCTTGTTATTCTTTTTACATACTCACTTGAATTTCACCTTTTCATACAACTATCTCCTAAAGGATGTAGTTAGCCAAGGAATATCTCAGATTCCTTGTCTCCAATGCTATTAATGAGTACTTTTCTTTCTTTTCTTTTTTCGTTTTTTTTTTTTTAATGAGGGTGAGGGAGTTACTATGTGCCAACTGTTGTTTGCATTAATTTATATATATTTTCACTTTACTGCTTAAAACATCCTAAAATCAAAGCACTGTTCCATTTTCCAGTGAAGAGGCTGATTATAATACCATATATGTAAATCGTCCAAATTCACACACAGTAATTGTATTGATTAATCTAAGATTTAGTTCTGTTTTCCATCAGATACGTCACATTAGCAATTTACTTAAGTTATTGGTAGCTCAGTTTCACTGGTAAAACAGGATAATGACAGATGCTTTCTGTACCAACCTTTGTAAGAATGACTATGAATCAGATATGTTAAACTACATAGATATCTTAGAATGTTCCCAGTGAATACAAAGTTCTATTTACTCATTCAGTTATGCTGCTAGGTCATAAACTAGGTTTTTTTCTTGGCTGGAACAGGGATGTACTATGGGGAAATAACAGGAAGTCCAGTATCTAGAGTGTATCCCCAAGTTCTTTGTTTAGTTAAATAAAAAATAAGACTATTCCTTATAGAATCAAATCGTTCTTTAGTTTGTTCAGCATTTCTTTTCAAGATTCATAATTACTTCAACACTCATTGTAGTTTTCAGAATGAGACTATTTGGCCAGCCCTTGTGCTCTACGCAGGTGTCTAATAAGTAATTCTTTTGATTTAAAGAAAAGTAGATAGTATAGAAGCTCCCATCAGAGAAGCAATCTTTCTTTAAAAACTAAGTCATGGAATGACATTCTTTTGCTGCTCTGAATTGTGTATAAATTTAGAGTTAGGTCCCAAAGAAAGGGTACCTTGTTAAAAAGTCCCAGTTAGAATGACAGACTCATATTTTCTCCATCCATATTGCATCTTTTCATTGAACGGGGCAACAAAGCCATGGAAATTAAGTGGGACCCAATAAGGCCTCCTTGCATTTCTGAGGTGCTGGAGAGAAAATGGCACTTGCCATCAATACTAGTTTTAGTGTTTAAAAGTACCATTTTGAAAATTGATTACCACTGGTACCTAATTCAAAAGACCTTTAATAGACTTTCTCCTGTTATTACAAAGCAGCAGCAAATCTCAAAGTCATAAAAGAATGTAACATCTACTGAGGTGAAAACAATCCCAGCAACCCAAATTAGGACAAAACAAAGAATCAGATCTTAGGACAGAGAGGATTCATATAGTTCAGTGACCACACACACATGCTTGCAGATGTATTTTAGAGCCTAGATTCTCTTATAATTGTCTTCCATATTTGTAGACATTTGATTTGGGATCTTTTTTCTTCTTTAAAGATCTTTATTTTGAGTGCAAAATAAACAGAAATTTGTTTTCAGTGAGGAAATAAATACAGAGGGGCAGAGGTCAGAGAATAGACTAATGGGATTGAAAACAGTGCAATTTTTATTGGTCCTGAAGGATAGGAGGGAAGTAGCATCCAAAATAAAGCCAGATTCATGCTTTTGGAACCTCTTTCTTATTGGACAAATTCAATGTGATGCGGTTGAGTTAATGAACCAGATTTTGATGTAATAACCAGGTTGTGATGATGAGACAGGGTCTTGAGCCTTCAAATTCATCAGAACTAGCCAGAGTTAGTTTGTTCTGGTTGGATTTGCTTTGAATGTACATGGACTTAATTCCATGCAATCTGATTTTTTTAAAAAATTGGTCTGTCATTTCTGGTTTGAATGAGTGCTTTCTGTATTAGAGATACACATTTCCCATTGTATTTATTGCATTAGTTTTTCCTCATTTGCTGTTTAAGTATTTCTATTTCTTTAAAATTTCTGTTAAATTTCTCTTTCTTTAAAGTAATTATTTAACTTTTATTGAAACACTATCATCTTTTCCAATGCATGATCTTTAAAAAGCATTTGAAATACAAGATTTCTCCCACCCTCATTTATATCTTTTACGTTTTCTCTAGATTTTCAAATGGTTTCTTGTAGATATCTGGGTTGTTTCCAATCCTTGTATATTGAAACTGACACCTAAATCTGAATTACTGGTCGTAAAATGTATGCACCTTGTGATGATGATGCTAAAGGAAATAAATCAGACACAGAAAACTAAGCATTGTATGATTTATCTTATATGAGAAATCTAAGTTATGAATAATTCAAAGAACAAAGTAAAAGACAGATGATAGGAAACAAGAAGGTGGACTTCACGGAGATTAGAAGGGGGCCAGGGGGACAAGGGCAAGCTAGATAGTGGAGCAGGAAGAGGAAGTAATATTATTAAGATGCGATATGCATATGTACAAATTGCCAAGATAAATGTAATTCTTATGTATTGCAAACATATATGAATAAATCCCAAAGCAATTTTCAAAAGAGAAAAAATTAACTCTAAAATGAAAACTGATGTTTTATTTTTTCCCAAATGTGAGCATATCTAATAAGAACATCTCATAATCTAATGAATTGCTAGCTAAAATAATACATCCTTATTTAATGCTGAAGTAATCTTCAGTTGTTCTCCCTAGGTATAAACACTGGACAGCATGATAAGGCCCATAGTCCAACATCCAGGCCAATACAATTGTTATAATTTTTTTTTTTTCTCTGTGATTTTTCCTTTTGGTACCAGGAATCGAATTCACAACATTGCGCTTGCCAGGCAGGCTCTGTGCTGCAGAGCTGTATCCCCAGTCCTTCCTTATCTAATCTGAAAGGTAAAAGATTAGCACATTGGAGTCTAAAGAATAGGAGAAATGTGAACTGAGGCTGAATAGCCTTTCTTGCATTTAGAGCTTTAGTACTTTCTTTTTTAGAATACTCTTTTCACGTTCTTTGCTAAGTTTTCAACCCAATTGATTTTAAAAACGAGAAGTTGTAGGAATTTTATTATGTTTGAGAAATTTACTGTTTGTCATTAATTTTTGTTTTTAGCTTCCTTCATGGCATTTTTGCAACTTGTTTGGTTTTAGTGCATTTAGCAGTCAAGTAACATGCTGTACCTGTATTTTATGCAATAATTTTATAATACATATTTTACCTATTCCCCAAATACCTATAGGAAATACCTATCTTATATTTTGTGTATCTATGGTTTTGACATGTACCTATCACTTTCTAAAGAAAATTTTCAATTTTCAATGTCTGGAACTAAAGGGAAACTTAAAATCATAGTCAGATGTAAACTTTCAATTTTCAATATTTGTTATTAAAGGGAAAGTATTTAAAATCATAGTCAGATGTTCCAAAATAGTTTTGTGCTCTAAGTCTGTATGATTTAAATCATCTCCACTGCATAGCAAAGTTATCTATTTCCTTTCTTTCTTCCAACTCAAACTCTTAAATACAGAAAGTGGTACACCATCTGATAACTCATATTAACTAACAAAATCCCAAAACATGCTCCTTTTTTATGTTTTTGTAACAGAGAAAACATTTTTGTTGAAGTGAATAACTCTGTTTGCTTTGACAGAGAAAAATGTTTCTTGCTCAGTATTTCAAGTACCAGTTAGGTAATTCATTCTTAGGAGGCGAAGTTTTCTAAAAAGTATAGGAAGCTTGAAATGTTACATCAAAACAAAAATGATGATTGCATGTGAAGATTAGATTTCATAATGCAAGAATGGAAGCAACTGCATTATAGCACTTAATTTCTGGAAATTTCCTGAATTTCTGGAAAGTCTTTTGTGAGGCAAAATAAACCAGTGTGGTCATCACCAAAGCTTTTAGAAAGAAGTTTCTTATTTTCTGTGGACTTGACCATAAAATAATTTTCCACTAGGTTTTCAGTCTGGGGCATTGTTAGCAATCAACCTGTTAGGAACTTTGCATTGCCTAGGTGAACACTGTTTAGTAGTATTTATAGCAGCTGCATTTCAATTCTTTTTTTTTTTTAATTTATTTAAAGAGAAACAAAAGCATGTAAAGGGTAGAGGTAATACAGAATTCCAAAAAAAAAAAGATAAACAATAAGAAATCACTAGTTAGTAAATTACATATTGTCCTCTTAGAAATAGTAGTTCAAGTTACAAAATTAAGGCATATAAAGTAGATAGTCAAACAGTGAGAGTGTAAACAGCTATGCATGCATGAATCTCTGCATGTATTTCTATCCTTTCTGTATTAGAGGGAAAAACAAAACTTAACAAGACAAAACAAAATAAATTCCTATAAAAACATGAAACCAAAAAGTCGTATAAAACCACAGTACAAGGCGATCTACAATGATTACTGTGCTGTTTCTTATTATCATCAATAAAATGTCTATATCATCAGGCATAATTGAATATAACAGTATATAACAATATTAGTAAAAATAAAACATTGTAGACAGTATAAAACTTCAAAGGCAGGTAATAATCAAACCAGAGTGGATATTCTAGTGGATCTGGTCAACTTAAGTGCAGTTGCCTATACTCTCAGACTTGATGCTATCAATCATAACAGCTTCAAATAAAGTCTATCAATACAAAACAGTGATCTAACCAGATTCGATTACGATCAGTCCTGGTAAAACAGTGTAGGTTTTACAGAGCTTTAGATTAAGTTAAAAGGAAATTAAGGATGATTACCATACTATATCCTGTTATTTTCAGGATTACTATCTGTGCCCTCAAATCTAGTACAGGTAGGTAGAATGACTGGAACAGAATATAATGCATCTAAGCAGAGTAGTTTGAGTAATGTGGATTTTAAATCCTGGTGCACTATTAACAATATAGTGTATCAAGGCCATCTATGTTAGAGATTCTAGCCATCCTTCTCTGCCTCATTTCTGCTATGCTATTTTTCTGCCTTTGTTTGTCTAGTTTTCTCCTTCATTCTACTGCCTGCCCCACTCACTGAGGCCTTTCTGCCACTGTTCCTAAAATCCTGGTATCTTTTTTCTCTCTCTCTAGAATGTCCTTCGGTATTCTCTATAGGGTTGGATTGGTGGTCACAAACTCCCCCAGTTCCTCTTTGTCATGGAAGCATCTTGTTTCTCCATTAATTTCTAGTGACAGTTTTGCAGGGTACATCAATCTGGGCTGGAGGTTATTCTCTTTCAGGGCTTGGAATACTTCACTCCAAGCTCCTCTTGATCTGATGGTCTGTGTCAAGAAGTCAGCTGTGATTCTGATGGGCTTACCTTTATAGGTAATCTGTTTCTTTTCTCTGACAGCTTTTAATATTATGATTTTATATTGAATTTCTGGTATCTTGATTATTATATGTCTGGGTGTAGATCTGTTTTGGTTGTAGGTGGCTGGAGTTCTGTATGCCTCACACAACTGAATGTCATTTTCTTTTCCCATGCTTGGGAAGTTTTCCTTAATTATTTCCATGAATAGCCTTTGTAATTCACCTGTATGTATTCCTGCTTCTTCATTCACATTTCTTATTCTTAAATTGTAGATTCTCTTGTCATCTTCTAGCCTTTTTATTGTTACTGCTTGTT
Source organism: Hydrochoerus hydrochaeris (assembly GCA_004027455.1). Classification (NCBI taxonomy): domain Eukaryota; kingdom Metazoa; phylum Chordata; class Mammalia; order Rodentia; family Hydrochaeridae; genus Hydrochoerus; species Hydrochoerus hydrochaeris. The sequence continues at coordinate 267,165 of PVLA01000410.1, forward strand.
TCCTTGTTATTTTTAAGAGATCTTTCCTTTCATGATCACACATTGCAAACTTGTCTTCAAGTTTTGATAGTCTATCCTTAATTTCTTTTAAGGCATTTTGCCAGCTTTCAATGGAGTTTTTAATTTTCTGCTAGTCTCTTTGAATCTGCTTCATGTATTCTATATTTTCTTTATATTCTTTATCAAATGTTTCTCTCCTTTTTTTGTGTTCCTCCCTTCTTCCATCTATGTCTTCCTGAGAGATGCTTCCTGAGAGCATTTCTTTTATTACTCTACTCATATCCTGCTTTACCTGATTTAATATTTCAGTTTTGAGTTCATCTACAAGGTCCTGAAGATATCTCTTAATGTCCATTGAAGCCATGTCTGATGTTGTGTGTTTGCCACCCTCAGTCTCCCTTGTTTTTCCTTCTCCTGGATCAGGGCTCTCAGGTTTCTGGGCTGGGGGCCTCCTCCTGCCTCTCTCTCCTGTCATGGTCCTGGCTTCCTCCACACAGGTTACAGTGCAGGTCCCAGCTCCCTTCCCTTTTGGCCACATTTCCTCTGAAGCATGCTGGTGAGGGACCTCCACCCTCTCCTGGCTGCTCTTGTCACTGAGGTATAAGCAGCAGCTGTGTATGCCTGCCCCTCCCCACTGGGTCAGCCAAACTTCAGGGGCCTTCACCCAGTTAGTGCGTGCTAGGCACAGAGAATTGATTTGGGATGGTTCACTGGGTCCCGGCCAGGGTCACAGCCCAGTCCAAGCAAATCCCACGAATCTGCTCTGGGGAGGGAGAAACCAACTTAAGTCACTGTTGCTCCCGGTTCAGGCTCCTCCTGCCCAATTCCGACATGTTGCCCATTTGGTCGTGCCCTTCCCATGGGGGTGGGTCTCATTCCCAGCACCGACCATGGATTAATGAAGGTCACTTCACCAGCTCTGCTCTCTGTTGGGCTCACCAACCCTGACTTCAGTGCTGCTGTGCTTCCTATGAGTGGTGGTGGGAACAAGTTTGCGTGGCTCTGTCTGCTGGCATGGATTCAAACTGGTGCAAACTTGGCGGGTCACCGTGAAAATGCTGTGTCCCATAATTTTTAGCTGTTTCAGTTGTAGTCCCAAAGTATTTGATGAGCTTTTCTATGTTTTAATTTCTTCCTGTGTCAAGAGGATCCATCTCCCTCTGTCTGGGTGTCTCCAGGATGTTCTAGTCTGGCAAATTAGTTGTTTCTCCCTGGAGGCTTTGTATTTTGTTGCTCACTGTTTGGCTGTCTTGTCTTCTTCCCTGCATTTAAATTCTTACTCTTATCACAATGCATGCTTAAATCTCTGAAGGTTTGTGTTTATCAATTTACAAGCAGAAGACCTAAGCTGCCTCCAGAACTCACTGATGACTGTATAACTGCTTTTATATTCCTCTGCAGGGTAGATGAGATGACTGGATTAAGCTTCAAATTCCTTTAAAAGGTCTATCTTGAAAAGAGCCTCATTAAGTCACTTTGATGAGTATTAAAGACATCACATGAAATTTCTTAAATAAAAATTCATTTAATTAAAAAATAGACCATTGTTAGGATTCTCTGACATAGCCATTTGCATTTAGGATAAACCATAAATAGTAAGCATTAATATCCTTTGTTGGTTTTGGCTCTGTGAATTTTCAAAGTGCATGATTCATTCATGAGTAACCTATCCTTCTACTATATTCATTAGAAAATTCTGCCTTGATGACTTTCTGTGAATATCAAAGCTCTCAGAAGTGTGCCTTTGGGAGCTGGTCTACACAGATGTCAAAGACCCTCCAGGAAATACTCCCTCTACCTCTCAGTGCTCTGCTATTGTGGTTTACTAAGTGTTTTACAGGAAGAGGTGAAGCATTTCAGAGAATCAATTAATTTTTAGACTGATTTTTGTGTCTGCACCCATTTTGAGTCAGTTAGATCAAATTTTGAACTTAAAAATACTGTGATTTCCATAGTCTCACTAGTTAAATATTTATACTTTGATACTGAGTAAAATCTCCCAGTTAGCTGTCTTTGAAATACAAATGTGATTTACATTTACTTTTCAAAGGTTTTAATTCTTTCTGGAGAAGGTCCCTTGACTCTGATTTTCTCAGACCCATTGTACTTGTTTAGCTTTGGTTTCTTCCCTGCCTAGAGACCTGGGTTTGGTTGGAGGCAGGTGAGCAAAGGAGGCACAGGATATTGCTCTGTACCAGTAGGTTGACGAAACCTTGTAAGGAATTCTGCTTTCAGAAGCCTTATTTTTATTTTTTCTTTAAAAGCCTCTCATACATCAGTGGGGTGAATAGGTGAATAACATTGATTTCCTTCAAAGAAGGGTTTTATGTAAATGCTGCCTAGTAGAAATGCATTTCCATTTCCTGCATTGATCTCATCCTGAAGCTTTGCAGTCAATCTAATTTTTTCTGTATTGCTGTTTTAACAGAAATTCCACATTACAAAATGAAAGTGACTGACCCAAGACATCAAAACGATACTTAAAAGCCTCTCATGTATTATCTTTGGAGTTTCAGGATGTCATTAAGAAAACAAGAGCAAATGATAAAAAGAACAAACGGTTGTGTACTCTAGCTGATATCATTATTCAAATAGGTTTTCTGTGTTTATTTGTTTGTTTTTCTTTCTTCCCACAAAATCCATTTTTGGAAGATGAATTTGAACTAGGCCTAGTCTACAAAAAATCGATTTTATTGTTGAACATTTTAAAATAGAGAAATTTCTTTTTGAAAGGTAGTACAGGGGAATCTCCGTTAAGTAACCATAAGACTTCTCTATCTTCAAACTGTCTCTAGTTAGAACTAGAGCAGAACCCTGCCCTATCTTGGGCATATGGTGGAGTCCATGGAATGTTAGGTTTTGGCTGTGGCTTGGAGAGTCCCAACAACAAAGCAGAGACAAATATGGCAGTGAAACCTACACTGGTATTGCAATATCTTTGGCATAAAGTAGGAAATGTAAATTGGCTGGGCTGTATCATTATTCCTTTGATAATAATTAGTCATTATTAACAATTTATGTTTCTCTAAAATAACCAGTTTATATTTTTTAAATTAAAATAATGGTAAAATCTTAATCTTAATCTCTAATTTTGCTTTAAAGTCTTGTACCAGTTAACCTGAATTGTCAATTTAACTGGTTTTAGAGACTTCTGGAGAGGTGATTGGATGATGGGGTGCTATACTCATCGGTGGATTAATCCACTGGTGGTCAGAGCCATTGGAAGTGGGGCCCGGTAGGAAGCAGATCATTGAGAACAAGCTTTTGGAGTGGATGTTTCTTGCTTGAGCATTTCCTCTGTACTTGGCTTCTGAGCCACCATGAAATAAACAGCTCTGTTCTGCTGTCTTTGTCCCACAGTGTTCCTACTTTGGATTAGCTGGCCATAGGCTGAGAGCTCAGAAACCAAGAGACAATTCAACTTCTCATTTAAATTGTGGGTGTTAGATATTTTGTCCTAGCAATCTGAAAGCTGATCAATACAGTACTATTTTGTTTGATTAAATGTATTTTCAGTTAAGCTAAAACATCTCTGATACTTACTTTTTAAATAGATTTATTAAAATACAAAATAGTGGCCTAACTAGAATTCATTGTTACAATAATTCTTTCATTTACCATCTTATGAGACGACTTCTCTTTTGTGCTTCTGACATTTGTGTCAAAGATTAAGGATTGAAGAAGAAAGAAAGAGACTAAAGACTATTACCCAACCTTCGTTATCTGTTTCAGAGCATCTTTATTTTTCCGTTATGATTTCAATTGTCAAAAAATAGTTAATTTAAACTGAATTTCTACTTTTTGGAAAAGAGTTGATTTATCTTCTTTTCAATATTCCATGTGAACTTTTATTTTGAAATGCAAAGTCCTTGGAGCTCTGACCCAAAGTTTTATAAACTTGTCTTCTATCAACAGGTGCACTGTGTGTATCTTTGGCTTGATTTTTAAAAGAGTGACATGAACTTCAACATGAAGCTGCCTACATCAGAATCCCAGCCACAATATTTACTAGCTCTGTGACTTTAAGCATGTAATTTAACCCCTCTCTGACTCAGTTTCCTCATCTGTATAATAAAAACAAGGAGAGAGTTTCCCTCAGAAGATTATTAAATTAAATGAGATTATGGTATAAAACTCTTAAAGCAAAACTACCCATAACAAATACTTGTAATAATAACATTTGTCATAATCACAAATAGAGGTAGGTATCATTTACTTCCTTCTACTTTGGTACATGCTAAAATACATAATCAAGAACTTTTGAGTGAGTAGGGTGATCTTTGTTAGCAGTTCCAATAGTTTTCCAGAGTAATCAAAAGCAGTAAAATAAAACAAAGCACAATAACATAGGGAAGCAGTGTTTTGTTGAGTTAAACTGTCGATGCTGGAATTTATAACTTTACTCTGCTAATATGTATCAACTCTGCTGTGGAGCAGGCACACAATGAAGCTGTAGACATATGGTGAGAAAAATAAGAGTGTGATGCTTACACTTACCAAGATCAATATCTGGGTGAAAGGCTCTTGATACTAAAATAACCCTAAAGTGAATAATTATACTTTTGATAAATTCTATAATAGAAAATGACAGGATGCAAGGAGACCCATACAATATGACCCACTTTAGATTGAATGAAGTACTTGCTTTCTGGAGGTGGCACTTAAAATGATCAATATTAAGAACCAGTAAAATGTCTGCACACAACTAGTACCCAGAAAAACCATAATAATTTTCTAATTCTAGTGAGGTTTAGAGCTCACATCTTTTGTGTGTGGATGCTGAGGTTTGACATCATGGTCTCAGACTGTTAATCTGCTATCAGACATTGTTCTACTAACTTATAGTAAACATAGATTGAAAAGAAGTAGTAAGAGATAGACCAGCCAGCATGTGCGTAATTGAGGACCAACTTCTCTTTGCCTTTTTCTAGACAACTGAGTCAGTGCACTCTTCTTTCAGCCAACAACTACTTTTTGGGGTTCCTTGTTTATACCAGGCACTGTGCTTAGCCCCAGTACAAAGTCTTGGAAAAATTTTCTGTAGTCATATGGAATCAAATTATTTCTCAAATCTTTCTGGATACTCTTTAAAGAAATTGCAAAATAATTATGTAGAGAAAGCATTTTATTCTTTTAAATGATAAGGGAATATATGAAAAGATTTTAAAAACTCCTTTATTCTGGTCTATTTTGTTTGGGAAAAGGATGATGCAAGGTAAAGCACCAGTACTCTGGTAATATATTGTCATCTCCAGGAATGGTGATAAAATGCCCTGTGAGAAAGAACCTTCTAGAAATCAACAATCATTGCTATTTTAAAGTATTACATGCACTACTTTCATATCACTCCTCAGAGTGGCTGCAGTTAAAAATGTTAATGAGTGTGTTAAACGTTTATCTCAGTAGGATCTGTCTTCCAAAAAGAAGTGCTTCTGAGAACCCTGGAGAATCTCCACCAGCTGTTGTATGCCTGCATCTCTGCCATGCCTCTTACACAAGGATTCTCTAATAGTCAGTTCATGGATGGTGATGGGAAATGCGAACTCACTTTCTTTCCCCTGAGGGCTGGTTGTAGCTAGGAAAACCAAACGCATTAAATTTGACAGAAGCTGTAACTGTGCTTCTTTTATGATCTGTGACATCATCCAAACAGGCAACGGTTTTTTTTTTTTTAGGAACTTGAGCAAACGCTTTGAAAATCGTGGTTTTCATTGCATGAGGTACTGGCTGATGGCTAAGAAGATGGGGCCTAGCACTCAGACGTGGATTTAGCCTCTGTGCGACCACACAACCAGCCATATGAAGCTGCTGAAGCACTATCTATAAATCATGAGACTAATGAGGTTTACCCCAGAGATTTCTCCTGAGATCCAATGAGCTATGGGCATAGAAAGCACATAGCTGTTGGCACATTTTAAATTGTCATTAAATGCACTTTGAGCCCAATTAAATACCTTCATGCTTATGAAAATGTAGAAGTGGGTATTCCTACTACTGTGTTTAGAGAGCTCAGAGTATGTGGTGAGCCCATTTTATCTCATCTCTATGTATAATCTTCAGTGTGCTCAAAGTGTGATAGCAGGACCTTTTGACACAAAGCCCACTGTGACCTGCTATATAGGAATGCCATCGCCTGGTCCTAACATCTGCTTTGGGTGTCACTATTGCTCACTAAAATGGAATAGTGGAGAAACACTGAAATAAATAGAACTGACATTGATAAAACACATGTTGAGTTTTCTAAATGCTCTTGGAACATTACATCTTGTCCTAATAAAAACCTGCAACATAATTCTGTCATTTTTGGCTTTAACTAAAATTCACAGAATACAATATGTTTTCTCCAAATACTAGATACAGAACCCAGAATTTGACACTAGAATCAAAGTCTGACTAAATGAAACAGGAAAAGAAGAGCTAAAATTGCCACTCATTTTTATTCTTACTGAATCATGTTAAGTAAGGCATGAATTATTCATATTAAAAATTCATTATTAAATTATCAATAATTCAATTCATTTATTCACTAATTTAATCAAAGAAATGTATACATCACCAGTTTCTAGGTTTAACAAAATATGTTTACATTTACTTAGTCACATATGAGTAATAAAACATGGGTAAATGAAATGGAAACAAAGTGTAAAGGTGAGTAAACTCTGAAATGGCATATTAAATTTTCATTAGAGCACAGAGATGACATTTCAGACCAGAAATGAGCTATAATAGAGCTTCCTAGAAGCAAAAGCAAAAAAGAAAGATTTAATAAGGTACATAGGTCAGCATGTTAGTTTTGGGAGGGGATCAATATTTTTGTCACCTTTTCAGTGTATTACTATCTAAATGGTAGTGAACTAAAAGATGAACTATAAAATGACTTTTGGCCAACAACCCATGATAATCTAATGTTTATGAAATGAACTAATTAAATCAGTGAACAAGAAAAAAACAGCATGTTGTTTTTCTGTTTCCAAAAATGGAGTTATATAGAATATTTATTTTATCTAACCGCATCTTCTCATGTTTAAGATGGATAATGATACTTTTTGAAGTGGGAGAGGAAGTAAGGATTAAGCTCAGGACCTTTGCACTGAGCTATAACCCCAATCCTTTTTGTTTGTTTACTCATTTGTTTGTTTTTGTTCTTTGTTTTTTGACAATGCTTTGCTAAGTCTCTAAGCTTCCCATCTGGGGATTTTGGAGACCCTTCTGTCTAATGGGGCATTTCTTAAGAACTGTTTTCTGGGCTGGGGATGTAGCATGGTGGTAGAGTTTTTGCCTTGTGTGCACAAGGTTCTGAGTTTGATCCCCAACACAAAAAAACATGTATTTTCTATTTTGAGGAACATAAAAGGAGTACTTTTGAATTACTATGAATATAATTATATGCAACCCTCTTCATTCAGTTATGGATCTTTAGACTGGAAAATCACAGGAGAATCATGAACCTCATGCATTCTATGAAGCTTGGTTTCATTCATGTGACTTGCATGCCAGTTCACCAGTGCAAGCTCATTCTTCTTTACTTGCGATCATAGGATCCCACAGCCCCCTGAGAATGTGGTGATAGACCCCTCCTCTGGAGGTCACTTGTCTTAGATATTCCTTAGCCCTCTCCACAGAGGAGCACTGTAAAGTGAAATGAATCAAAGATATAAATGGATTTTGGGGTGCAGGATTTTGAAATCAGCTGAGACCTTAAGTGAGTCATGGACCTACTTTTTTCTTTTTGCTTTTCTTTTTTTATTTCTGCTGAAGAGGATGGAAGAGTCTATTAAATTAATTTTCTTTCTCACAAGGTTTCTTTTATAAACTGTGATCTTTTTGGTGGTATAACTGTGTCTCCTTTCGTAACTCATGAATTTATTCAAGGTTGCGGGTTGTTTGTTGACATTCTTCAGGCTGCAAGTGTGTTATCTTAGGGGATAGTTCTCTACTTGTTTCTTCCATCACTTTAAATATTGTTTCATGAGGACTAGGAAAGGGTTGAAGAAGGAATGAGCAAAATGACATTGCTGGTACTTTTCTCTGATTTTTGGCCAGATTTTAAGTGGTTATTGGCAATTTAGTATTTCCTTGGAGAGGAAAGAAGAATACAGGAAGGTGTTCGTTCTCACAAAAAGCAGGAGCTGGGTGTCCTCAAACAATTGCTACTCAGTGTTGGACAAGAGAGGCATGCTCCATCTCTACTCTTCAAGGTTGAGTACTAGTTTAAGATGCAAATTTTAATTTTTCTAGTTGACTGTCTACATGACAGGCAAGATAGAAGAGTTAGTTTTGCTTTCTTCTTCTGTAACTGTCATAACTGCTTCTGTGGTTGATTTGTTTGCTAATTAATTCCTGGCTCCATGCCCTGGTGCACACTTCCATGAGATCAAGAACCTTGTCAGTTTTGTTCACCATGAGATCAAGAACCTTGTCAGTTTTGTTCACTATTTTATTTCTAACCTAAAACTATATACTAAGCATAATCTCAGAAAACATTTGCAGAATTAATTATCAAATAATATGGAAAGTCATATGAATTTGAGACTTTTTATTGTTAACTGAGAGGTATGGGAAAGGGAACAGGTAAATGACACATGAAGGTTCATTTAGATTTCAGCATTTGGTTCATTATTAGCACAAAGGAATATTGGGCTTATCTATGGCTTTACTAATTGAATAAATGATGGATCAATTGACTGATCGATTGATTGAGTCAATTTAGTGACTACTACGTGTGAGTGTAATTTAAATAAAACATATTTGCTATGCTGGTAGATTGCATAGAGTTGGAAACTATATATATCTCAGGTAGGTCATCATGTTAGTGTATAATACAAGAGTGAAAGAAGACCAGTGGACTCCAGGAAGGTTAGAATGTCTATATACATAAGTAATATCACTCCTGGAAGATGGATGACAATTTTCCAGTCTATGAAGCAGGAAGGGTTGGAGAAGATGTTTCTATTAAAAAATGAAGAATATGATGACAACTGAATTGTTTATATTTTATTCACAAAGGTGTAGTTTTCTAATATGAAACTAGCAATTTACTAGTGACAAAATGGCATCTAAGTGACTTGGCTAAAGGCACAGATCTATAAATATACACAATGAAATTAGAGCAATATTTTGAGATCTCAAAGAAATTATCCCACTGTATCATGCTTCATCTCCACGCAATTTGGCAAGATATGTAAAAGAGAATCTAAAAACGAAATGTGAGAGTTAAATTACACATTTTGGCCAAATACGTTGCCTTATATTAGGCAGAATTTTTGTTTCTAAAAAGAAAAATGTAGAACAGGATGTATATATGTAGCTGGATGAAAATGAGTTGGATACATAAGGCAATCTTTGGTACAAATGGAATTTTTCAAATAGAATTATATCTTACGCATTACATTCTGTAAATCTATTGAAAGAAGTATTGAAGACTTCACTTCTATTTTACCTACACTCAGTTGGAAGTATGAAAAGAGTAAAGGAGGGAGGGAGTAGCAGAGGGAGAAAAAGTGAGGCAGATGAGGAGGAAAGGGAGACAGAGAAAGAGAAGGGAAAAGTGTATCAGGTTTCCTAGAAGTAAGCTGTCTCTTTTATCCCAGTGGCAACAAAATTTTGTAACATATACAGAAATGGAGTGCAGGTGTTTCCCTGAAATCAGAGATACGCTCACCCTATTTGCTTGCTTCTGACATGTTAAACTGCTCATTGAAGCATTTAGCAAAAGTTTTAAAGATAAGATTTTTACTGTAGTATAATACAAGTCATATTAATAAAAATGCAAAGACACTTTTCTTAGTTTCATAGAGCCCTACCCTTATTGTGTTCAAACTTCAGCAGACCAAATGACACAGAGATATAGGCTGCTGTCTCTACCAAAGCAACCCCAGTTTATTAAATAATTATTGTGAGATGTTACTGAAGTGAATGCCTAGTGAGCGTGGATTGGGCAGTTTAGCATCTGGCTTCTGAAATAATTTCTTACACATAGTTCTTGTTCTAGCACTGATTTCAGCATCTGTTTTACTTATCTCTAATCACTGTGTATTTCTTTCTTTAAGTAGAGAACACTGTTCTATTTTGTTATGTAACTTTTCTTTTAGCAGTTACTACAGTCTTTTCTTTGGCGATATTAATGTACCAAAGAGAACAACCAGAACCCACTAAGGAAATAATGTTGGCTGCTTCCTCATAATAGTTTATTATGAGGAACTGACCTCATAATAAACTAAGCTCCAAGCTAAGAAGGCCGTGGAAGAAGGTTTTAACACACATAGTTAAAGTTATTCAAAGATTACAGAACCCTCTATCTTCCGCTACCAAATCTGTTTTCAATCTGTCAGTCTTTTACTTTTTTCTGAGGTATCTGAGTGACAGGATATGTCTGAAGTTTTCCACCTCTCAGAACTTGTCTTTGAACGCAGTTCCTCCACGCCTGGTGAGTCATCGCACATCTACACTTCATAAACATTCCCCCGCAGCTTTCTTAGCACATACAGACGAGATGTTAATACCGTTCTATTTAATGCTAATGACGCATCGGAAAAGAAAATCCTAGAAGGAAAGACATTTTCCTCAAGTCACTTTAAAGATTCCTTATTCATCTTAAATATTTCATTAAATTAATTTTTCAAAGTAACAAACATTCATCAAATGAAACTAAGCATGACCCCCCTCAGATGGGGCATCTGTTACTTCCCTGCTGTGCCCCTGAATAATTCATGTTAATACATGTAAAGCATCCTCCTCCTTAAAATCATCTTCCCTCATTGATATGAAATTTATATGGATGGAAACAAAAATAAAAGCTGTTAGAAAACTGACACTGGAGTTCTGTTAATCTTCATGATTTACAGCTAGCTGGCTCTGCCTGCCTGTTGGTAAAGGGTGCTGTAGAGTCACTTCCACACCCGCTGGCTCACTGAGACCTTCAGACCTATCGGGAAATAGGTGGCAAATATTGGCCAGGACACTGTGGAACCTTTTCCCATGGCCTTTGTCCCCATGCACACCTCCCAGAGAGGTTTGCAGTCACTGCTTGTCCATTTCACCCCCTTTACTCACACTGCACAAGAGATGCACCCTATATACAAATGGCTTCCAAGGATCAAAGCAAAGCAGAGAATACTAATCAGCGTTAACTTGTTGAAAATCAATCAGCTGGAGCTCCTCTGATGCAGTGCAGGGAAACATCTTCAGGTTTTTTTTTTCTCTCTCTCCCTGCCCTTTTGAAGTCTGCTAACTGGTAATCTAAATGATTTTCAAAGAAACAATATTTATCAACATTAGAGCACTCCCCAACTCCCTGAATCAAGAAATGTTAGGAAGGGAAGAGGAGGGAAAGGAAAAAATGAAAAGGGAAGGTAGCGCAGGGCAAGGTGAAAAAGGGAAGGAAAGAGCAGGGGAGGGAGGGAGCGGGTAGAGGGAGAGAGAGCGACAGGGGTCAGGTGGCTCAGGAAGATACAGTGCCATCAAAGAAACTTGTTTTCTATAAATTTATTTGTAAACTTTATTTTCATAAATGTGTGGCGAGCAAAATTTCAATGACAGAGTCCAAATAATAAAATGATTTATGACATACTTCCTTCCCAAGAATTTATTGGACTATTTGACAACTGTCAGTATTCCCGTTTGAAGACATTCTGGCAGAGGGTCAGAGCATTTCAAGAGTTACAGCCAGGTGTGGTGGTGCAAACCTGTTATCCTAGCACTCGGGAGGCTGAGGCAGGAGGATCACTGTGAGCTCGAGACCAGTCCAGGCTACAAAATGAACTCAAAGCCAGCCTGAACTGCATAGTGAGACCCTGTCCCAGGAAAAAAAGAATTTACATATAAGGGCCTTACACTGACTGTTATTTTTGTATTTATAATGGATCTTAGCAATGCTATGATTAAAACTGTAATAACTATTAAACTGTGTAGCACTGTTTTATTAGGAGCTGGAAAGTTTTCTATGTGTTCAACATTACCCAGTATTTCTAACAGAAGTAAAATTCCAGTGTTGATGCCAAGTAAGAAGTGTTTGTTTGTTTGTTTGTTTGTTTTGATGGTGACTGGTTTTCTTCTTTTGTGGAAATAAGTCTTACAGAATATAAAGTTTTTCCATGTCAAAAGATTTTGATGTACTACAGGCTCTGTCAGTTTTCCTTGTTGGTGTGACCAAGTTGTGAGCAAGAAAACGACTTGGCACTTCTTACCCTAACCTCTCCCTGATGGTAGCTCTGAGGCCGAGAATACCTGGCATAGCTGAGAACAGCCAGTTCCTGTTCTTTTTGTACTGCGTGTACGCAATCAGGAAACTTGGATTCAACTTTCTCTCTCCCACTTTCTAGCTTAGGGAATTAAGCCAATCACTGTATTTATTTGTACAATCCATCCTAATATCCCACTGCGACGCCTCTAGTTTCCTTGATTTTTTTAAATTGAAATTAAAGTGACTTCACGAAAAACTCCCGCTTCAAAAAACTCCAAGTATTAAATAAATTTTAAAGTCTATCTTTGATCACAACATGAAATACTTTGCTTCTATCTGTCTTCGCCAGCATTACATGCATGAATTTTTCACAAGGAAGCTTAGGGGAAAGGGGGTGTGAACAACGCACACTATGATTTACAGGAGCATCTACCACTTTAATGTAGTTTCAATAGTTTGCAAACTGATGGTAGTGTTTCTTACAACAGAGACAGGAAGTATACTTTATGAATACATTAGTATATTAATAAAATGACGTACATATTTTGATAAATATATACTGATAAAATTACCTATATTTCAGGGGTAGAACATGTGCTTAGCATGCACTGTTTTGGGTCTCCTGACCCACAGACACACACACACACACAAACACACATATACACACACAGCAATTATTATAATTACAGTATTATCAAATGAATAACTAGTATTGAGTAGAATTGCACTTAACTTGACAATATTTTATATACCCAGAGAGATATTAAACTGTTTTCTTCTTATACATGTAATTTTCTTTTTCAATACTCCTGATTTTATTATAAAATCATATATGAATCCTTATGGAGCATCTCATCTAAGTTCATTATTACAGATAATTCATGCTCAATTATGTTACTTGATCTGGATTGCCAGGTTGTACTTAAATCATCTTATAGTACACTAGGCACAAGTTGGTATTTTTACCACTGTTCTCAAAAAAGTAAGACAGAAAATTTTTATGTGTACTTCCTGTTCAAACCTTTAGAGTAGTAAGGGTTAAAATAAAAGTAACTGAAAAGAAGATGCTGCCAGAGAGATGTCAATCTAGAAGCCATTAGTTTAGAATATGATTTTTACTTGATTAAAGAAATTAGCAGAGGAAGACTGCTCTATTTTGGATCTAGACTTTCATCAGTTTCTTACAGACCGTTGGTCTCAGTCATGTGGTACTGTTGGCGGAATATTTAAGACATCAGATTTAGTGGGAGGGTGTTAGGTGTCAGTTTTTCATTACTGTGACACAATAGTTATGAAACAGTCAGTTTGTCATTGTTTTTTTTTTAACTTAACAAGAAAGATTCAATTTGCTTTAAATGCTGTACTTAATAAAATAGTTTAGTACAATTGATCATGATTTCTGGCAAAGGCCCCCTGTCTAGGCAAAGTTAGGATGATGGCAAATTTCTATTGAAATTTCCAGGGATATTTCTGAATCAATTTAATTCTCTAGTCTGAAATTACTAGCACTAATAATTCTTCTGTTCAATATCAGGTCTATGAGTGCATGAATGGATTTCTAAGAACATTTAAAATGGAGAAATATAAAGTGTTTCTTGTTCCTCAAATTGGCTGAAAATTCTCTTCATGTTAATTGCCTTCTTGTGTCTGTTTTCAGCATTACTTTTCCTTTGAAATATATGAAAAGAATCCTTGTGAGAAACAGCTCTTCCTTTTTTATTAAAAGTATAAGATATTTTTAAAAACTTATATGATATGTGAGTCATATTTTTCTTCTCAGGATGTGGGAAATGCACAAATAGAATGAGAAAAAAAGAATCTGGATACATAAACAATACCGATAGAATTTTTGAATTGTTTATTTCCTATTTTATTGATAGCACTATGTGATGTCATTGTGCAAATATTTCAAATCAGTTAATGATAAAAATGATAAGATGTTTCTTCCATAAACTATCCCTTTGATAATTTAAGCCAATGAGGAAAAATATGGATACAGGTAGTCTGTTTGAAATGCAATCCAACACTTGCCTGTCAGAGTCACAAAAGTGTTTTAGAACATATTGTTCCCTGCAAGAGTTATACTGCAACTTTAGGATTATTTTTTACTTTCTATTGGCCACACTAGCAGGCACTTTTATGGATAATGAAGGAATGCAACATCATTTTTTAGCTAGCTAAGGTAAGTATGTCATTGAGAGACTTAATACAGAGCCCAGAAATAAAACATAAAATTTATGGAGCAAGCAAAGCTAGGGAGATGATTGCTTTAGTCTCTGCTACCTGTCTGTTAATAGAATCCAACTTAGGAATTCATGGTTCATTAATAATTATTTCAAGGTGATGTCACATTTCTGCATGATGGGAAATTCTCTCACTTTATTCAGATATATCATGAATTCTATTTATATTAGAACTTGTGATTATTCTGGGCAGACATCTAAATATCGATCAAGTGACATACTTCTTAACCCTATTACTTTCACAAATTAACTATTTGCAATAACTGTTTCAAAAAGGATTAATTTTCTTTCAAAGCAGTTGAAATGAAATCTTTTTGCAATAGTTTAAATGTCTTCATTCTGACCATATATACTGTGTTCACTTACCAAAATTCATCCACACCGATTCACATAGTATTATTTGTAAATTGCATGTAAATGAAAATATATGCTTTAATTTACAAATGGACACAAGTAAAAACAATTAGAAGCAGAGAACAACATGACATGTCTTTATTCCCTAACAGGACAGGGTTATATAGGATCAAAAAAAAAATCCTACAAGTATAGTATCTGTAATCAAATAGTACAAACATAAAACTGTCGACATCAAGATTGCTTTTTATATTAGAATATGACAAATGTGTCACTACCTCAAAAACAAAGCCACTGTCTTTTTCCAGTCTACATAAATCTAACTTCTGTGGTTCCCAAATTTTTTCAGAATGAAGCAGGAATTATACTACATTAATGAATAAAATGAAAAAAAGATTTATGATTCCTACCAACATATAAAATTACATTGGAGGGTGATTTTGCTCTAGGGATTAAAAGTTAAAATATGCAAAACTACTGACCCAAAAATTCTATGTGCAGGCACTCTCCCACAGAAATAATAGCATCTGCACATACAGATGTTTATACAGAGATTCACTGAAGTATTTTTAGTAATACAAAAATGAGCATTACAACCAAATATCTTTCAATTAGGAAATAATTCTTAAAACTTTGGGATATAAAATAGAGTACTATGCAAACACTTAAAAACAGAATGTATGTCAAGGTGATGACTTGCAGAGGTTCTGTAGCATATTATATGTAATGTGAAGCATACAGGTGTAGATCATTAAATGAGGCTCAAGCCTACTGTGGATATAAAATACTACGTGGAGGCATAGGGGTATGTTTATAATATTTAATTTCATTCATGTGGGCAATGGAAAAATAGTGGATTCTAATTATCTTCTTTCCAGTTTCCTACAGTTCAGTCTCACATTCCTAGTTTTTTTTTTTCACCTGCTAAACAAAATTGGCTCTGTATATGTAAAACTATTTGCAGATTTTATTAGTCTTGCCAAAATTTAAGACGGACTTGTTACAATTCAATAAGACCTTGATATTTTATTGGACTATTTTATCCAATATCACATTTACTGTGGAGTGTAAGAATCAAATGATCTGTCATTTAACCCTCCTCATCCATTTAAAGTGCAATTAAATGGTCACCCCTTGGTTATCTCCCTGCCTTAGCTGCTAAAGTAGCGCATATTATTTGGAACTGTTCTTTATTATTCATTCCTTTTGTTAAGCTGTGTCAGCAGAGAATATTCACATTTTAAAACATCTGTAGCCAGGCAGAAAAGCTCCACAATTTTATCAACCTTTCTCCTTTCTACTATTTGCTCATTGACCTTTTACAAATTTAATTATTTATACCCAACTTAGCATCTTCTCTATTTCATTTGTCTTGCTAATGTATCGCATGTAGAATTGATATTGTCAACCATACAATGGAATGTGCTCTAGGAAATCTCTTGCCTTCTCAAGTCAAGTGACAAATGAAAGGAAAATGCCAAAAGATTTTGCAGTTTGAAAGAAAATGTGAAAATAAAGATGTATTGCTGAGGTTTCGGTGTGATACATTTATTTCCCCCCATAGGGAACAATTTTACATAGTACCTAGATCAGATCTGGTCAGTTATTTGGTAAAGCACATAAACATAAGACAGTGCCACTACAAAAATGGGTTAAGTAATTTAATGCTAACTTAATTATTGTGTTTTAAAATAAGACATCACAGGATAATTCATTTTGTTACCCGCTTGCTTGTCTTGTGTGATAACTATAAGAACTGTGTAATTGTTTTAAGAAATGTCATAAAATAAAAACAAATAAATTATAAAAACAGAATAAGACAACCTTTACAGATAGGTAGAGTCTAGACACTGAAAAACATGATTTAAGAGCATTCTTACAACAATGACAATCATGAGATTTTAATGAAATCAAAGTTCTATTCCAAAAATGCATTTTAAAAACTCCTTCTGAATACTGTTTAAGAAAACTAAGGAGAAACAGTCAGTAAGGAAATATTTATCTTAAATATAATTTGTTCTAGAAGTGGGAAATATCTTATTTTCCTAACTTTTCCATAACTGTGAAATAATCAAAGATCTAGTTAGTATTGCTTTATTTTTATTTCCTAACAGTCAATGGAGCAGGTAAAATTATAGTCACAAAAAAGTATTTATCATTATCTCAAACTTTAAAAGTTAAATGGAATTATATAAAAAATATTCTCGGTGGACCAAAGATATGAGGAATTCGCCTAATGTCTCTTTTTAAGAATTAAACTAATAGCAGTTTACAGGATTAATTTTTTATAATTTGGATCATGGGAGAAATAAAATGAAATTTTTATATGATTTATTTTGGTTTCTCCAAAAAATATTCATATAATTATGGTACTAATGTACTTAAAAGCATTTAAGAGATATATTTAAGCACATTCAAATTTTAAGAAGCTTTTTTGAGAAGCCAGCCATTCATAAATTAGATTCATAAAAAAGATTTCTTTTCTCGTTGGGTTACTGGTGAGACATGATTAGCAAGAAAAACATAAACAATGTACTTAATATAAATTTTACAGGACATAATAGTCTTCAACAAAACCATATTTATGGAAAATCCTGCAAAAGTATGATTGTTGAATCTAATGAAAGTAAACTCAGGGGAATTTAGCGAGACTTTTATTTTTCACATTCTACTGTGTGTCCTTTATTTAGAGGTCAAGATGTTCCTTTCCTAGGACACTAGGATTAAGGGTGGGAGTACTGCCCATCTTAAGTAGCCTAGATAAGATATAAAGGAAAGAAACAGCCAAGATTGTTCCTTGCTGCTTTGCTGCCTTCTGTCCACCAAGAACTGTTTCTCCTCTATGATGTCACTCTGCCTTTTATCCAGCCAAAGCCTCCACACACTAGGAGTTAAACCAAACTTTCCTCCCTTAACTTTGGGCATTGGGTATTTTGTCTCAAAAATCAGAAAAATAACTAAGACAAAGGGATGAGCAGGAAAAGATCTGAGTGAACTATGTTCTGCTGTTTCCTCAAATATCAAAGTGCCATATTTTGGGGTTTCCTGTCCTAAACCACATCAGTTTAAAAAGGAATTAACAGAAAAGACAAAAAAGACGTTTAATTGATTAAAATAGAAAAACCCAGTTAAAGTTTACTTGATGGTTTCTAATTGATTAAGGTTAAGGTATTTGTTAGTGTTTAATTTGAATTCAATTTCAGTTTCCCTATGGAGAAACCTAAGGCATAATCATCATACCCCCTACTGGTGTTCCAATTAAGTTTTTAACAAAACTATTTAAATTTTGATTTACATGCCCTAATATTTTTTTTGTATTTTCCCTTATATTTTATATAATTTTTCTTATCTTTACAGATTTCCCCACATGTAAAAATGAACTCAGGACTAGTATTTAATGAACAAATGCAGCAATATTAAGAATATTAAAGAATATATTCACTTAAATTCTGTTTTAGAAATAATTGGTTTGATTCTTTGGCATTGAGGATTTTGATTCTTATATCAGTAATAACATTTCCAAGTACATGGAAGTGATTCAAAATATGAGTTATATGTCAGTAACTTTATTATATGAGTAACAGGACTCCAGCTGTATGAAAATAATTTGGAATGTGAGTTGTTTTCATGAAAAAGATTATGCACAGTGAAGAATATCCTATTAAAAATCCATGTTATATTTGTTTCTTTTATCCACATGATCATATGAATTCTCATATTATGCATGTTTAACATTTATGTGTGTGCTTTTGTATATAACTTTTTATTCTAGAATGAGACAATTAGAAGTTTATTTATTACTAATAACTCTGGGCTTTAACTATGTTAATCATTACTTCTTACTAATATCATTTTAAAAATTAAGGTTAAAAATATATATTTCACTGATTAAGTTTTTAGTTTTGTTTATTTATTTATTTATTTTGCTTGTTTTTGTCTATTTGAGACAAGGTTACACTATGCAGTTCAGGCTGGCCTTGAACCCACTTTTTAGCCCAAGCTGGCCTCAAATTCAAAGAGATCCTCCTGCCTCAGCCTCCCAAGTGCTGGCATTACAAGCACGTGCCACCATGACCAGTTAATTCTTTGTTTTAATAGAAGACAAACAATTTATATCACAGTTTGCATTTGTTGTTTTTCCTGAACTTTTTTCTCTTGCATATTTTTAAGGTTTGGAGAGACTATCTTTCTGGGGAATCCTCTGTAAGCTTTGATTACTATGATGATTAATATAATAAATTGGTATTTCTTGGGGAAAGAGAAGAGTTAGGATGAAATGCTTTCTCATAAATGAAGAAAAGCACTTTCATTTCAGCAATTTGGAAAAAGGAAAAAAATGTGTAAGAAACATGTGTTTTAAATAAAGATTCTATATCCACCACGTTCCTAGAGCATCCACAAAATGTGAAAAACCATGAATTTCAGATGTGGTCAGAAAACACCTTTAAATGCCTATTTTTATAGTTTAAACTCTAAGTATGTTATCTCCCACAATTATGTAATTCAATTTAATAAAATACTGCATTAATAAATCCTTAGAAGGTGCAGGGCATTTTGGCAACATTTTGTGTATCTTAGGGCTTTAAAAAAAAGGCAGACCAAGAAAACTGAAGGTAACTACATGCAGTAAAGCAACCTGTTATGATGGGGGATGCTGGTTCATCTATTGGAGGTGGGTTACAAGGCAGCAGCCAATCAGCAACAAGAAAACTGAATAACAATCTCTGGCAATTTGCAAACTTCCCCCCCCCAAAAAAAAAAAAAACAACCCCCAAAAAACCAAAAAAACAAAGGAAGATACAGTTTCTGCGAAATCATAGAAGTTTCCCTGACCAATTACGAGCTTGTAAGGAGAAATTTGAGAGTGACTGGGGCCATGAACTCTGAACAACAACTTTTCAGGAAGTGTAGGGCATGTTTATCATATTATCCTGTGGGGGTTTTACCCTCCCATCAACTCCACTTCAGTTTTGGAGGAAAGGGTAAAGTCCTTTCTGATACCAAGCTTGATAAGGAGAGATTTAGAGGCTCATTGAGCACGTTCTCATATTGGCTTGCTTTGAAATCCTCTATTGGCCTTGATAGACTGGAAAAAGCTATCTCTGCCCAGATCCTCACACTCCAAACACTATAGTAACAGCTGAACAATTCTTTCTATGTTTGCATCAATTGGCTTCCATTTTACGGGATCTAACCTCACTGTCTAAATCTTGAGGTAGAGGCATAAAGATTGGTTACTTCAAGGATTTGACTATTGCCTGGGTTAATATTTAAAGTACAAAAATGAAAATAAATTTATTACCAAAAGTGAGAAAGGGGTTTTCTTTTTTGTAGGGGTGACTGGGAGACCCTAAAGCATACATTTGGTGGTGCATTTTTCTTCACGTTTGAAAAGAGTAGGAGCCCTAATTCCATGAACAAAGTTTAAAGGACTAAAAGCCCACATAAGAAAAGTCGCTTTTTGATTTCACCTTTGTGTCCTGATTTCTCAACTTATGTATCATGTGTGCATATAAGAAATGCATATATTTACACATATCTACATCTATGGTTTTATACATTGATATTAATAGTTTTATATACCTTATATTGTTGTAGTACCTATTATTTTAATGTATATCCTGAGCTTCTTTACATAGAAATATTCCTCTTAATGGCTACAGTCACCATGATAATTACCTAAACCCCTCTTATGGACTTAAATGGTGTTTCCAGTTTTCAGTGTTATGAATAATGCCATTATAAGCATATTTTTGTCTCTTTTACATGTTCTTAATTATTTGCTTAGGATACATTTCTGAAAGTCATTCATATTTTTAATATTTATTGGGTTAGCATACATTCTTGGTTTTTAATGTGGCAAATATATTATAACCAACTCTGTAAAATGGTATGCACATTAAAAAATAATATTCCTATATAATTTTTGGCAAAAAAATAGCTAAAAAAATGCCTGAGTTAAGAAGTCTTTTAGAGCATATTAGTCATTAAAAAAATGGTGTACCCACAGATATTCACAACTGATGCCTCATTTTCCATATTTTATGAACCATTTTTTGAATTGGCCATTTCAGCTTGAAAAATAATGCTAAATTAGGAAAATCAAAATTTTATACACTCATTCATTTGTCTCTATAGAAGATAAAGTTGTATAATCAATGTTCCCATCGAAAAGATCCCAAGTATGTTTTGGAAAGCAGGTCTGCTTGCTGGCAGTTCAAAATTATGACAAAAAGACCTTAGGAATTTGGAAATTATAAAGCAAAAACTTTTAACTTAGTTCTGGAAATTGTCTTGCAATTATATAATTTGGAATATAATAAATTAAAATATAAATATGTGAAGTAAAATATATTAATCCAAATATTTTTCCTATGCCAAATACATGTACATACAGTAATTTGTATTTTTGTAATTTAATACACATCAACATGGCAGCACTGGAAATATAGATACAAGTCAAACTTTTAAATGATATCATGGTACTAGTTGCATGATTAACTTAACTTTCATTATTTTTAAAGTTGTAAAAGCAAGATTTTTTTAAAAAATCTCTATTTAGAATCTTTATATATACGAACTATTTGAAACTTTATGACACCTCTAGAAATAGGTAACAATACTTGCAATAATACTTTTCATATAATGATATATTTTTATTATTTTGGTTGCTTGGAATGCAAGGCCATACAGCAAATACATTTAACGTGCAGATAAAATCATGTTGCTCTGTTTCTCCAGCTTTCAGAAAATCTACCAGAATAGTTGTAGGAAAATTCACAATTTCACAGAGAGACAAAAGAATGAAATTTTCAATGCTTTTCTGTAAAATAAAATTCTTTGAAAAAATCGTTAGTTTTGATGCTTATAAGCTGAACCAAAATAATAACAAATAACTTCCTAGAATTGGTTCTGTGTGAGAGTTTGTTAAGCTTTGATTCAAAACCCAATTTCTTTATGTTCTCTCTATAGTAGGAGCATATTGTTTTTAAAACATTGTTAAAAGCATTGGACAGCTCTCTTGGTGAGAACTGAGATGTGATAAAAGATGTTGTGAGTAGCACTGGCAGGGCTGGTCTTGTTATGTGAAGAAGGTCATGCAGGCACAATTGACTGAATGTGAGCTCACATCCCTTTCATTCCCTGATATGGTATTTTGTAGCTGATATCTTATTTGCAACTGCAGCACAAGCAAAGAGCAAATTTCATTATTATGATATTTTGGATGCAGTAACAGCATCAGCAGGGTCATATAATTTCCAGGTTGCTAAATCTACTATCTGCACTCCATTACCCATACACCCCAAACCTAGAAATATTACCCTACCCTTTGCAAGTATTATTTTTTAACCCTTTTAAAACATTAAACACTTAAAAAGAAATTGTATCTCCTTTTTCTTATTCTAAGTTTCTACATTTCTATTTAGGAAATATAAAATATAGAATATTGTTTTAGTATATTGTCACACAGCATATTCTTAAAAATTACACTTGATATATCTAAAGTTGAAAGAAATTTTTGTAAATGTCTATATCTTAGTTTCTCCTTTGTTATAATGCAGTTAAAATTAAAAAATCAGAGTGTTATGAGGAATAATTAAATAGTGTGTCGTTTCTTATTGAATGCTATGGTTTGTGTTTGGATGGTCCCCAAGCCTCATGCAGTCATGGAAATTGGCTGAGTCTAGTGTTTGTGATTGGTTCATTGTCTAGTGCTGGAATTGGTGGCATGAGTGCTGCACTCACCCAGGGGCATGGGCAGCCTTTTTACCCTGTTTGCTTTTGATGCTTGCAGCTACCATGAATGGCTTCCCCTCAGCCATGCCACTCTGCCTTGAAGCCAGCTGAGTATGGAGTGAAACCCTCCCAAAACTGTGTGCTAAATATTTCTTTTCTTTCTTCATTTTGGATGTCAGGTATTTGGAGAGAAAAGAAACTAAGACACTGAAGTTATTGGCTACAAGACACAACTTGATAGAAGTTAATTTCTAAAGTCATGCCATAGTCCATTGTGGTTGTATTGAAATATGAATTTTAATCCATGGCCACTTGCAGGAAACCAGATTTTTCCCATCATATGACTTGCCTATTTTGAGTGGACACTACCCTTTCCATTTCACAGGCAAGGGAAGAGAGAGGGCATGGAGGATTATCTGATTCAGAAAGCCTCTAGTCCTGTAAATCCTTTCCACACACATTTCACTGGATAGATCTCCGTCTCTTAACCCAGTTCATGGAGAGCTGGGGGTTGCAATCTAGTTATGCACCCAAGAGAAAGAGAACACAGTTGTGGGTGAATATTTCAGCAAACCCCTGCTGTGATTATCATTTGGATATGAAACTAACATATTCTTGCTAATTGGCAAAACCTCTAAGCATTCCTTTGATTGTTACTTGCTTTGTTGAAGTTTAATGCAGCCAAGACCAAAAATCAAAGGTTCTTGCAGTGCATGGTAACAATTTAATACAAAGACACAATTATGAATGTTCATAATGTGCAGTTCTTTGTATTTTTGCCCACAAAGTCATTTTTAAAAAATAGTAATTTCTAAAGCCAAAAAACTCTTTTGAACATAGTAATGGGCAGAATGCCTAAGTCTGACTTGATATGTAAGAGGATAGAAAAAATAGATAGATAAAATTGAAGTGGATATCAAATATGTCATTAGTTTTCTTTTATTACTTATTCAGAAATGGAAATAGGATGCATTTGTAAATTCTAAATAACCATCATTTGAAAGGAACAAATTGAATTTAATACCTGTATGCTCCCTGAAATTTTTATTGTTTCTGATTAAAACTGAAAGTAGAAGTCAGCAGATATTTGGGAAGGCAAATATCAGAAATACGAAATGCTTTTGGTCAGCATATTTAAGATAGAAAAGTCAGTTTATTAGTTCAATGTGATCTTTAACTTTGGAACATTGTATTCCTAGTAAAAGCTATGTCTATGTGAGTTGATGTGGAAAAAGAATACAGTTTTACATAACTACTGGTAAGAAATACAATATTTTAAAAAGAAACAAAAAGACTCATCATAATTCAAGTTTACATCAGGACAGTGACTAGAGTCCGTGTGTTACTGAATCATCAATACAAACATCTACACATTTGTCCATTCAACTGTATAGTGGAGATTTATTGCATGCTGGCTATATGATATAATCTATGTAAGATCATGTCTTTATATGGAAAATTGTCCTTCATGCTAGGTTCATATTTTCAACAACATTCTGATTTATATTTACATATACAGAAACATTAAAATGAGTATACGTGAAAATAATGACAGACATGTAAATAATACATGTCAAATTAGATTGTGTTAAATGTGAGAAGCTCACTTAATATTCACATTGTGTGTTTTTCTCTCATATTTGGAACTTTAATCAATAACTATTATATTACCTTCCAAATAAATTGTATGAAGTTTCTCTTCTGTCAACTTTTAATTGCTGTTTTCCAATCCTTTCCTTAAGTTACCAGCTTAAAGTTTTTCCTTGTTCAGTGGGTAAAATATATTCATAAGTTTAATTTTTCATAATTGTGTGGCCATGTATTTTTTTCATTTTTGTCCTACCTAATTTTTCATGACTTTTCACTTGATAATTTTTGTCCATTTTTCTAACTGATTTTTTATATTACTTCAACCATAGTGATACAATTTTTAGTGATTTGGATTTAATTTCAAAATCAATAATGCTTTTATAAAAGAATTTTTGTCCATGATGACAACCTATAGACACAAGTACTTTGAAGTGAGTGAACAGTATTCTATTTGTTATGCAGCATTTTCTCCCCAGAGACTAAATTGGTATAAGCATAATGCTATAAACACCCAGAAATGAGAGGGAAGTGAATGCAAGGAGGTGTGTCCAAAAAAATTTATTTATGTAAATAGGTGATAAGCCAAATTTGGTCCAGGGACCATCCTTTGCCAATTCCTGACATAACATATTAACAAGTATATTTTCAATTTTTTGGAATACTACCTATTTATATTTTAGTATTATGGATTTGAGATTTGCATTTTTTGGCACCTAAAGTTCTAGTATTTTCATTTAACATATTGAACACAATTATTTATTTATTCTTTTAATGATGGACATGGATTTTGTTTCTCAAATTTCACCGTCATCAGCAGGCCTTCTCTCTGTGTGTATATGCGCAGAAGGGGGCTGTGGTACAATCCTGAAACCTGGAGTACTTACTGAATGTTTAGTGTCCAAGTTAGCATCACAAGTGGTAGGTGAGAATCATGGGAGAGATCAGCTAAATGTTTTTGGTGAACCTGGACAAAATCAAAGGCTTGAAGCCTCTCTATTTCTTGTTCTGCTTGCACTCAGTATTAGATACAGGATATAGTGAATTTAAATATTGAAGTCTGCTTATTTATTTGGTATGTTACCAGAACACAAAGGCTTTTTTTGTTTTGTTTTGTTTTGTTAATGATGGCAATTTAAATCCTTTCTTATTTTAACATAGGGCTTCTCTACAAAGGCATTTGATAAATTCCTTATTAATTTCTCAGGAGTTTCATCAGGTGGAATTTTGTTTTTTCTTAAGTATGATTCTATTTCTCCTTTGGGGATCAAACCAGCCAAATGCAAAGGATAGGATTCATTTAATTCAAATTTAGCTATTTTGTAAACTCAGAATACAGGTATTCCCTTTTGCCCTAAGATATTTTCTGTTATCAACTAGGATTGATCTGCAAGATTGTCATTCAAAATACTTTCTCTATACTGTAGCTAAACTACTACAACATGGGTAGTGGAAAGTATGATTATCTAAATTGTTAGTGCATAGAAAATTTCACGAGAGTACGAGAAATCACATTAAAGAGTATATTTGCATTCAAACTAATTATCTCCCCCGGAGTCAGCCACTGTTAAATATAATTCAACCTTCTTTCAGTGTTTCAGAGCCCAGCATTGTGATGGTTAGTGACTAGATTAGATTACTATGGAAATAAAAATATGAACTACATTTTCACTATCTCTAACTTTTTCTGTTATAGTGGAAATGACTACTCAAATAACCTAGTGTTTGTATGCATATAAATGGATAGCGATACCTAGCTGGCTAGATGATAGATAGATACATAGATTTGTGATTATTGATATATATTTTAGAGTAAATTTTCAATGGGATACAAGCATCTAGGCACAATTTGGTTTTTCATTTATTACTAAAATTTTGCTTAGTTTATGGAGACTTTCTTCTTTTCTACAATCTTTTTCCTTTCAATTGTCCTAGAATTTTGTATTTATTTCTTTAATTCAGAATCATGAAATGTATCTTTAAAAAGCTTCTGAGTCTTCTGATTGTTTTGATCTATATTTTAAATTTGTTTCTGCCTCTGAAAATGGTTCACAAAGTTACTTAAATGCAATCCCCAGGTATTGGAAATGACCTCAGCACAAGACAGGATATCCCTCCGTAGATACCTAGATACTGAAAACAAAGATAATAAACAGATTTGTAAATAAGGCATATATATTTGTGCAGCATTTCAGCTTTCAGCCATCTAACAGCTTCATAATCACAGGATAAATAAATAACCTGTGAAAGACTATAACATTTTTATCTTATAGAGCCAGAATACAAGAAGAGCTTCCTAAAGAATAATTCTCTGGAAAATAAAGCAGAACAATTTCAAGAGAAGATTTGAATAATAAGAACCTTGTATAATTTCAATCAGGTGAAACGTTGGCTTATAGTTCAGTCTCACTCTAATGTTTTAATATCAGAGCAACAGAAAAGATACTTACAGTTATTAAGTTTGTCCCTGTGTTTCTTTCTTGTTACTGCCAGCCACATTAGATTTTAATGCTATCCTTTTTTTGACCTTATAAAACAGAAACATGGAAAGAAATTATTGGGGATAAAATATGTTTGGCTCTTTTTCTCAACACTCAACTAAGCCCCTTGACTCTTAAGGAGCATTATTCCTTCTTTCACATGTTCGATTTCTGGGCCACTATTTCCAACTCATGCATATAACTTTTATTTTACAAAGCACAGGAGAGTGATCATCCTTAAGACAATAATTTTAAAGCTTGTTTCCATACTTTCTGTCATGCCGGTGGGTGATCTACCTTTTATTTATTGTTTTCGCACACTTAGACAGAGTTTACTGTTGAAGGCGTTGTGTTCCATTTGCCACTTCCTGATTCTTAGTGTGTGAATGCAAGTATCTGAGAGTTTTATTCATCCTTTCCTGCAGACTAGTGACTGCCTAATTTTAAATGGACTATTTCTGCCAGTTTCCCAGTTTAATCCCTGTTGCCTTGATTAAGTAGTCCAAAACATTCTTCAATGACGTCTGAGGTTTTGGAATTTAAAAGTAAATTGCTTTTGGGAAAAACAAACCAAACTCGCATTGCAGACCTACAGAAAGTGCATTAAAACATATTACGCTGCACTTTCTTGGTGGAATAAATTGAGAGTCACAGTAATGTTTCTTCTAGCAATGTCAGATTCTGAGACACTTCGATTAATTTTGGCTTTAGATTGAGTTTCTCTCCAACGCTCTACTCTCTATTTGATGTGTCTACATTTTTCAATGTATCCAATGACAATTTATGCCATAAATTATTTGCTTGGAGGCCAAAAACTCATAGTAGAGAGCTCAAGCAATATACTAGAAGAAGTGTATGAAAAATATATGAATTTGATTTGATTTGCCGTTACTGGTTTGCTGTGTGACATTGAGAAAACTGTGGAACTTTAGTAGACCCTCATTAATATCACTATTAATGTCTACCTGTGATGATATTTTAGCTGGTACACTTGAGAATTCTTTTCTGGGGGAAGCAGTGGGATTGGAAGTAAAGAAATACTTGAAAATCCCAGTTATTTTATCAGAGCAATGCATGCCTTATTTGAAGAAGTTAGAAAGGAATACTTACTAAACTGTAGTAGTTAAAGGAGTCTGTATCATTTTGTTGCTTCATTTTGAAATTCAAATATCTCATTTTTTCTAAAAATGAGAAGAAAATATTTATGTTAATAAGTCCACCTTTAAAAATGCTACACCACAGCTATGACTTTAAAAATTATTTTCACTAAAACATAATACACAGTATATATGCAAATTATGAGTATATGCCACTGTTACATTTTTACAAGAAAACATACTCATGTTACAACACTTCCTCCAAATAAATTTTATTCTTTCTTTTCCATCCTTTATCAATAACTTACATCCCAAACTCCTGACATAATAGAAAGACCTTTACCTCTTTCATGCATTTATAAATAAGAGAGGTCCACAGCTATTTTGTCTTATTTCACACCAGTATGTGTTTGTCAGAATCACTCATATTTCTTCTTGTAAATATAGATTACTCATTCTCATTTCTTCATAGTATCCTTTGGAGTGAATGCAGTGTGTATGCTGAACACACATACTGCTAGGATATTCATAGTTTCCAACCATTCTCCATATCCAACTGTCCTGTCATGAACAGTAATGAAATTGAATTTCTTAAAATGATACAAATATTCTAATGGACACTGCCAAATGTGGTTGCCACTAGCCATTTATGATTTTGAGCTTTTAACTGTGACTAGTATAATTTAGGAAATAAATGTATAATTTCAGCTAACTTTAATTTTAAGTAAGTGGTCTTATTTGCTAGTGGCTAGCATATTGAGTAACATACAGTTCTCAATATGCACTCCTTTCAGTTGAGAATGTTTCATTTATTTCTAGAAGTAGAATAACTTGGTCATAAAGCATATGAATGCTGTACTGTTTTAGATTTTCTAAGTTTTCTGCCAGAGATGTTTGGTTTTATCTATTTCTGTTCCCCTCAGCAATGCATGGGAATCACAGTTTCTTTACAGCTTTGAATATACTAAATATTTTTTACTTAAGAATGAAAATTAGCTATTAATAGCTTGACTTTGTAGGTGCTTCCATCATCTCCCCATTTCCTGGCTTCTTCCAAGCTAGTTGGCATTGTTTGAATCTTCCTTTTTCCCTTAGATTTATGTAAATAAAATTGTAACCTCCATGGTGATTGTATCAGGAAGTAGATGAATCAGGGAGTTGATTAAGCCATGGTACCAAACACTCCTTCATGTGATTAGTACACCTGTGAAAGATGTTATTAGGGGTTTGTTTTACTTTCTACCCATGTGAGAATATTTGAAGAAGTACCATCCATGAAAACATTGGCCTGAACCTGACATTAATCTGCTTCTGGCTTGATTTTAGGCTCACCAGCCTCTTAGAACTATGAGATACAAATTTTTGTTTATTATATATTATTCAGTTTAGGTATTTCCTTACAGCAAACAATTTAAACAGATTAAGACACTCATCTTCACAAAAGAGTCAGATCAATTTAAAGATGCAGATCAAATTATAACTCACTCTTTTAAATTCTTACTGAGTTCCCATTGCCTTTGTGATAAAATTCCAATCTTTATCAGATAAGAAATGGTTGTGTATCTGGGCATGGTGGCTGATGCCTGTAATCCCAGCACTTGGGAGGCTGAGGCAGGAGGATCCTTAGGAGTTCAAGACCAACCTGAGCTACAAAGTGAGCTCAAGGCCAGCCTGAACTACATAGCAAGACCCTGTGTCAAAAAGAAAAGAAAGAAAGAAAGAAAGAAAGAAAGAAAGAAAGAAAGAAAGAAAGAAAGAAATGGTTGTGGTCTCTTCTTCAGGATTACCACCTTCCACCCTTCTCCACACCTGTTGGACTCTAGTTCTAAGGACTCTTTGTGGTTCATGAATGTGCAAACCTCTCCTTTTGAAATTTGAAAAATACTATTGATTCTGCTGCCTGAAAAACCACACTTCACTCCCATATCCCAGCCTGATGGCCATCATTATTACCATTATAATTATTAGTCTGGTTATTCATTAAAGTTTCTTACATCTCTTTCCCATTCCATAAGATTGTAAACTTCATGAGGATAGCAAATGCCTCTTGTTTCTGCCACTACCATATCTAGCAAAATAATGGCCTTCTAAAAACGTCCAAATCCTAATCCCCGGTTCTTGTGAAGGTGTTATATGACAGAGTATTATGGTTTATAGATAAAATGCTCCCTAAAACTCTTCAACTCAGAGATAGGGTTTTTGAAAGTGATTGGATGATGAGTTGCTAAACTCATCAGTAGATTAATCCATGGTCACCTGAAAGGGTGCATTATTTTCCTTGCATCCTCCCTTCCTTCTCTCCTTCCTGGAAGCCACCTTCCTCTGCAAGATCTTTCCACCATGTCATATCAGCCTTGGATCCAGCTGACCACAGAATGAACTTTCTGAAATTGTAAGCAAAAATAAACATCCCCTTTTTAAAACAGTAGGTGTCAGATATTTCACTCCAAGGGTGGAAAAGCTGTTTGGTACACAAAGTTGGTGTAGGGAGTAGAACCATTGTTGTAATTGTAAATGATCATGTGACTTGAAAGCCTATGGACATGGTTTATAGGAAGCATTTAGAAATGTTTAGAGATGCCAGTTAAGAAACTCTGAAATGCTGTAGGCAGAGCTTAATGAATTGTTCTGTTTGGTGCTCAGAAGATGAGAATGCTTACAAATTCCTTAAAGGCCTTACTCATGAAGTTCAGGCAGGAATGAGTATTGTACTGGAAACACTATGGGTTATGCATGTTTATTCCTGGCAAAGAATTTGTCTCGGCTTGTTTACATCCTAAGACACTGTGAGACTGAATTCAAAGGTGGCAAACTAATTGATCTGGTGAAGGAAATATCAAGGCATCACAACATTCAGGCTGTGACTTGGGTACTGCTGGCAAACCTTTTAGTTAGATTTATAGTGAGAATCAGAAGCAGAGATGAATGATTTGAAAGCTTTGTGGATTTTTCAGAATAGAAGTATTTGCAAGGTTGAGGCAAAGCAGAACATGGTTGCTGAAAATATTAGCATGCAAAAGAAGCACCAATATATTAAGGAAGATGTATTGAAGGCATCTGAGAAATAAAAAAGACCCACCATCATAAGTCCAAAGGTATAAAAGTATAAACTATTAATTTGAAAAGAGGGCTCCCAAGACCCTTGCACAAGATGATCCACATAAGGAATTGGTTCCTTGGGATTCACTGAAGAATCCTCTGCCAATCAGGAACTCAGAAGCAGCTGCATCCTTGGTCCAAGGGGTCCCAGATACTGCACTCACTGGATGAATACCTTAGTATCATCAACATGCTGCTGGGTTTTCAAGCATGCAGAATGAAAGATTTGTGGTGTCATGGAGGGTTACAACCAGATTTCAGAAAAATGCCTGACGTTCAATTCCTATAGGTGAGAATTTAGGGTGTGTATTACTGGATTAGCCCACTGATTGGTGTAATATAATTATGTGTTTGAGGAATGAAAAGACCCACTATGATTGTGAATGGCACCAATCAATAAACTTGTAGCTTGGATAGAAGAAAAAAGAAGTGGGGAGATCCCACTGCTTGCTGGTTCCTATTTGTTGTGCCACGGACCCTTGCTCTTCTGTGTGCCATTTACTTTGGAGTCAACTGATTATGGGCTGCAAAACAGTGAGCTAAAATAACCTTTCTTCCTTTAACTTGTGTCAGGTATTTTTTCCCAGTAATGAAAAAACTAAGAAAATGTCTGTCCTTGAGTGAATACTGTGTGAAGCTGTTAAAGTGAATCTAAATATGCAGAGGAGACTGCAGGAGATTTGAGATGCCAGGAATGGGAAATGTCTGCTGAGGAAAGCCATAGATAGTGGCTGCAGCCAGTCCAAGAGAGAAGGCATGCAAACTATCGCCAGCAAGCAGAGTTCTCCAATTATTTTGGATATCATATTTCAGCTTTACCCTGCCCCAGTGGCTGAACATGGAGACACAAGATTTAATGTTTGTCCTGTGGGATTTCTGTCTTGCTTTGGTCTGATTTAATTTTCCCATTATTCTTCCCTTTTGAAATGCAAATATTTACTCTGTTGCCACTGTATGTTAGAAGTGTTTAACTTTTTGATTTTTATAGGAACTCACAGCTAAGCATCTACCTTGAGTTTCAGAGAAGACGAGAGCTGATTTTCAGCAATGCTGAAACTGTTGAGACTTTGACAACTCTTAGAAATGGATCAAATCCATTTTACATAAGGAGGGGACAGAAAATTTTTAGGGGGACAGGTGTGAAGTATTATGGTTTAGAGCTAGAATGGCTCATGTTTAAAAGTCTGGCCACTGAAAAGTGATCAGATCATGTAGCAACTGTGCTTATTACTGGATTCATCCAAGAAAATATTCCTGACTAAATGGGTTATTAGGAAATGGGGCCAGTTTGGAAGAGGTGGATTACTCAGGGCATGACCTGGATGTAAGCATTTTTTCCTCTGGTTTCTTCCTTCTCTCTCTGCATCCTAGACACCATGACATGAGCAGTTTTCCTTTCCTTTCCACCAGGCTCTTTCTGCCTTTGAATTACCCAGCCAGGGGCTAACCTCCCTGAAAGGGTGAGCCAAAATAAATCTCTCCTCCTTTAAATTTCACGTGTTGGGCATTTCATCCCAGTGATGGAAAAGTTAACAAATACTCATATTAAATGGGGTTTAAGATCATAGATGGAACTAAGGCTATTAATCAGTTGAGCATAAAATGGGGTATCTACCCTGGATTATCTTGGTAATCCCAATGTTATTACAAGTATTCTTAAGATCGAAAGAGAAAAGATCACAGTGATGTGTTTCAAGTAAAATTTGGTCTACTATTTCTGGATCCGAGCTATGAGCCATGGACTGGAGCTGTCTTCTAGAAACTGAAACAGGCAAGGGACTAAAGTTTCATCTGGAGCATCCAGAAAAGAAGGCATCACTGGGGACCCATGCATGGGAGCCAGTGACTGCCACCTTAGACATCTGACCGTTAACATGTGAAAAACTTTGAGTCTGAAGTGCTGCTGGTCACCTAGTTTGTTTCACCAGTAAGAAACTAATATAGTACATAATTATAATATATAAAAAGTAAAAGTGAAAGATGACGTGAGTTGTATGTGAAATAGAGAGATTTATCAGACGGGAATAATAGAGAAGTCCTATCTCTGCCTCCCATGTGCTGGCATTAGAGGTGTACACACCTGTGCCCAGGTTACCTGTTTGCTTTGTTCTTGTTGTTTTGGGTTTTTTTTTTTTGTATTATTTTGCTTGTGTGTCTGCTCTGACTTCTCTCTGGTTTTTTCTCTGTTTCCTTTTTTGCTCTTTTCTTCAATTCTTGTGTCTGTGTCAATTATATACAATTATCTTTTTCTCTGTTTTACTTTTCATTTTCCAAATTTGTCCTGTAATTTTTTCTCTCTATCCATCTTTGTTCTCTTTTCTCCTTTTAAATTTCTTTCTTTGCTATTCTCGTTCTCATTTTTCCTATTCCTCTGTCTTCTCTTGCATCTTCTCCACCTTTAATGCTTTAGAGTGAATGTTATAATTCACAGTCATATCTGGAAAACCCTTAACAGAATTATACTCAGAGGTTTCAAACAAAACTATCTTCCCAAATATTAACAAGTTCTGAAAACCTCGCAGCTTCTCTCAATCTCTAATTAGACTTCTTTCTCCATGTACCCCTTACTTCGCCCCGACACAGCCACAAATATTCTCTTAAAACCCTCAACACTAGCCCTTTACCCCAGCTATACAAATAATTTCCAAAGAGTACAAAAACCCATTTATTTTTCACCTGTTCATATTGCTATTACCTCTTTTCCCACTAACATAACCCCTTCCTTTACCCCTTCTTTTCTCTTTGCCCCCAATATCCATATCCCAGATGGATTGAAAGCAGCAGCATAGTACAGTCTGTAGGGGTTACTGATAAAGAGGTGCAATTATCAAAACAGTATTTAATGTTTATGCTTGATGTACGTTTGAATCTGTTGACACTAGTATAGCCAATAGACATTCTCTCCTTACGACTCAGCCATAGGATCCAATGCAATTAAACTGAATAGGCTGAAAAGGTAAACAATACCTCTTGATAAAGGCAAGAAAAGCATTTCAGGATAAAGGACACAGTGCTTTCGAAGCATTTGTTATTTAATCTCAACTTCCTTGAAATTGATATGCTTTTTAATCCTATCAATAAACTAAATGTAACACAATCTTAGGACAGTTTTTTGGGCTAATGAATGATAGAGCTGGAATTTAAAATGGTGCTCTATAAATTTGGAAGCATCATATCTCTCATATATAACAAATATAGAATGAATGATAATTACATCTTGGTTTGATTTATCAGGACTTTGAGACTCCAGAGCAATGAAGATGTCTTTACTACCCTTCAGTTGTCCAAAAAAAACCTAACCAAGTATGTTGATTTTATTTCGTATTTTCATATTAATATATATAATAAGAATATATACATATATTGGGGGTGGGTCTTGAGAAGGGCTCTCATTATGTAGTCCAAACAGGCCTAAACTCATGTTGTATCCCAGGCTGGCCTTTAACTTGCAGTGACCCTCTTGCCTCTGCCTCTCAAGTGTGAGGATTATTGGCATATGCCCCATGCCTGGCAATATTTTAAGATAACCTAGATATATACAGGGACAACTAATTCAGATCAATGTAAAAGATGAGAAAGGGAAAATTAATTATGCTTTGGTTGCCTTTATACCTTCTCATTAGATAGGCCTTTTCCAGACCTGGTCTTAATACCTTTTAGTTTTACAGTCGATCTTTAATGTCTTTCATAGCTTCTCGCACATTTTTTAATCCTCTGAGGCTAACTTAAAACCCTAAGAAGACTTGACTTAATGGACAAATTAGAGGAAGCTTAGTAAAAATGCTTTATTTTACAGATGAAGGATTAACATTTAGAGGACTGAAATTATTTCCCAGATTGCCTGCTTACCATAACACTGCTAAATGCTGGAGGTACAATACAAATTGGCCACAGAACTGTCTTCCAGACCCTTACATCGCTGTTGATCCTGAAAGGTCATCCTTTCTAGAAGAAGATAAAGAGCTATTATAGCTTCAGATATTATGTGTAAATAATTTTTCTATAAATTTATTTTCCCCTTTAAGGTTCATTTCTCCACTGATGAAGTATAAGACATCTGAATGACACCCTCAGTGATGGCTGTTGACGCCCCCTATTCTGATCCTAGTGACCAAATTGGAACATTTCTTTTCCAGCCTCTATGGATGCTGTCAGCTCACATTTGTGCCCTTCCATTAAAAATTACCTTTAGCAACACAGAACTACTGTGCCCAAAAGATCTTTAACACTATTCTTAAGTGCAATCAACAATTAATGATTCATTGATAAAGAGTATAGAAATAAGCCATCTTGCTATAAGTTCCACTTGATGGTACTGTTCCTACTTCCTAGGTCCTTATGGGATTCTGCTGAGACAAAACACCAGACTAAAATAGTGCCCTTGCTTAGCTTCTGCTCTGCACAACTTCTTTGGTGTCTTATAGGTTCCACTTGAAAGTACTCAGTATTTCAGCTCTAGTGAAAATCACCTAAATCAATGTTGCATTTCTATGATTTTCCTACCTGACCTACAAATAAAGTTTTAAAAGGATCTAATTTGTTTCATTTTTTCTATAGAAAGACATTTGTTAATGCTGTAATTTTTAAGGTCAGAGTTTGATAAACAACGCAAAGAAGATAAATTCCAAAGAAGAAGACAATGCTTTCAGGGAAAGATAAAATCAAAGGTATCCTGGCAAAACCGCTATGATGCTCTCCTAGAACCTAACCTCGTCTGTGTCCTCAGTTTACTCACTGCTTCCCTATATTTTGCACCTAAGATTTAGTGTGATTCTTTGCAAAAAATATTATTACTAAACTCTCCAAAGCTCTTGGAATAAATGAATCAGAGCCGCAAAAACCCTGCCCATTAAGCACAGGCCCTAATCAGAGACAAATTGTTCACAATTGAAATTTACCATGTTACCTAGATGACATGAAGTTTTACAGTATAATTGTTAAACTGACCACTTTAAGAGCTTGGGGAATAAGTGATCAGACTAAATGACTCTGAAATATCACTAAAGTAAAAAGTAATTAAAGTAGGTATGTAAAATTTTAGAACATAAAAGGAATTGGTTTCCACTAAAAGAGCATATTGTAATACTTCTTTAGTTACTTTTGGCAAGATGATTAAATGTAATAAATATTTGAAAACCCTCTATTTAGTTTAATATGGATTTCCCTATAGAAGAATAATATAGACATAAAGTTATTTTATATGGCAATGACGGAATAATAAGTTGAAACAAAAATGACAAGAGAAAATGCATAGCATTGTTACCTACAATGGTATATTTCTCAATAATTTTGAAGTTAAGCAATGAAATGGAGGCAGACATTCTTATATGTGACCTCCGAGACCTTCAGTTTATTTATGCTGTCATTTTTCTCCTTATTGTAGAACGAGCTACCCCAATTTCAATGGTCTACTTCTTCAGCAAATAATACTACAAATAAACTATCTCATCTGACCTTTCCACTTATATCTAATTTGAATTCCTATCCTAAGATGTCTTACTATGTCCCTGACCAACAGTGAGAAAGAGTTAGAATGGACAATCTTTCAAACAAAGTTTAAGATATTATACTAATATCTTATCAGAATTATTTTATAAGTGTTGCAAGTGTTGGGCTACCATTATGATTTTGAATGTGAGTGAGGGGATGAGAAAAGATGAAATATGTTTGGTGCATTATCACAA
This sequence comes from Hydrochoerus hydrochaeris, assembly GCA_004027455.1. Taxonomy (NCBI): domain Eukaryota; kingdom Metazoa; phylum Chordata; class Mammalia; order Rodentia; family Hydrochaeridae; genus Hydrochoerus; species Hydrochoerus hydrochaeris. The sequence goes on from PVLA01000410.1 coordinate 303,627, forward strand.
TTGAACTTCAGAAAAGCCAATGCAATTATATAAAACAGTCTGTCAAAAATTATTCACATTTTTTCATGTGAATTTTTATTTTCTTAATTCATCAGAAATCAGTATACACACACAAACACATACACACACAATAAAATATGTCACATTATTTTCTTTAAACTAACATGCTTTCATCCAGGGTGGTTTTTTGGACTTGCTTTCTTTGGAAGTTGTTATACAGAATCACAGTCACAAATGACTTTACAAATTTTCTCATATAAAGCCTTTACCATCATTCTATGTACTGATTTCAGGTTCCACCATGGATAAATTTTCTGATGCTGAAATTGGTGTGAAGTTATTCTAATAAATAATTTTTTAAAAAGAGTTTGCATGTTTCTTTTTGAAAAATCTACATTTTCCTATTCGGGTAACTTACTTAAACTTATTTTGACACTTATCTCATTGTTAACCACTTCACTTTTTGCACATGCTTGTATCTCTACTGTGTGAAAGAAACAGTCATAAGGATTAGAAGTTTGTGGAGGGAAAATGGTGAATGATGATGCACAGTAAAACCACAGGTTGATCAAGAGAACCAAACTGGGCCACACACTATTAGCAAGTTGTCTGCTTGTAACAGAAGCTTAAAGTCAGGAAAGGGACAGTTGACCAAAACAAGAATTAGAGTGGAGTTCCTACATAGCACCTGTGCTCTAGCAATTTAAAAATTACATATACTAATGACAGGTAGTGACCTCAGATATTTATGCTATGTGATCATGGGGGTTAAGACAAGCTATCATTTCTTAATTCCTACAAAAAAATTCCATAAAGTCACAGCTATCAGAAGACTTTTGCACTTCCCATTGGAGATTTTTTAAATTGCATTGTAATTGAACCTGCCATCAACCAAATTCATCAAGAACAATTTGTATTGAGAACAACACAAAGCTAAGGCAGTGAGTAGATTCAGTGGTTCTTTAGTGCCATGTGAGGACCAGGGTCATGGTCAGTGTCTGTAGCCAAGGGCTTTCTTGTGGCAATATTTCCTCTCTTTTGTATCTTACTTAAATAAATGTCCTGAAGTAACAGGAATTTTGGCTCTCTGGAGTTTTTATATTTTATCACATCCATTCTTTTTATTTTATCCATAGATATTTTTAATATGAATTAACTCAGAAAGTTAATGGCTATCCTGATCACATGGCTCCTTGATTAGTAACTGAGCCAGGGCTAGCAATCTGTTTTGACTTAGAGAGACTATTCTGCAATTATGTACTGTGTTACACCTACTAATATATACTGGATAAGGTTTTTTAGAACAGAACCACAAGAGATACATTATTTAAGCATAACACTTGTTCATAGCTAGAACGAATACATCACCCATTCATAAGGTAATCTACAGAACTAATAGCACGATGACAGGCTAAGATAAAGGCTACAACAAGGTAGCAAAAGGCATATAAAAATAAATCTTTTGGACCATATTACTGCTTGGATGGTATTTTTCTCTTTTCTTCTTGCTCTTATCCTTGACTTTCCAGGAATATCACAGTTCATAACATTTGCTTTGGTAAAAAGACATTTGGGGTGCATGTGTTTTTGTGCATTTGTGTTAGGATTATGGGTATCAATGTAAATCTATTATCCATGCTCTCTTAGAAATGACTTCCCAAGCTCACAAAATTCCACAGTCCTAATATCCTAGGAGCTCTGACTTGTCATTACCTGTTAACCCACGTCCACGTCTGCCCACTCTTACCACTTCTGCCTTCACGTGTATGACTTGAATATAAGCCATTTCATTATTGTTGTTGTTGTTGTTTATTTTGTTTTAATAAAAATGAGCCACTTTATTATGTTTGGTCAGAGCAGTTATACATGCTGCTCAGATAATATACACATTACTCTTTTGAAAGCTATTTAACATTAGGTAACATAGAATGTAGAAAACAATCTAGCTAGCACATTGTTTTCAATAAGTTTTTCCCAAACCCTAAGTGATAGAAGATAGGACATATATTTTTCCTTCAAATATATTATTGGATACAAGTCCAGTGTAACCTAGTTGCTTAAGAAGTGGCTACTTTAAAAACCTTAGAACATTCAAAGGGTAAACATTATGAATTTTGGGTTTCCCTAGACAGTCTTTAAAAAACAGTATTGGATAGATCACGACTAACAAGGGTAACAGATGTTGGATTGGAAATTGCACAGTCTGGAGAAGAAAAATTAATTTGTGAAAAAGTGATGGGGTTATTCCCTGTGTGCGTTTTTAATGACCTTAGCGAAGCAGAATGGAAATATTTGCATGATCTGCAACCAATTTATATGCTTGAGCATTTATTTTTCTTTACATTCTAAACAGTATCTACTTAGTAGTAGCCTGTATTATGGAAAGAAGAGTCCAGAAAGGCTGTGTATCTTTGGTATCCTGCCTACTGTTACCCAGGGAGTTTCTCAGTCTTCAGCGTTCACTTGGCGTATTTATTTCTTTATTTTTACCTTTTTGCCTATGCAGAACTTGCTGAGCACATTGCACAGATCAAATAGATGCGTTTCTCATCTCTCTGGTGGAGTCTCTTCTCTCTTTTCCATCTGATTTTAACCTTCCACCTTACTTCTCCAGAGTTGCGGTACTACAGTTTTCTTTTGCTTTTAATAAATTGTGTAGGATTGCAAGATGGCTAAAACGATAGAAGTGGAGACAAAGGGGAATTCTTTTTAATTGTTTTATCCATGTATTGATCATGTTTCTTTTAAAAAACGTATGTATCTTCTGCTTAGAGTTGATGGTGAGGAAACCTTGGAATTTGGAAATAGTTCTTAGCCACATAACACAGATTACCTAAAATTTTCATCTCATTCCCCATTTCAACACCAAGAATTAAGATGAAATGCAGGTATAGGAATGTTTTTCAAAGGTCTCATAGCATAGGGCACAGTAGAAAGCACCATTAAGAAGATAATATCTCTGCTAAAAATTGTTGATTTACTCTGTATTCTAGCCCCATCTGTCACGCTTAGGTCTCTACCATGTCTGTTAGAACTTCCAGAGTGTTTCATGAAGCTTCCTATCCCTCTGTCCTTCTTTATGGCCTTGGTCAAGGAATTTAAAAAAAAAAATTAATCACATTTTGAAAAAGTCTCATTATTTCAGCTACATGGTTTACTATTTTGTTAACAAGCTCTTCTGTGTCTGGGCCACATTTCTATGTTTATCAGCAAACTGCAAGTGCAGATGTTTTTACTTGGTGATAATTTATTTTTCCTTCACATGCTATGTCTCCCATGTGGCATTTTTTAGAAGGTTTTGCTGGGCCAACTTGAAAAGGATTATTTATCTATATGAAAAAGTTTTAAATTTAAATAATTGGACTAGAAAATAATGGTGCTCTTGAAATAAAATTTGGGGGTTTAAGAGCAGAACCTTTTAATTTATGCATGGATAAACTGTCCCAGAGCAGATACCAAATAGACACTTGCTGGATTCCTTCTGCACATCTTTCTTCTTGTCTCATGCTATGCTTTCAACCTGCATGGCTTACAGGTAAACTCAAAAGATCGCAGGTGATGGTGAGAAGGGATTAGGGAATCTGTTACCAGTAATGCAAAACATTTCAAAACACAAATCTGTCTAATTGTGAGCAACAATATTTCATTTTTAAATTCTGACAAAATGTCCTACACGGAATAGATATAGGTAGATATAGATATAGATATATGCCCCCTTCCCCTGAGAATTTCCTTTGAAAATCGTTTTAGGGTTTAACTGAAAATTATGGCTTAGATCTACAGGTAAAGCATGCTGAACCTGCCTGATCTCATTTGATTTTTTGATTATTTCATTTTTATTTCTGGTAAGTGCAACAAATACAAAAGCAAATTGTTTAGCTCACAAATTACATTCAGACCATTTTCCACTTGTGCATTCATTTATAGCAGTGTTTGCAAGACGATTTGTTCTTAAACACTCAGCAGAAAATAGAGGCACAAGGAGCTTGAATATTACCTCGATGAATGTAGACAAGCAAGAATTAAATTGACCTTCTTACATCAGGTTTTTCCGTCCTTCCTTAAAGAAGGGAAGCACAGAGGTGCTAACTTGATTTATGTTAAGTTAAAGGCATCTCTGTAAAGCAATGACCTTGTATCAATAAATATTTAAGTATCTAGGTCTTCAAAAAAAGCATTCTTAAAATAACACATCTGTGAGTAAGCTTGAATGTGCACTTATGGATTTTAAACAACTTTTATATTCAAAGGAACTAAACAGGCTATTATAGGCTTTTTACTTAAACTTTCACTGACAATTTGAATGATGTCAAAGGTGAATTTAAAAGGGTAATGATAGATTATAAAATATATTTATTTTCTCATAATAGGCTAATCAAAATAAGTCCAGAAGTGGATTAGGGTGAATTCCACTCTCACTTTCTTTTTCAAGTCATCTTGGTCACTTAGTTTTCATATGGAGGGAACTATTTGCCCCTTGGTGTTCTTGGCTACAATACAGAGGTGAAGGAAAAATGATTGGCATGATCTTTTCAAGCTCTAAAAGGTCTGGACTTTCATGTGAAAGAAATTTTAAGTGCTTCGTAGTACAAAATGTATGTGTAATATATTTTGTATCACAATTTTTATTATGGAAATTATAAAACCATAGAAAAAAAGCAATATATAAATGCATAAAATGCATATAGCTACTGTAATTAGTTTTACTTTACTCAAAACTTTTCAATATAGAAAGTAAAATAAATATTTCAAAATTCTATTAATATTTACTTTAAAAAGCAGAACTGTTTAGCAAATCAGTTACAGGAGTAGTTTCCCAATAGCATTTATATACGATCTTAATTTATCAAAATCTACCTGATTGATGTTTTTCTTGTTGTCTTTCTACGGATTAAATTGCTATAAACTAATCAATGAATCTTTGATACATCCTAAAATCCCAAGAGTAAACTTTCACCTTAAATAGCCAATTAGTATAGAAGTGTCTTGGTTACTTTTCTCTCCTTGCTGAGACCTGACCCCCATACTTAGGGAAGGGCAGGTTTATTTCTTATGGTTTTGGAGGTTTTAGTCCGTAGCTAGCTGGCTGCAAGGTGGACTGGCATCAGAGAGAAGCCACGCCTACTTTCTCGCCCTTACATTGTATCCTGGCTACACTGTACCCTGTACCCTGGGCGGATGCAGCACTCACCACCAATCCCAGCGTCAGACAACAAACCAATCACAAACGCCAGACTCAGCCGCATCCATGACTGCATGAGGCTTAAGTGGGGGTCAAGGGAACACACTATAACAAGAGGAAACGGATACAATGGGAGCCAGTATTTCATACACGATAAAAATTATCCCAAAGTAGCTTTTGTACGTAATCTAAGTTAAATACAGCACAAGTTATTTATTTAATTTTAGTTCTGTTCTTTTGTATTTTTATTTTTCTATAATAGTGTCTTTAGCCTTTATTCAACTTTCAAACCAGAAATTAAGGCATGTAAATTAATATCATGACTTCGTGCAAAAATTTCCCAAGAAACATTTATTAAAGAAATTATGCTCTTTTTTATATTATATTGAGCTCATAGCCATAATGCTTTGGTGTGATCAAACAAGTGTTACTAGCTTTGAAATAAACTTCAGTTAAACGGTAATGATTAGAACAAGATAGAATAAAAGGAGTTTTGTATCATAACCCCCCACCCCAAGCATTGGCTTTGAAAGCTATGCATGGCAGAGAGTGTCTTTCAGGAAGTCAGTGTCACCAGTCCAAACTTAAAGCTCAGTGCAGAAGCAGAAAAAAGCCTGAAAATAGACACATTATAACAAGCAACAGGAATACCTTTGCTTTATCCAGGTCACCCTTCCCTCAAGTGGCATAGCTCAATGCCCAGACTTCCTAAGATCACAGTTTTTACATATAAGAAAATAAACAGGTAGTGAGTGTCTACTCTCCCATCTATGTGCAGTGAGTGCACAGGAGATCCACTATTTTCCCATCCCACTCAAAATACGGGGTCATGGATGTGGTTAAGTTGTTGAAAGAGGCTGGTAAAGGAGGAAGAAAGCTGTGAACTGTTCTAACCACTCTTCAGCTGCATCATGAAGCCACTGGAACGCTTTGTGTGTAGACCTCCCCCCAAGCTGGCTCACAAGCAGCCCAGATGCTCACCGGCCTAAGCCTAACCCTGAGTCAGCTACCTCAGTACAGTGACATCAACAAAAGCAAGTGTGTCATGCAGTGACTTAACTCTGCAGGACTGGGGAAAACATGAAATTATGCCTTTTAAACCTTGCTCTAGGGAAAAGAGAAAGCAAAGTTCTTACTTAGCACCTTTCTTGGCTTTGTGGAAACATGAGACCCAAAACTTTAAGAATCAATTCTCGAAAGCATGTAATAGTTATTAACTAGGCACTTCCACTTTAAAAAATCTAATGTCTCAGAATCTCCAGCTGACCTGATGAAGGAAGATGTTTCACTTTCTAAGTTAATCAGGGAAGACAGGAGGAAGTAACTGTTTCTTTCAATGAAGAAACAGAAATGAAAACTTCAAGGAACACAAAATATCAGAGACACAGCACTCAAAGGGAACACAAAAATATTCTGGTAAAAGACACAAAAAATATTGATGATCTATAAATCGTCTGGCAATTTGACTTCAAAATGATTTTTGAAAGAAACCCAAAGACCTGCAATATGCCACAGATAACAACATAACAAAATAAGAACAATAATACATGCACAAAGTAAAAACTTCAAGGAAGATATAAAAATTATAAAAGCAAGCAAACAAATCTTGGACTGAAGAATGTAACAAATCAGATGAAAAATGAACTAGATATTATCAACACCAGGTTCAATCACCAGAAGATGCAAACATCTGTAGAGTCATTTGAAAATGTCCAGTCAGAAGAGAAAAAAGAAAAACAAAAGTGAAAATAAAAGAAAAAAAAAACCCTAAACACTTGCAGTATAGGACTAGTAGAAGAAGTAAGAAATACAGAATGGCTAATTAAATAAATAGTGGCTGAAACCTTCTGAAATCTAGGTGAGATAATGACTTTCAAGTATATGAAGTACAAATGTCTACTAGCAATTCAGTGGTAATACTGCTTAGCCTTTGTAAGGCCTTTGGTTCCAATCCTGAGCTTCACAAACAAACATCCAAAACCTCTGTAAACAGATTCAATCCAAAGAATAGCTTATAATATAACTTGCTAAAATTGAAGACAAAAAAAAATTGACAGCAGTAAGAGAAAATGGACCTACCATATGCAAGGGAATATGAGACTCATCAACAGATTTCTTAGCAAAGCTCTTTCAGGGCATGGGAGAGCTTGATGTCATACTGGATGTGCTGAAAAAAAAAAATTGTCAAACAAGAAGACCTCATGTGGCAGAGATGCCCTTCAGAAATGAAAAGTAAAGACTTTCTCAGACAAAAATAAAAAGCCAACTTCCTCACTTAGACCTTCCTTATAAGAAATAGTAAAGGGAGTCTTGTAAGTTGACTAGAAAGGCCCCTCTTTATCGACATTAAAACATCTGATGTTTCAAACTTACAGCAAAAGAACAAACGTAGCCAAACTCTGAATACTCTATCCTACAGTGTTGGTATGCAAACCACTTATAAACTCTGTAATGAAAGTTAAATGATAAAATAATTCTAAGCAACTCAAATTTTATAATTTCCTATTAGATTCATAATAATAAAATGCAAATTGTGACATCAAAAGCGTAAAGTTGGAAAAAGCTCAAAGTTACTGCTTACTAATGAGTTTGTTCTAAAATTGAAATGGACTGGTTTAAAACACACTATGTAACCCTACAGTAACCACAAAGCAAAAACCTATCGTGCATACAAAATAAGAAAGATAAATTAATCAGAGAACATCGTCAATTTACAAAGAAAGCCAGAATGTAATAACTTCAATTATTAGGTCTTTATCTGTTAATAATTGCCTTAAATGCGTATTATTAAATGTTCCAATTAAAAGACAGAGTGGCTAGATGTATTTTTAGAAAGACCCAGAAATCTGCTGCCTAGAGGAACCTTACTTCCTCGTTAGGGCAGATAGAGTATCAGCACAGAGTTAGCAAAGGGTATTCCATGCACACAGAAGCCAATATGGAGCAGGCATAACTAAACTGCATCAGACAAAATAGACATTTTATGGTTTGAATATGGTTTGCTTCCTATTAAACTCACGTTTAAATTTAGTAGTCCTGTGAGATATCAGGACGGGAAATTAATTCAACTTTGATGTTTACAGACAGAGCCTTTGAGAGGTGCTTAAGATTAGATGGAGGTGCTTAAAGAGCATGGGCAGAGAGACAGGACACGCACATGTGGTTTCTCATGGTGCTAGGTTTTGCTCTGCCTTGGGAGTTTGCCAGTAGGAAGAGCAGCTCAGATTCAGCCTCTTGACAAGAGCTGTGAACTAAAGTAAAGATCTTTTATTTGTGAATTAATCTGTGGTATTATATATTAGCAGACACCGCCCCCCCAAAAAAAGGCTAGAATCTGGGAGAATGACTAGTGGAACGCTGGAGCAGTGCCACAGCAGGGACACCTGAAAGACAGAGCCCCAAACAGTGTTGCATGTTGATCTATCACAGGCAGCAGCCACCCGGATTCATGTGACCTATGACCAACAAAGTCATAGGGGCAGAGATTCCCAAGACTCAGGAACAGACAACCCACTGCAGTACACAAGCCACGCTTTAGGATGTGTGACTTTATGATTTAATGTTGGCCCTTCTGGGTCTCAGACTTGCTTTAGGCTGCTTGCTCTTTTCTACTCCCCTACTCTTTCTTTTGAATGGGAATGAAAGTCTTGTGCCTGCTGCACACTGTATGCTGGAAGTAGATAATTTGTCTGGACTTCGTAGGCCCATAGCTAGAAGAGTGTGCCCTGAGTCTCTGATGAGACTTTGGACTTTTGAATCAAGGTTGGAAGGAATAGCAGGATAGATCTTGGCATGAATAATGACTGCTGTGAATAATTATGTGACATTAAATTGGATGACTTAGAAGATGTGGGTACCTTTCTGGAAAGAAACAACTTTAAGGACTGAATCATGCTGAAATTGAAAATCAGAGGAGACAAAAAGCAAGTAAAGAGATAGAACCCTTCATAAAAAATTTCCAATCAAAGAAGATAAGCAGCTTGGTGGCCTCACCAATGTATTATGTTGAACGTTTCAACAATTAGTAGCAATGTTTCTCAAATTGCTATAGACAAACAGAGAAGAAAACATGGCTAGACACGTTTTACAAGGCTTGTGTCACCCTGGTACCAAGGCCAAACAAGGATACTACAGGAAAAAAGATTTTAGGCTGATGTCACTAAGGCACACACTGTAGATGCACAAATCTTCAGCCAAATAATTGCATACTAAATTAAACAACACATTAAAAGGATCTTCTGTGGTGATCAAGAAACATTTATCTCTGGGAGGCAAGCCAGAGGCAAAAAAGCTAATATTCTGTATCATTTCATTTGTGTATGGAATCTAGAAAAGTAAAGCTCATACAAATAGAGTACAAGGGTGACTGCTATGGACAGAGAAAAAGGAGAAATGATGAGTTAATGAAAGAGTACATACCTGCAATTAAAAGAGGAATATAGTCTGGAGATTTAATATACATATTAAATCCATAGTTAACATATTGTATACTTCAAATTAACCAAGGCAGTCAATCTTATTCATTCTTACTGTAATAAAAGGGAACAGTATAAAGTGGGAAAAAGTCAATTAGCTTTTTGTAATTATCATTCCATTATATATATATATATATATATATATATATATATATATATGATAACATCTCAATGTACACATGCAATATATGCATGTTTAGTTGTTAATTACATTTCAGTAAAGCCTGGAGAGTAAAACTCCAATCGTTAGTATGTATCACTAATTTTATATGTATAAATATGTAATTATATATAAGTAACTAAGCCTATATATTTTAAACTCAACAGTATGACCAACTTTGTCCTCTCATCTCCAAATAATAATGGTCTTACCTTTGAGAGGTGATTTTTCAGGTCTATTGTTTCTTTGATTTCTTAACCAGGTTAAACACTACTGGCCTCAAGTGATAGTTTGATTCCTTTATAACATGGGGCCAATCTATGAATACAAAAAGCTTTTGCAACTTTTTGTTTCAATGCCGTAGTAATAGTTCCAATGCAGGTGATTCCTTCCAAACTGTATTATTATTCTGTTGGATGGATATACATTCCCTAAGGAGTATAGAACAATACTTTGGTTCTATCTTTAAATACTGTTGCCTATTAGTATTTCATATACCCTTATGATTACTGTTTCTTACTGTGGATTTTTCCACTATATCTTGAATATTCAGGCTTAGTTCCCTTACATTACTTCACACTTTAGTTATAAGTAGTACAATTCTGTAACACAACTCTGGTTTCTGTCTTACTCTATAATTCTTATTAAATATCCCAAACTTTAACTCTGAATTAATGAATTAATATGTTATCAGTGTTGGCTAAAAGTTTGTGGACCTTTCCTGATATGGTATGAGTTATTTATGCAATTACTTAATTTCACTAATTTGTAGAATCTTATCTGAAGGAAAGAAAGTAAAATTACTAGAATGATTCTTTCCTCTTCAATCAAGATAGATTAGTTATCTAATTCTTTTTGTCGCAAAAATTGTCTCTGGAACCTTGGGCAACAATCTGATAAACATTAGATTTCAGGAACTATGAAATGTGAAACTCTGAAGGAACAGTAACTTTAGACACCAAAGATAAATTAGCATTTTTTGTGAAGCATATTGGTCACTGATCATATATTGCTGTTGGCTAGAGCTGACGAACATTTTCCATTAAATAATGTATTCCTGTGCCCTTCATAGTGCCAGAGGTCTTCCAAGTTATGAGACCAAGAAAACATTACAGCATCCTGGAGTGGGTAGAACACTGTAATCAGTGAACTATAATTTTTGAAGCTTAAGGTACCGAGTAGGTTTATGGTAGACATCAATCTAATCCCTTTTCCTGAATTCTTGAAGGTCAGAATATCCTACTTTTAAAACTTAAAACTAATAATTTCTTTAAAAAGAATGCTTTCTGCTACAAATTTATCACTTATTCGTTAACTTCATTTTGATTTTGATGAGCTGGAAAGTCTTAAAAGCAATCTAACTGATAATACTGAGAAACAGGTTATGTAAATTCTTCGTTTTTCTCAAAGTATTTTTAATTACCTTATATCAGGAGCTTATACTTTTAAAAATATATTTTGAAACATTTTAACCCTGGAGAGTATTAAAAAATGGATAGCTGCTAAATTTGATATAATCCTGTATTTTGTATTTCAAATTGGTAATTTATTAGTGTCTTTTTTTATGTAGTAATTAAATCAGTTAAGCTGAAAGACTAAATACAAATCTAGGTATATCTAAGTGTAAAGTTTATATTTCCATAGTCAACTAGAATGTTTATGTTTGCTATAGCTATCCAGAAATAGGTTCATAAATCTTAAAAAATTGCTCTCCATTAGATACTTCTCACAATATAAATGTAATAAAAGTTGGGAAAACTGTTTGATACTCTGGTTTACGCTAATGGACATTCTTACAATGACTTCCAGGGGGACAGTTTTTCACTGAAATTATCTTTTGTGAGTCCTCTAATTAGGAGGTAAGGTCTTACTAAAGTGAATAATTATCCTTCATTCCAGAACCACAATGTCAACAGTAATGAGTGGGTTTGCTAATATTTCTTTTCAGGTGTCTCTCTCTGTTCCTTCATCTGTAGTCATTAACTGAGTGACAGACAACCAATGATTATTTTAATTTGATCCTCATGCAGAAATGCACAGATGGCTTTCTTCCTGTGTGACACAGGGAACACTTCTAAATTCCTGAGAGATTTCTATCACTCCTCAAAGAATTTCCTCACAGCAAAGACTTTTGGCCTAATAATCTATTCTTTCAGATCCCACACCTCGCTGCAGTGTTCTCCTAGGAAAGACCCTAGTGTCTTAGAGCCACGGCTACCAACCTCTGCTTCCAGTATTGTGTCTGATGGTCCCAATTTCTTGCAAAAAAATTAAATAGATAAATAAATACAAGTAAGACCTCCTTCACTTTATATTTTTAGGTTATTTTCCAGGAAACAATGTCAAACTTTACAAAGTGACAAAGGGATACACTTCTCAAATTTATCAGTGCACAAACTGTTAAAGACAGAATTGGAATAACATGGAGAATGGTAATAATGTATTATTTTAAAAAGTAATAAAAATGAACTCATTTTGATTTATGAATGACTCAGTTACAATAGCAAATATTTAGAAGAAATACATGGAAATAATAGCAATTGGCAGTCTCCCAAGTCATCAATTTCTTCATGCTCTATATTTTGTGAATATTTTAAAAATTACTAATCAAGTAAAAGTCATAAAATGCTAAAATAATAGTTATATAGACAAATGCTGCACAAAAAGGCATTTGTTATGAAGAATATCTCTGAAAAAATTATATAAGCTTACCATGATTGTTTTCTGTGGCTTGTAGCAATTTTCCTTGTTTGTTTGTTTTTTGGTACTGGGGATTGAACTCATGACCTTGACCTCACCAGGCAGGTGCTTATATCACTGACCTAAGTCCCTGGCTCTGTTGTAACAGTTTTCTACAGTTTAGTATTCACTATACTATAACAAGTATGACCTTGTATGACTTCGATTCTATGTTTTTTCTTCTTTTTCCTTTTTCTTCCTCCTATGTGTCTGCACTTTTAATATGAAGTTGGAAAGGGAAAATAAATAAATGAGAGCTCTCTTTCCTTGACTGCTATCAGGCTTTAAGACACCGTTATACCCTTAAAAGTCATCACCAACTCCAGAACTACTCTTCCTCATGTTGACGATACTGTATGTATCAACATGTGTCATGATAGAAAGTAAAGTTTAAAAATATTTTACCTAAAAGATGATAAAGCCATTGAATACTAAAATAACACTTTAGGGAAAGAACCACGCTTTCAAAATAAAATTTAAAAAGATGAAATTATTTTACATTTTTCACAAACTTCTTTAGGGTTTCATCTTACTAGCTCACAGCTAAATTTTTCTATCTGCTTTTGCATCCACCATGTCATATGCAATGTTGACTCTTCTGGTTGGGGATGAGAATTAATAAGGATAAAGGAAGACCAACAACATGCTAGTATGATTACAAAATAGTCGTGACCTGTGAACTCCTTGAAGAGCCTTAGAGACAGCCTCAGACCATACTTTAAGAACCCTCCACCTAAGATAGATATTTTATTTTTGTAGCTTCCTAGTATTCTATTAATGACTGTGCCTTATTTACATACAGACTACCTTTAAATAAATCTTTGTGTTGGTTTGATGTTTCTTTTTCTTACCCTTACAAACAGTGTTTCAGTGAAAGACTTTATATATGGGTATATGTAAAGTAGGGGCTTTTTAAATTATTATTATTATTATTATTGTTATTATTATTTTTGGTATGGGGATGGAACTCATGACTGCGCACTTGCAAGGCAGACACTTAAATGCCGCTGAGCTAAATCCCCGGCCCCAGTAGGGGCTTTTTGAGTGCTGGACATCAAATCCAATGCTTCACACTTCTTAGGTCAATGCTGTGCCACTGAGCTACACCCCAGCCCTTCAGGACAGACATTTAAACGTGAATTACCAGATTAAATGTTCTTCTTAATTTAATGTCTAATGTGTGGGGTCCCTAACGACAAGGTTTCATAAATTTTAAATCTAAATTAACTACTGGTTCCCAGCCCTTTAATATGCTGGGAGATAATACATTTTATAAGTTTTACAGTTCCTGTGCATCTAAGAGTTATAAAATGTTAAGTTTTAAGTGAGTTTCCTCTTTACTGGTAAGGTCAGCATTTTTCATGCACTTATTGGTGAATTCTGTATCTTTTTTTTTTCTTTTTTCTTTTGGTTACGGGGATTGAACACATGACCTCAGGCTTGCCAGGCAGGTGCTTATGCCCCTGAGCTAAACCCCCAGTTCTTGAATTCTGTATCTTGCATCATGTTTCAGACTTTTCACCACTTTTTTCCTTGGGCTGCCTGGTTTTAATGTGTTGATTGTTTTAAGTGTTCTGAACATTAGCCGAATTATTCCGTAATATTTTGTATGCCTCACAAATATTTTTCACAGCCAGTGCATTCGCTTTCTTATGTATATTCCCCATTTTGATAATTTGGAGTTTTAGCATTATAAAAATTTCATAGACTCTAATCCTCCTCTGTGGTTTTCATCATTTGAAGGATAATAAACTAATGGGAGAATTGAACAAGTAAACCCAATTTTAAAACATGTCATTGAGGTTTTGTCCAGAATGTTTTTTGTTTCTGCTACTAACTTTGGACATCCTGAAGTAGACAGGCAAGTCATGAGAATTCATTTTTTTCAAATGTGTCTTACCCTGAATCACACTTCATTTTTTTATGGCTTTGTGGCCCAAAAGATATTTTGCTTAATGAATCAGTGGCAATAATTAGTAAAAAAGTTAATTATGTACTTCTGTTCTCCAATCCTGTTTACTGGAATTCCCCATATAATACATTTAAATATAGAAATATTTTAGAACACTCTGTGGGTTTTAAAATTTCATCAGGAAATGATAGCTTTCATAATTGGAGTAATCTATCAAAATAGATGAATTCCAAATTTACAAGAATTCCTGAAATTGTCCTGAGGCAGAATTTGCCCTACTTTCATAAGTGTTTCTATTTTCTTATAAGGAAGAAGAGGCCCAGTCTGAAATCTAAGTCTAATTTTCCTCTCAGCCTAAAAAGAAGACTTCAGTAATTACTTGTCTTTTTCTTCCAGCCACTTTATGTCTTCTTTTCTTATTTTTGCCAGTGACTGCAAAAAAAAAGGAAGGACTGCACAAGGAGAAAATGTTCTCCCCAAGAATGGTTGTTTTTTTGTTTTCAGTTCTACTTTCCCTACAACCCATTCTCTGCAACTTTTTCACATCTTGTCACAGTCAGATAATGTTTCTCAATCAAGAACTTTCTTGAGCATATTACTCTAAATTTGCTATTTTCTGTGTACCATCCATATTATTGTTATTATTAATTGCATCCTGGGGTCAAATCTAATTTTTTTAAAAAAAATATTTTTTCTTTTATTTCAAGGGAACTGAAAACTTGTAAATGAAGTTTTGTTCGATGTAGAATTTGTTTCTCAGCGTTCATTCTGGACATTGAGAAACAGACAAGACATAAGCAGTTGAATCCATGGTCAGTATAGCTAATTGAGGCTCACCATGTTGGAGGGGGTTTACCCTGCCCCAGTCATAATTTGATATGATATGTTGTTTATAGGTATTTCCCAAATTAATGGATAACAATAATAATAATTATTATTTTTTGACCAGCACTTGCAAATCTTCCTTTTATTTTATTTTTGTCTTTCTTTCATCTGTTCATCTGTTTGCTCCCCTGGCAGACTGAATGGCACTCCAGAGATACCTGTGTCCTGACCCCCAGAATATGTTACTATACTGCGTTATTTTGCAGATCTAATTTTGAGATGGAAAAACTCGCCTGCACTTTTCATATAAGTCAGTGTAATTTCAGGGGTCCTTATAAGAAAGAGACAGGCAAATCAGCTAACATTAGGAGAGATGGTAACAAGATCAAAGGTGGGACCGGCAGGAAGGTACAGCAAGCCAAGGAATGTAGACAGCTTCTATAAGCTTAGAAGGCAAGGAACTAGGTGCTCCCTGAAGCTGCTAAAGGAACTGAGCCATACTGACACCTTCATAGTTCTGTCTTTAAGAACTGTAAGAGAAGAATCTGTGATATTTTAAGCCATTGAGTTAGTGGGAATTTTTTGCAATAACCATCTGAAAATAATATAACTTTTTTACTCTTCCTTTATTTCTATAGTCAGTTATCAACAGGTGCTGCTGATGGAACCTACATCTGTGGTGATATTGAGCACTTTGGTGACACACCTAAAATCAACCACTTTGCCATAGTGGATTGGGATCTATGTCTGAAAAATGAGTGGATTGTGAACTTCTATCATCCCCAAACCACTTCCTGTTTTGGTCACATGAATATAAATACATTCCAAGGAAAACATGCTCCCTTTTTTTCCCCCAGAAGAAGAGATTATCCTTGAATGTGGTTCTTGAAAAATTCAACATCATCTCTTTACTGGGAAATGATTTTAAATTTAACTTAAAATTTAGAGATAGCAGGCTATAGAGATAAGGAATGCAGGACTCCACTGATTTTTATGTCACCAGCATAGCTGTGCTCTTAAAATACTGAAATAATTGTAATGATGTTCATAGTTATATTTAACCTGTATTGTTTATTGCCTTAGTAGCATAGGTATATTTCACTGTGTATAATCTACAGCCCAAGTCCTTTGCTATAACCCTCCAAGTAATTTATTGAGTCCATATAAGTCCATGGATATTACAGGGTTCTTCTTTCACTAGTGATAAAGGAATTACATCTGCTATTGCTCATCTTATACATTTTGGAGAATAAAGAACAAAATACTAAAAATTGTTTCCAGTTTGCCTCTTCATAAAAAACACACTTTGTATCTCAAAGGTTTGGGGAACTATTAACTAGCTTTCTGGATTGCATTCTTCCTTTGGTTAATATTAAAAATATTTAGTTTTACAGTTTAGCTCTGAGTAGTCCTTTTGTCTGGATCAGGAGGGGTGCAGGTAGCTGCAAATTCCTAGCTACAGGAAGGTGTAAATTCCTTTGTAGTATAAATATTTTTAATTGTAAAGTAGCTAATTATTTTTACTGAGATGAGCTAAAAGATTTTTCCTGTTTTTGTTGCATAATTGGTTCTCATGGGGACCAACAAAATCCATGTGTTGTGATAAAATATAGATCAATGAGGGAGTTACAGTACTAAAGCAATTATGACTATGCTAGTCAATAAAATGTCAAAATCAGTAGTAAGTGTGTTGTCCTTAAGATTTCTTAGGAACTTGGAATTCAGAATTGTTGCCATTAATTAAGGACATATTCCTCAGTAAGATAATAAAATTTTTGTCTTCTTGTAATGCAGTGTTTTCTAGGAGGTTATGCAATTTAAAGCTATACAATTAATATCTTTGTCAAATAGTTTAAAAGTATTTTCTACAAATAATTCAGTCTCATTAATGAGATAAAAAGAAGTGTTTAGTGGACACTGAAACTTTGGTTTCAGATAGAGTCCAGCATTTATATCTATTTACTGGTTACCAGATTTTGAGTAAGTTATTTAATATTTTAAGATATAATTGTGAGATCAGTGTAGTGGAGGTATTAATATGCCTCACCAAAATCACTGTGAAAATTAAATACAATACTGTATCTGAATTGAGCTGAGGATATTTTATATTATATATTTATGTGATATATATATATATATATATATATGATATACATATGTTTACATCATTCAAGGATATATATATATATATATATATATATATATATATATATATAGAGAGAGAGAGAGAGAGAGAGAGATACAGATATATAGATATAAGATTGTGGTAACAAGCAAATCTTCAAATCTCAGTGGCTTAATACTTAGAAGTATCATATTTTGAAGTATTAGATCATTAGTTTTTCTATTATGAGATTTGGTTTTGGGGATGGCTGTGCCACAGAGTCACTCAGAGCTGTTGAAACCATCTGGAGAGCACATGTTAGTGTTAGGACAGGATGGCAGGATAGATGGCACCTGACCTGACAGCTTGACTCAGAGGTGACACGTCCCACTTTTGTTGGTTTATAGGGCTGCAAGGCATGGAAATATATGGCACGTATGAAAGTAACACTTGACTGAGTCCACTTGATTGATCGGGAGCCACCCGAGGAATTGCTGAGCATGCTTCTGGGTGTTTCTGGGTTGGTCTTGGAGGTGTGACCTTGAGTATTATATCTAATGTCTTGCCCCTTCTCTGATACTGTTTTCCCTGCTTTTTTTCCTGGCTGCCATGAACCAAGAAATTTTGCCCTGGAGCAGCTAACTATGGGCTGAATTCCACGAAACTGAATCAGATTAAACCTCTTCTCCTTTAAATTATGGGTGTTGTTGGATATTTTTTTCCATCAGTGAGAACCAAACCCTAACAAATACAAGAGAAATGGTAGCAGGAATATTTGTGAGCAGAATGTTTTCCCTGCTATCTAAAATATTTAGCAAGATTCATAGCTGACAGCTGAAAAAGCCCAATAGATGTTGTATTTGTGTTTATCATCACAAGTACAGTGCTTTAGAAGCAGCTCAACTTTTAGTTGAGAACCTACTGCTAACTCTCACTTTGGGAAAGCTTGCAAAACTCTCTGACTCTCCATTTCTTTCATAGTAAAATAGGTTTCACTGATCAACTTGTTACAAAGATGAAATGAAATAGAGTCATGCCACCTACCATGACCTTTTAGGAGATGGTGGCTGTGTCATAATACATTTTTTTTAAAAAAATTTGCCTGTTAGTTATTCAAGAATTATCAAATAACCATATATAATTAAATGCCTAGAAAAATGAAAAAGTTCATTATCATACTTAAACTACTAATAAACTCCAATTGTTTCACTTGTGGTAAATTATGCAACTACTAGTCATTCATTCTACAGGTTTATATTAAATGTCTGCTGGGTCTTGGAGGCTGGACAGAAGCCATCGGCAGATAAGTGAGGCTCTTGCTTTCATGGAATTTAAATTCTGGTCTAATAAGATGGAAAATAGGTAAAAATAATCAAAGGAAATATAAATTAACTTTACATGTTCATTGTAGCTTGCAGTAATTGACAACAGGAAAATTCGGTTAAGATTCATTAGGATTTATATGCTTAGAAATTCTTTTTCTAAAAAACTGAGTTTCTCCTGAGGTCTGAAAGACATGATTTTATTTGGAGGAAGCACCTTCCTGGCAGGGCGAATTTCAAGTACAATTCTCTGAAGCAAGCACAACCTTATCTGGCTCAAAGGTACTTAAAGGAGAATGAACATGGGAAGAATTGTTAGAAATGAAGCTATGTAGATAAGCAGGGACACTGTAGGTCTATGAAGTCAATTTAAAAAGTTTAATTTCCCCCCAATATTTGATATAAAATCATTGGAAGTTTCTTTGCAGAAGAGAGGTGATGCCTGATTTTGCTTTGGAAAGAACATCCTCTTACTATATTACATCTTGTCTTTCTATTTATAAGAGTTATTGCAGAATTCCGGAAAGAGAGCGCGGTAATTTTGAATGAAGTAGTGAGTTAGTGCATCTGTTTCTGGATGGCTACCTGTGATGCAGTTCAGTAATATGATTTAATACATTTTTTTCTTTTAGATGCAGTATTGTAATGAAATTTAGAACTCAGTTTAGAAGTTTATAAATATCATTTAAGGAAATGTCTGATAGAATTTATGGAGATAGGCTTATAAAGAAAAACATTTTAAACTGAAGATTCATTCAGACTCAGATGAATTGATTATCTGGGAAGAAAGAGTAAATCTTAGCACTGATATGTCCAGATAGGTTCTTTGCTTTAAAAAGGACTATGTTGTGTGTGTGTGTGTGTGTGTGTGTGTGTGTGTGTGTGTATTTCTTGCCATAGTAACATCAAACAGAAGACTGGAATTTTGAGTTAAGTAGTATATTATAATCTGTCATAGCCATGCCCATCTGATTTAGTACCCAGGAAAAAAAAATAAAAAATCCAAAAGATACTATCATACAACTTAGATGATAACAAGGTAATATAAGGCAGATACATTGGTCATTTC
This sequence comes from Hydrochoerus hydrochaeris, assembly GCA_004027455.1. NCBI lineage: Eukaryota > Metazoa > Chordata > Mammalia > Rodentia > Hydrochaeridae > Hydrochoerus > Hydrochoerus hydrochaeris. The sequence continues at coordinate 323,415 of PVLA01000410.1, forward strand.
CAAGAAGTTATTGCCTGACTCAGCTTTTGGAAAGCCTGCTTTGGAAAGATAAATGGATGAAGCCCCTTAGAAGGATTAATGTTTTATATTTTTAATCATGACATAAACCTAGTTTATACTGAGCGAGAGGTCCTATCTTATATCTAAGAGATACGAGACACATAGAGAGATTCAAGAGACTAAAAGATACATAATATTGTACAAGATACACATTGTACAGATAAATAATCTGGTCCATGTTTATTTATAGTGACTCCTACAAGGAGCTCTTAATGCTCAAGTTCTGGAATCTGTCTTTTGTGCTCACTAGTTATGACCTTTTATCTCAGAATCAGAGTTTCAAGTTCAGCATCCAAAGTTCTTGCCTCTGGCAGCTAAAGGCCTGCTATTATGGGCAGAGATTAAAATTTCCCTGGGCTAAGATCTATAATTTTCTGTATTAGATCTTGGGTCAGTGCCATAGCATGAGAAAAGTGAAGCATCAATAAATCATTTAAAAGTCTTTCTCTTGCAAAACAATCAAAGTAATAATTCTGTTAAGATGAGGAAAGAAAAAATCAGTGCCCCTCTAATTTAGTGCTTTAAATAAAACCCTGTGAATGCATAATTGGGATATGATCTCCCTCCTTCTTTTTTGGGAGGGCTCAGGACATTCTTCTCAACAGAACACAGATAAAACTCTGTTCACCTGTTTTCTAGATGCCCCTAGCTCTCTGAGAGAGGGAACAAAATGGTAGTCACTGCTTGCTGTTTAAGCAGAGAGAAAGGACACAAGTCCTACTCTTCAAGGAAGCCTGTGTAAAGACACAGCCAACACCCAGGCGCAGTCTAGCATGGTGCATTTACAGAATTCTTCTCCAATGTGACAGGAGTCACTTTTTATCATATCTTGTGTTCTATGAACTACACCATTTAGTATTGTTTCAGTGCTGTCTTGCTCTGTGAAAATTCATTTTAACAAGAATCTAAAGTTGCTTATTTCATCTTTTCTTTCTCTTAATGCTTATGTATAGAGTTGTAAGATGTTTTACACTCTTGAGATTATTACAGGTTCTAGGCACTATAGGAACTGTTGAATTTGGAAAATCTAACAAGAAGTACAAGAATGAAGAAATGAACTAGGTTCTTGATTTTACATTCTTTATGTATTCCATGAGTTGCTTTAAAATAGCTATGCTATAAAAGGGGGGATAAAAGATATTAGATCAAAAAACATAGGTATATCATGGAGACATTCGACTGTGGATGATGGTAACATAGGTATTCATTATACAGTACTCTCTGGTCTGTATGTGTTTGACATTTTTCATAGACAAATTTAAAAATACAAGAAAGCAAGCCCAACGATATGATGGATCAGTTCATTTGCTTTTTAAACACATTTTAAGAGGTTTTGTGTCCAAATACAAGTCTCATATACTCACATGTATATGTGAACAAATTAAAACCTAAGTAAGAAAAAAGAAAAATTGCTACATTTGTATGGCACTGTTTAATTTTACAGAATAAGTAGTAGACTTTACTGCTTAGGCTATAATTGAAATCATTTTGTTTGATTGAAAATCATACAAATTTTAATAAGTACAAATACAATATCTAGAGACATTGATATTGTCACCTAATAATATAGATGTAAATAGATCATATGAGACATGCATCCAAATCTATTTTTACATATTCTCTTTTATACAATGCCCTGTGCAGACCAATGTACAATTCCTAGAATTATATCCTTTCCACCAAAAGAATGCATGCATACATGTGCATGTTTCTTATTTAAAAATGGATAAATTAAGAGTTTTTGTTAATCAACTACTTTATTTGGATTGATTAGTAATGCTGTAAAGTCTCTTTCAAATTTATTTTTTTTTTTAGTGTGTGTAACTGCCCCATTATCAAATAAGGGGCAAAAGTAAGTCCAATATTATTAGCAGAACAAAACCACTAAACACCAACAAAGAACATGAATTCATGAAAAAGATTTTAAAGCACAAAGCATTTTTAGTGCATTTCCATTTTGAGGACCATTTTAATAGCAATGCTGAAATAAAATGAATGTCACCTCCATAATAGAAAATTTCTGGATTTCATTTCCCTTATTTATACGAAGCAGCTCAGACATTGGAGGAATAATCTCTAGATTTAATTAAGTTACAGAACAAGCCTGCATATTTTGTCTTATTCTTCTGTTTGTTGAGGAATGTTCTATAGCAACCTAGTTTTTATGCCTCTGATCAAGATAATATGTAGGCAGAGCTGTGTACATGGGAGAAGCCAGGCCAAGCAGAAGGATCCATTCTTGGGAAACCACTAACAAGACATTTGACTAGATCCCAGGGGTCAGGTGATGAGGGTAAAAAGACAGGATTCTGAAGAGGAAAATGAATCCTGGAGCAGAAGATATATACGGAAAGAGTGAAAAAGACAAAGAAAGGACTTAATAATGCAATCTTTTTTCCTAAAGTGCTAGAGTAGCTTAAATAGCATTTTAATGTTTACTAATTGTTTTCCTTTGCACTTGACTCCATGCTGATACTGGATCCTAAGAGAAGTCCTTAAGGTTACATAATTACTCACCCACGAAACATTTGATGTATCTGCTTGACTAATGTTCACTGCAGGTATAAGAATGAAAGCTCAGGAAAAGCTTTGTTTTTTCTACTTTCATCTTTTCTTCCGTTGAAACTCTGGTTCCACTGAAATCATATTTTTGTTATTTTTCTGGATTCCTTTGATTTTGACCAAAGGAGATTTCTGCCTTATGCCCCTTTGTCACAATGGATTTGGGAGCAACATGGAATAAGAAGGATTTTCATTGATTCTTAGAATAAGAAACCTCAGTCTCCTCTAATGCATTCATTTAAATATAAAAGCTTTTGGGGGATGCATGCTTATGAACAGAAAAAAACCTAAATCTTAAGGTTTGGCAATGGAAGCACCTACTTAGAAACAGCTAAACTTTGAAATCAGATTTTCCTTCCTTGGGTGGTGTGTTTCTCCCTTGGGCAACCTGCTAGCCTCTCCAGATTCCTTTAACTTTAGCACAAAAAAAAGGATAAAGTAAAGACCCCTGGCATCTCTCTAACCTCCACTGTTTCCCTTTCCTTATTCAGGACCCACACTTCATTACCATTCTTCAAAACAGCTAAGCGCCTCCAAACACTAACCTTAGGACATTTGCACTTCTGTTCTTTTGCCTGAGACACTTTTATTCCTCAATCTACAAAGCTTACTCTGTCTTTTTATTGTACCCCATCCCGTCACTATCTGAATCTTATATTTTTTGACAAATTTTTCTAGCACTTATCACAACTAACATATTATTTATGTATTTACTTGTTTATTGGCTGTATCACTCTTACAATATAATCTCCGTAAAACCAGAGTTTATTAGTCTTGATCTGTAACCTTCAGGATACCTCCTCTCTTATTCTGAAGCCTACATAGTAGTAGGCTAACAAGATTAAATGTGGTATGTCCAGCACTAAAACAGAACAGCACACCACTTCTGTAAAAGGATTATTTCCTTTCATAGAGAAGGAAGAAGTCAGATGTTGGCTGGATTGTTAATTAAATTCTTTTGAGAGCATCCAAGAGGAACAAAAGAGTAGTTTTACTCTAGGGGGCCCATCATGTCACCCGGAAAATTTGACAATGTCTCTTATAGGCCTTGTTTAAAGGAGTGAAAGAATCTAGAATATTTTATAGTAATGGAGGATGTCCAAGTCCTTTCAGAAAATTAACCCAGTAAAACGAATCATAAGCCAACTATGACGTAAGCTGTCCTTACTGTAACGTTTATAGTCTAAAATAAAACCTCTGAACTCAGATCACTCCGGAACTGCATCAGTGTGATGTCTACAGTGTTTCAGTCCTTTGTCCAGCTAACTGCAGCAATCCTATGATGGAAGAAAACAAGAGGCATGGGCCCAGGAAAATGTCTGTAGAAGTCACACTTTCTCTGTGTGCCCCTACAATGTTAACACTGAAATACCTCATATTTGTTTCGTATGCTTCGATAGCCCATAAAGTTATTCCCTTGCCTGTCTCACATCACGGCCCAAATCACAAGTATTTCACTCATTTAGCACATATTTGCTGCATGCTATTTTGCACTAGGTTTCAAGTTAAATACTGAAAGTAAAATCAAATAATCCTATGAGTTAGGGACCATTTCTAATTTTTAAATATGTTCCAGAAATTTTACAATGAGTGAAAGAAAAAACTAAGATGTATTCTATTTTCAGCAAAATCCTCATATTTGTATATTGTACCTTCATTATCCTCATTTTGTGGCTATATTTGGCCTTTGAGGAAAGAATCATGCATTCCTAGAGAGCTAACTGTTAAGTCCACTTGTATCCAATCACGATATGATCAAGTAGCACACACTGTGTTTAACACAAAATAGTCACAGCTTTGATTATGATTACTGTAGGTAAAATTGAAGCATATTTCCAAACTACAACTAGAGTATTTTTAACATGTAACTAAGGCATTTTTGAATTCTCTTAGAAAACATAGAAAATGTTACTCGTGTCTACTTTAGATAAGAAAGCCTTTTTGGAAGACTTATTAAATATGAAATGCATTGTTAATAAATTTATGACTTTTATGCAGCTATATTTTAAAAATGTGACAGATATTTCCTCTTTCCAACCAAATGAAGTCTTCATTTATTCAATTGAATATGTGCCCTAGGGTCATCAACCCATTGGGCAGTTTTCAGAGTGTCTTCTGTCCTGAAAATATGTGGGCTTGCTAAAATTGCATGTGTGTGTGTGGGTGTGCACGTGTGTGTGTGTGATATCTATGCTTTAGGAACTACATTATACTTAAGGAATACAGAGAAGAATAAAACCAAAATCCTACATATAAGTGGCTTTTGAATTAGAAATAGTAACATCATTTAGGTGACTTGAGGTATTTTATAGATATTGAATTAAAAGTACTTATTGTAGGTGCATAAAAAATGAAATGAAAATTAACTTATAGATTTTGGTATTATTTAATAATATGCTTTGCTGTCAAAAGAATATTTTTTAAAGACTAGGACTGTGTTTATTGTCTAGTCTTTCATGGATAGCATGACACTTGATATATGGTGTCATATTTTAAATGAATTTTGAATGAACTTCAGGCAATGGTGAATGAATAAAATGAATCAATGTATTAAAATTAATTAATGGGGGCTGGGAGTCTAGCTCAATGACAAAGCAGCTGAGTTCAATCTCCAACACCAAATAATAATAATAATACATTCTCTCTATGGGATTTGAGAATGGGAAAATAATTCAGAAAGATTCTATGAAAGTGATTACTTAGGAAAAGAAAAAATCCATCCAAGGAAGGACTATGTAAGCAATTCTGGAAAGTTGTACATTGTCTCAACACTTTTTGAATAGTTCTCTAGGTGGAAATGGAGACAAATATGTTTAAGTGATTGTGGAGGATCTTTGGTGGAGGATTAAGGAGTTTGAACTTTTTTTGGTTAGATTTGTAAAATATTACAATAAAATGTGCCAATTAGCAGGATGTACAGACAATTACAATCCAGGTAAGATGCTTTAAGGATCTCTCCCAGTGGAGTAATTGATACCTACCTTGAATAATAAATTCCTGGAGTTAGTAAACTTTCCCCTCGGATGGTAGCCATAAGGTTTTGTTCCCATACTGTTATAACAAGGAGATGGATATTATGTTCTAGAGCAATTTGTTTTCATTATTTTTGTACTAAAGTCTTCCCTAGGCAGTGGAGCCAAGATATTTATTTAATTTTTTAATGATTCCTTTGGATGAGTTACTCATAGATCTCTATGGTATGAACGTTTCCTAACAGCTGTTTAAAAACTCAGTATCTAGGATATGGGTTAAATTTACATTGTATTAATTGCTACTGTTATGGATTAAAAACTGGTGGTCAACTTAACGCCAGCTGAATTAAATCAGCATGGCGCTGAGCTTAGATGTTGCACCTGAGGAAAGTTGCCAGCTTAAATAGAGACATGCAGAAGGAGAAGCTAGGCATTGTGGGTTTCTCTAAGTGTTGCTGTTTGAGCCTTTGGTTGGAGGAGCTCGTCATGACTAGCTTCCTCAGTGTGAGTTCAACCATTGTCATCAGAGGAGCTCAGGACTTTGTTGGTGAGAGTGGCTGTGGTTCACTTTGGGGGAGCTCTGGTCCTTACATTAAGCATCACTTCCCGGCTCCAGAGGGGAAGATGTGTGCTGTTTAATCTCCAGGACAAACTCATCATGCTGGCTTTCTGGCATGTACTTGACTGTTCTTATCATTAGAGGAGCTTAGGACCTCCATGTAACTGAGGATGGCTGTGGTAGTTTTCAGGACAGCCCTGGTTTTGTTATGAGTGTGACTTCTCAGCTCCAGCTTAGAACCCTCAACCTACCAGCACAGTTCCTTCACTCCGCTGGCATAGACTTTCTAGCTTCCACCACTGACTTCAGGCCTTCCCAGCACAGATCCGTAAAATAGACTGGTGTGAGTCCTTCTCGTGAGCTCTAGACCTCCATTTGAACTGATTGGAGGCACTGTCATTGGCTCTAGGTTTTTATCTGGGTTCATGCAGTACATTGCTGTGGGATCCAGGCCCTTGGCTGAATATTCTATGTCTTTGGTATTGTAGACAGATTTCCTGAACTTTCTTGTCTTAAACTTTGGGTAACCATTGTAAAATAATATTATAAATTATTATGTGCCCTGATTCTCATTGCTCTCTGGACAACCCCTGACTACAACAGCTACATTACTTACTGTTATATTGATTTATGTAGGTTACATGAGACCACTCTTAAAATCATCACAATTCGTGTACATTGACTCATGAGTTAGAAAACATTCAGTCCCAAGTTATTGCTCTTGTAAATTCTTCTCCTACTGAAGATAAGTTTCTTGTCCTACTTGATACTTCTAGCCTTGTTAACTGATAACACTATTGTAATATATATTTTTCACTTTGAAATTGGAATTGAATTTATTTCTACTAACTCAGTTTACTGCACTGTGGGAATTCATGCAGCCTCTAATGCAAAAAAAAATATATATATATATATGCTTAGGAAAGCATGAAGGAAATTGAGATGTGTTTCCTTGACCTGACTTTAAATTTAGTTTTGAGGTCATTTGTGTTTATTTCCTTGTTGGGGAATCATAGGTAACCAAGAGATATAATCCTGTTTAGTATTTTAAGATTCTTCTCTATTTCATACCATTCCATTTGTATTTTCCCAGAGCAGTTAACCTGAGTTCTTCAAGAAATTAAAGTTCTATATAGAACTAGACCTGAAAATTATTTTTGCCATCTTTGTTTTAAACATCTGAATAACTTTTTAAATTTTTAGTTTATTAATACACATGTATAGTGCATAATGTGTAAATAGGCTGCTTATTTACATTTAAACATGAACATTTTCTAATTCCCTGCTCCTTTTAAAGAGTAAAAGGCTGTGCCTTACTCTCCACTTCATTTAAATATCATTGTAGAAATGATCTTGAGAGTGTGTAGCCTGAATATAATGTAAAAGACAAGAGAGGGCTGCTGAGGTTGCTGGTAGCTTGCTGCTTTGCTGCTTTCTGCCCACTATGAACTGTTTCTCCTCTGTGATGCCCCCTCTGCCACGCCACCCAGCCTTGGAGACAGCTAACTATGAATTGAAACCTCTACAAACTGTGATACAAATAAACCTTTCCTCCTTTCATTTTGGGTATCGATACTTATTTACAGCAGCAAGAAAAGTAACAGACAGAATTGTATTGTGAAAATTTAATAAGCTGTAACTCATTCTCTATTGATAAGCATTTATACACTGTTACATCATAATTGTGCTTCAAAACTGAACAGCATTTTGAAAGAATTACATATGTTAACAGAGAAATTTCTTCACATTTAATTACAGTAAACAAAGAAAATTGACATCCTAAGTAATGTGGCCCTCTCTAGAATTAAAAAATTGACAGATGGATTAGTAAATATATATTTTTGCATTTTCCTGGAGGGAGTCATAGGCAAAGGTGGATGTCACAAAGTAATATTTATCATGTATAATCTTTGAATAGTTGAAATTTACTATCTTTATACATGTTATTCTTACTTTAAAATATTTATATTTATTTACTATCAAAAGGCTATCTGCCGCATAAGATTCTAACTGTATTTTACAACTGTATTTTTCTTCTCTAGCTTTTTCTAACACAAATTCCTATATATACATATGTGTATAGGAATATATACATATATATTATATGGTAATATATAAATATACAGTATGCAAAAAGCTCTACTAGAGGAAGGTACAGTGCCTTGGGCAAAAAGGAGGGAGAGATGAGGTTGGAATCAAAATATAATCCATTTTGTTCAATAAATACAGCTTATTTTGAAAAACTGTTCACCTTAGGAATCTTTTCCTTGATGTTTTGTATTTCAATAACACTGTGTTCTTAATCTTTAGTTAGCTAAGTCCATCGCTATTTCTTGGAAGCGATATTGATTTCCATTTTTTGGTTTCAAAACATTGTCTTCATTCACAACTGATATTTCAGTTTTGACCATTTAATGAAATGAATTTAACTGTCAGCAAATATTTTGTGTCTCCTTTCCTTGAAATACCAACTTCCTCTATTAGGACATTAATGATACTATGCAATTCAGCAGATAGGGGATGCTTTTTCTTCTTAAATCAACTTTTCATATGAAAGAATCATCTGGGAATTGTCACAAATACATAATAATAATGGTATTTTTCATCCTTTGGACAGAGAAGTGATCTTGAGATCATTATTTAGATAGAAAGTGATGTGTTTTATCTTGTTTCTAGGCAATTTTTTCTCATTGCTGGGGAACATTTTCTTTCCTATTAAGCTAGTGTTCATAGTGGAAAGTTATATATAAAATTAATATAAGCAGTGGTAATCATTTGTGTCATTCATATGAATATAACCCATTTGATTGGCCTATTCTGTTATAGCAAACTGTTATTTAAAGGCGCAGTGTAAATCACATGAGATCTCTTTGGCTGCTTAATTTTTACTTCCAATTCTAGCCCATGTCTGGAGGACTACTGTGGTCATTTTTAAAGAATGTTCAGGGGTTTTTTGCACCAAATTACGAAGTCCATCAAAAGAACTACCTAAAATTCATTTCGTTTTACTTCTGATGGGAAAGAATATGGAAAATAAGCAGTTGGAGAAAGTGTTGATTTAAAAGTCAAGAAATGCAGTACAGGTTGTTATTGTACCACCAAGTGCCACAAATCAGATGACAAATTATTAAATTTTACTTTTATTTTATTTATCAACAAATTAAAAGATATGCATTAGATAAATTTTAGGATCCAGTCACAGACAGGTTCTGTATGCTTTTCTGGATAGAACTTTATTACAACTAAGAGCATCCCAAATTGTTACACCTCCCTAAATAGTCAACAAAACATAGTTCCACAGTAAATAGGATGTTGAGTCCAAATATAAATGTCCCTTTGCCTTATGCAGATGATTTTCTAACTCCCAAATATAGTGCTGTGTGGCAATATTCATTGTAAAATTATTTGAATATCACCACACAGCAATATATTTTGGAGTTAGTTTTACATCTAACAATAAACACCAACACATGCAAGAGAAATCTATACTGTATCATTTTTAAGGAAAATGTATAAAATTCTGCATATTGTCTAAAAAAGTATACAGATTTATTAAACAGCTATCAGTATTTACCGGTTTCTGGAATGTCAGGACATTCTGCGTGACTCTAGAAACAAAACATATCTTAGATTTTAAAAAGAAATTCAAAATAAAATTTTACCTTAATTTTGCTAACTAGTATCTTTGTCTTAGTTTTATCTGTTTATTTGTAATAGGAAACCTTGTAATCCATTAGATCATCCATATCTGTTCATACATTGGATGTTTTATGTTTAACATAAAGTTTGGAAGACGAAAGACTACTAAACAAGCAAACAGTAATTATTCCTTCATAATTATCATGAAACTTTATTGCCTGTACATTGTTATATTTTAAATACTCCCTATTTGCATGACAGACCATAATGTCTTCCCACATATTGCAATCTGTGGCTTGTAACAGCCTCTCTATTTCACAACGCCTCTCCTTCATTTAGCCTTCATTTTAACTACTGTTAAGAGAGACTAAACAAAATTAATTGGCATGATAATCCTGCAATAAGGAAATTGCAGGCAGTACAATATTTCTGTGCTACTGAAGCCATCTCATGATTCAAAAGAATTCATGTTTAACATTTCAGATATATTCTTTCTTCTATTAAGACAGAGTCACAATTAAACCTCTGCTTCTCAAGTTTTAGTCTTTACATAAATCATCTAGGGATAATATTAGAATGCAGATGTTGACATAGCCAGTCTAAGACCAGAAGTCTAAGATTCTGTGTTTCTTACAATTCCAGGTACTAATACCTTGGCTACTGGTCCTTTAACCACACTGTGAATAGCATTACTTACATGTGTTATCTATAGCTAAGTGGAAAAAGGTGTTAAGAATATGCACACATGTGTACACACACACGCACACGCACACACACACACACACACACACTCTATCTGGCCCCTACTATGAATCTGTTCTACCCTTTAGGCTCAAAATCAATTCTTACAATCAGTGGACTTATTTAACACAAGCAGAAACAACACTTTATCTATGAAAGTCTTCCACATAATGCTAGGTAATTTCACCGTGAGGTGAGCTGCGTTACATGGTCTGTAAAGACATAGATTGAAAATCTCACAGAAAACATTCTCATTCATACAATACTGCAGACCAGTGATTGCATTTGAACTTTGACTTTTTCATCTGGATCAAGCATTGATATTAGTTCTACTGTCAGGGCAGTGACTGTGTGTAAACATTCCTTGATATGGTCATCCTCTTCCTCCTCATGTTTATCAAAATCACTGGAGTCATAGGATCATCAGAGCAGACAGTAGGAAACATGTAGGTTCACTGAGGCAATATGGAATCTTTTCTATAAGTAGCTCTCTTCTTCCCCAGATGCTGTTCTAAGCCCCCGGTGGATGCCTGGAATTACCTAGAGTATAGAACCCGGTATTCTTTTTTGTACATATAAACCTGTTTTAAAGTTTATTTTAGAAATAGATATAGTAAGAGATTGTATATTGCAGATCTGATCTCTCCCTGCCTTAAACAACTGCACTATACTCACCTTTGTGATTGTGAGTTGAGATACTACAGTACCAACACCATGAGATGAAGCATATGCCACATGTATTCCGATTTCAGCTTATGACTTTTGGTCTTTCCTCAGTTAGTGTAGACTGTTACCATTTCACCTACAAGAAACACACAATGCCTACTCTTCGGCATATCTGAATTGCCAGCACTATTACTCTGAGTGAAATATCAACTAATTGAACACAAGTACTTCATAATGAAACAGTCGGTCTGATAGTGGAGATGACTACTAGGGGTCTAATGGTCAGGCAGCTGGCACAGCTTTGATACTCTGGATAAGATGATGATTCTTGTCCCAGCCAGCCCTGGGTGGCATTGTCCAAGATTTCATCAAATCAATCAGAATGGCACAAAATATCTAATTCATTAATTGTTTATTTCTGGAATTTCCCATTTAATATTTTGGGATCGAATTGTCTATGGCTAACCGAAAGTGTAGAGAGAGAAGCTGCAGAGAGACTACTGTATAGAGTTCTGTACTTGGAACAGGGCAAAAATGACATTTTGTTTTACATTTTTCTTGGTCAGTGATAATTCCTATTCTGAACCATTTCTTCTAATTCCAATGAGAAGAGTTCTGAAATTTAAAAAAAAGAGTAAGCTAATGGGATTGGCATAATACTGTTGTCCTTTGGAGTCAGGTGATTTTCAAATATTTATTTGTAAATACTTATTTGAACATAGTTACTTGTAGATACCTATTTGCAGATATGTTTGCCTGTAGTCTTTTGTTTTTAAATGATTGATTTTGGATACAATTACAATTCCATAATAATTTTTAGTTTTTTTCCAGGTGAGTTAATACTTGCTAGGGTTTCAAATGGGAAGAAAATGATGTCAGTGAAACTATTATTTATTAAGAAAACAATTTTCCATAGGAATTATTACATTGCAGTGATGTTAAACAATAAACCTTTCTGTAGTTCCCATATTTGTGACGTGGCCTTGACTGATATTACCTGGTCCTCTATGTGTTTCTGGGTGGACAATTTCAGGCTGGCTGGGTTCACATCCTTGCTGATCTTGAGATCTCACTCACCTGTCTGTGTGCTTACTGTGCATCGGATGGTCTAGTGGAGCCTTGGCTAGAAAGTTAGCATTGGCTCAACTGTCTTTTCATCTCATCCTCCAGCAGGCTAGCTTGGGGATATTTCCATAGACATACAGAGGATCTAGTGCCATTGATTAAATCCTTTTCAACCTTTTGTTTCACTTACTTAATGAACTCATTGGCCAGTGGAGTTCATCTGGGTTCAAACAAAGAGTCAGAATTAGCTGGTTCCATAAAATTAGAGTTATGGAATGACAGTCATGACTACAAGTGATTTTTAGTTGCATTTATGTTCTGAGATGGTAATAGATAAAGGAAACTCACGTTGGTGTTCAGAGAGTAAATTTACAAAATAATATTGGATTTATTCAAACAAACCAACAGATTAACACTTTTTGCTATCTTAAAATATTAACCAACTTTGTTAGGACAAATGGTTTTCTTTGCAATGTAATTTTTAGAAGTGAATTTCTGATATACTGAAGTTTTTATCATTTCTTCCTAGAGAATAGTTTTACTAAAAAGTCCTGCAAGAGCCCCACAATCTCTCAATGAATCATGAATTATAGTCATATGCTTGGTCACCTTTTATCATGTGTTTCACTTAATAGTCTAATAATTGTTCTTCTGGTGACTAGATTATACTAATAAATTGGAATGAAAAGTGTTGAGTAGAGGATCAACTTCTAGTTTCTTTGAAATTGTTAAGGATTAATGAGAAAACAAAGCTAACTTGGTTACAATTAGTAAGATGCATGTCTTTTTAGAAAGAAGGTCCCCAAGATCAGTTTCCAAAATTGAGCCCTAGTTTCTACAGTTAGCTTGAAGATGAAGTATTCATTCAGACAAAAATACAAATTATGAGTATGTTTCTAACTTAAATAGAAGGGAATCTGCTTCCTTCTTCACTTCTGAGGCAGGTTCATATTCTACTTCAACCAATTATTTTTTCAACAATATTTATTATATTCTTTTATGGTCTGCCAGTACTTTTTTTGAAGGCCAGTTAGAACAGCAGCCAACAAAGCAGAGACGAAAATGAAGCCAAATGTCTCTTCAGAACCAAGACATTACTTCAAAAGATGTTTGGTACAAAGCTCTACAGTGACTCAGATAATCTCTTGCTTTTAAGGGGAATTTGCTAATGTGGAATTGATTTCTTATCTTGCCAGCCCCCAGTGAACCATTACTGTGCAAATTTGCTGATGGAGGACAAAAGAAGAGGCAAAATCAAAGCAAATATACCCAGAATGGGAGGCCTTGGCCCAGAGAAGGAGAGGTGAGTCCAGACTGAAAACTTTTGCTTAGAAATGCAGCAGCATGCACTTTTCAGAAAGAAGGCAAAGCAGACATTTAGGGCCATGAGAAATTAGGTCCCATAGGAAAAGCAAGGATTTCAAAGGGTCAAGTAAACAGGCCTGTAGAAATAAGTCTAGGGCAAAATGACGTCAGGAGGAATACAGGGCTTAAAAAACAACCTCAGGTCTACACTGCAATAAGATTTCTGTCTTTAACTGAACTTGAAACTATAAAGGAATTTATGAATATTCACTACGAATTGATCTGTACTGATGTGAAAGTTATCAAATGTGGGTTTGTTTGCTAAAGTAAATGTTTTCAGTGAAATCAATGCTGAAAGTTGAATGTTTGTGTTTTGAAAAAAATAAAGAAAAATTAAAACTTGTTTCATGTGGCCACTGGTGGTCCACTTGTGTGTGTGTGTTTGTTTACTCACATGCCCATATGTTCATTGATATGTTGGTTTGAGATGTGTGTGTGTGTGTGTGTGTGTATAAAACTCAAAATATAACATTTTTGGTTGGTCAAGAAGAAAAGTTGATATATACAGGGTTCTGTAATGACAATAAAGAAAAGGAAAAGCAATCAACAATTAACTGTACATTTATTCTCCCAATGCAAATTGGCGGAAAGGAAAGCTTATGAATCCTATGTCATTTGGGAATGCATTCCTTTAGTTACTAAAAAAAGAAAAGAGAGAGAAAGAGTGTCTGGGATCCTGTGAGCTGTTCTAATCCTTTTGTAAAATGGAATGGCGTTGTTTGAATGACTTGAGTAAATGCCATTTTGTACCAAGGCCATTATTCCAACAGGGGAGCTTAATGTAGTATTTCTATTCAAAGCACCTACTTTATCCATTTATCTCCTAAGGGGCATTGCATTTTCAACACTAAGAAAGCAGTTGTGTAAAAAAGAAAGGAGGCTAATAGTTTTCTCTGTAAACCCTTAAGCCATTTTTTGGCTTCTAAAGTTGTCTGTTTTGAGCATTTCCATGCAGGTCTCAAAACTCTTCTTAAAGTTGTATAGCTCAAGTACTACATAATTTTTGACTTACTGAATTAAAACATGAAAAATAAAATTATCACTGAGCACTGAAAGCTAATAGAAAAAGGCAAGTTTCCTTGTTTTCAACTTCAGAAAAATGGTTTATTTTGTATTCCACGGAGGGAAGGATTGACCCTTCTGTCTTTAGCATGGACGTCCATGTATCAGCAGACAGCCCCACCGGCCCTTGAAGACAGTGATTCCTGATGTCGCTCATCTCATTCACTCCATGCAAAACATTCAGCGTTTAGAAAGACCGTTTGATCTTTGCAATTTGGTTGGGTAAAATCCCTGCTGATGGTAATCCATAGGCTCCACGACTCAGTTAAATAACTCAGTGACTGAAACGTCACTACCTGACTCCTCAAGATCCTGTAATGTCACCCTCACACACTAAAGATGTTTCATCAGCATCTACATTTCTTGGAAATCAAATCAATGAATAGAAAAGAACGCGGAGCTGGCCCTCTGTTACTCTGAACAGAACTAGGGCGTTTGGCTCAGTGCATGACAAACACCATATGCACCACATCTGTAATCAAGTTTATGACCCACATTACCTTATAATTTAATTGTAGGTTTTAAAAATATTTCCTAATCTTTCTTATAAAATTTGATGCTTTTCCTGTTGGACTTAAATATCAAGGGATGATAATAAACTTATCTATGACCAATAAAACACATTCCAAATATGTTGATATGGTACATTGAAAGGCAAGAAAATAGAAAATTAAATTGTATGCACTGAAATACACTGACCCAATACTTTGGTTTGGGGATAATATGTTAATTAGTGAATCTTAATAGTGTTCCCAGAAGGAGATACAGCAAGAATGTTGGATCGCTTTGCCCATAATTCTATAAATTTTATTTCTACCCCGTTTTACATTATTCTTTACTAGAGTAACTTAAAGTATGTTAGTATGGTGAATGAAGTGTTTCATAATACAAGTAATCCTGTAAGCAATATTTAAATATGTTTTATATACTTTTAAATTCTAATTGCATATGTTATTGATTCTAAAACACATGTTTTGGTGACTGTTGCTTTCCCTTACTTTAACACTTTTGAAATTGATTTTCCACTTATGAATAACAGCATCTTACTGGATAGTTTGCATTTGCTCCCGTTAGTCACCTGGGGGCACCACCTACCTCCTCTGCTTGAGGTCAGTGACCACCTGGGAGAATAAAAATGCTACTCAAAGTTAGGACTCCAGCTCGAGCTCAAGGGAGGACATTCTTCTTCCTTCCATCTAGAGATGCACTTTTCCTTAGATCCATTTCTGAAGTGTGATGCCTAAGATTGTAAGGACATCCTTTTGCATATTTATTTTTGCATTTGTTTTTAATTATTCTTGTCTCAATACAATTTTAAAAATTAAATTATGTTGCTTCAGACTTTAAAGTAATAGCCCACAAGATGTTTGCTTTTCCTTTCTTTTGAAAGTCAAGTAAAATTGCTGATATGAAGAGGATTTCTGATAAAAAGAAAAAAAATCCCAACAGACTGCAAGCATTTTAGAAGTATTAGAAATGTAAAAACTGAAAGCCTAATTAAAATTTTAATTCATTGTTTCCAGTTGCCTTCTTTTGGAGTGGCATTTTGAGAGTGTTATTAGCACAATTTGGTGAATTGCATTTCTTTACAAAAATCTAATACTGAAAACATTGCAGACATAAATTGGTTTACATTATCAAGGTTTTGAAATTGAAATGAATGCTATGTTTTTGCAGAGATAAAAAATATAAGGATAGCCATCATAATATAAAAAGTACATTTCTATGAGTCATTGCATTTTTTTAGAGCAAAGTATTGCTTTGAAAAAAAGTGGCACTATTTTACACTCTTGCAAAGTCATATCTGGCTCAGTAAAAGATGACCGGATTTGCACATCTTCACTTTCAGTCTATTGCTCTATGCCGCTTTATTTTTAACATATGAAGAAAATCTAACTTTGCCTTGATATGCCATTGAAAATGAGGATTTTCTATATCTCCTGAGACCCCTCAGCTACTGATAGGCCACACTCTAGAGCCATTGTGCCCAAGAAGTCCGTACCAAAGACAGTGCTCAAGATCTGAATTCTTAAAAAGCCATCAATCCTGTTTAAATATTAAAATCTGTCTGTATCATTTAGTAAAGAGCCACTACTGCCGTTATACCAGTACCAGCTCACTTTTGTCGTGGTGGCTGCTGGGGAACCCACCATGGTCTAGAGGAGTAGGTTGTTGGCTGGGACAGCAGGAGGTCCCCAGGACCCCACTGTAGCAGTTATGTTCTTAATGGCCAGCACTTGTGCTGCACAAGTGCTGAAATAGTATGAATGACTCTTTCATCTCTAATATTGCTTACTTGACCATTTTGTGACTCTCAGGATCCCTGTGATACTGCACTGCCCGTAAAGGAGGCCATGTCTCAGTTCTTATTTTATGTAAAATGCTACTACTCAAAGTGACCTTGAAGGTGATTCTCAGATGACTGGTTGGGAACCAGACATGCTTCAGATTATTTTTAAAATGTATCAGGGGATATGAAAAGCAACTCTTACTACTTCCTTTTGTACGCTCAAGGAATACATTTGCAGTGGCATCAAAAAGCCATCAAATCTCACTTTACCCCAATGAAAAAACAGCTGATTAGAAAGCTAATAGCTATGAGAGTCCTCTTCCCTGACTACCAAATCAGAACCTGATTTATTGAAACTTAGTACCTCAGTAAAGATAATTGTAAGCTAAAATACATATTTATCCATTTATTCATTCTTTCAACCACTGTCAACACCACAGTGACAAAACATACATACAGACATACACACACTAACTTCTGGTATGTGTATTTTTACAACCTTAACTCAATTATATCAGGAAGATGATTAGATCAAATCAAAGGATTGATAAGTTTCTATTATAATTATCAGTCATTCAAATTCTGAAATTACTTTTTTTTTCCTTTGTTGTGACTGGTCTCTGGGTTTTAAAAAAAATTTAAATATAAGTAAGTGCTAAGTTTTAAATTATAGCATATGAGCCTGTCTCACCAAATTTTTATGTTGAGCTTGTATTCTTAAATAGTACAAGAAGGCTATACTTTCATTTCTATACTATGTTAAATAGTACAGATACCAAACATAATCAGATTTTTCCTATTCAAAATTCTTACCTAGTGTTCATAAAATTTTCCTAAGTCTTATATTAATAGAGTCAATAAATATAATTGATAACAATTGTTTTGGGAATTATATATTTCCAAGAAATAATGTTTTGGCCATGAGCACAAACATGAGACATGACAGTTGAACTGAGAAGTAGCAAAGTCTTCAGATGTTTACTGAAAAATGCCACATTTTATTATAAAACAAAGTCCACTGAAATGACATTTCTTGTCTTTATCTTATTTACAGTTCTTTGCCAGATTCAATTTAAAAGCTATAAAAAAATAACAAACATGTTTTCTTTATTGGATGCTCTGAAGGTCATTTCCCTTACTATGAAAACATTTAACAAGATTATTCACAGTTTGGATGTGCAAATGAACTAATGAAATTAATGTAATATTGTTAACCACCACTCAGATTTGTAGGAATAGTGCACAGGTTTATGTCAAAGAAAAAGTCAAATAAGGTTTTGGGGAAGCAGTCTAAGAGGATTAAGGTTTGGAATTCCTTAATTATCCCCAGTGAAAAAAACAAGATGCAGAATGATGTTGCAGCGTTTCCAGAAGACACTGTTAAAATGTATTTTTTTGATCTACGATATAGACCTCTCTGTACAGAGTACAATGTTTTCACTGCACAGTACCAAGGATACCAGGGTAAAATCCCACGGCCCTGTCTGGATATCTTAGTTTGAAAATCTTTAGGGAATTTGATATATTGACATGGGATACTTTAATTTTTTTAAATTAGTAAATCCTATTAATGTAGTGATAAAATCTATTATGTGTTAGCTGAAAGTGAAGGGTTATCTATCATAGACAATCTAGGCTAAGCGTTTTGTTATGGCTTCTGACCCAGGTAAGTTGTTTTCAGATTTGAAGTCAGCTTGCTTTCAGTGAAGGTTGAAAACTTCCACTGTTTTTATGTGTTGTTTATTCAGAGTTGTTGTTAATAAAATTTCTCTTCATTACCACTAAGTAAATGAAGTAAATGTGGGAGAAATCTACTGTGAATCTGTAGCCAAATGTAAGCAAAGTTGACAAATTTGATTTCAAATATACAAACAACCTCCTGCCTACTGTTTCTCAAATTATTAGGAGTCATTGGTGATTCTGACTCAATCCATTTATGATTGGAACGAAGAGGTTTCTGTAGATTTCTAAGGAAGCAGAGAGCAATATAAGTGACACTATAGTTATATCCTATGTTCCACTTTTAGATAAACAAATGTTACCTTCAATGGGTGCCTTCTAGGTTCTTGTTTGGATTTGCTTTTATTTTTGAATAAAGTTAAATATGCACAAACCTGGTATCTTAATTATTAATTTCAATCCTATCTTTATCATCACCATCATTTGTTGCTACTATAAGGCCTTTGCTCCTTCACTGACTAACACTTTCTGGGTGGACTGGGTATGCAGTGTGGCATGAGGAATGACTCCTGACCTAGGTGTGTGGCATAGCAGTAAGAACCCCTCTGGTCGTGTGCGCCTTGTTCACTTTACTGCTTTCTCAGAATAGAACTACTTTTGGCAGAAATGTTCTTAAGATAAGAACTCTATTTAAAAGAGATTTTTTAAAAAGATAATATTGCAGAAGAACAGCTTAAAAACATCAGGCTGTCAATAAGTCTTCACTGGGCATCCTCTGCTGTGAGTACAGGGGATTGGATTGTGTAGAGGTGCTATAAACTCACAGAATGAGGCAATGTGGGAGCTCAAATGGCAAAAATCGTTCTAGAATGGGTGATTAAAAGTATAGTAGAATATGATTTAGTGTCATAGAAGCCAAATAACTGGCTCATATCTATACAACAGTGAAAGAAATTCAAAATAATGAAAAAATACTGGTAGCAGCCACAAGAATATTGGTTCATATTTGGCTTGATATTAAATATTACTAATTAAATATTATCTGCTAAGTATTAATTTTTCAGGGTGGGTGTAGGAGGGATTGACTTATGTCTTTTTACAAACTAGAAAGTTAGATCAATCTTGTAGCCACCATTATTTTAACTATCATAATATCATTAGCTCATTTTTTTAAATCTGTACCAGGGATCGAACTCATGACTGTGAGCTTGCAAGGCAGGTGCTTATGCTGCTGAGCTAAATTCTCGACCCCTCATTAGCTCAGTTTTTAATTTGGAAGCCAGCTTTGCACTGTTTCCATGACTAGAATTCTTTAGTTCTCTGATTTTCAGTATTATGCCCAATTAATTCATTTTTGAAATAAAAACTATTTTTAGTAATACTACATATATTTAAAAGAAAAGTTGCTAACAATACAATGTTTTAGCTGAATTTTTAGCTATCTCATAAAACACAGTTTTAAAATGTAGATATTGATATATTTTGTCTTCGACTCAGATTGCATTTGGGGTTTTATAACATCATATTCCAAATCATAAAACATTATTTAGCACTGCAAGTTTAGGTAGTGTTCAAGTCTCTAGCGAGTTTTATCTTGAAGATTTTGTAATCATAAAAGCCAAGATCTGAAGAGGAGGAAGCCTTGGATGGAAAAGATGAAGTGCAATGAAAGAAGAAAAATAAAAGAAAATGTGAATTATTGCTAGAAATCAAGGGAAAAGTTGAGCTACTATTGCAATATGATAGATTGCACACTAAGTATTTTTAAAGAGAAAGAAGATGAATTAGTTATTTGTTTATTCTGGTGAAAAATAATGGGAACTATTTGGATTCCAAAACTTTATATAACATTGATGGCATGTGAAAGACCCCTCATGCTTAAATACTTGTCAGCGTCTTTACAGTGACCGTTTTTTAACAGAAGAAGCAACTTAATGCCACAACTGATGACATGGGTTCAAGAAAGAACTGGGAAATTTCTTATATATACTGTGTCTCTATAATGCTGGATGTAAAAAGTTCATGCTTCGAGACATTTTTGGCAGTGAGAAAGACAAAAATAACCCCTTGTTCTCAGTTGAATATGATCTAAATGCTGTATACAGCACATAACTACTTGATCATTTGCCAGTCAGCATACATCATAAGCATGAGGTTAACCTGACAATGAGGTCTAGTAATAAAACATTTCCATTAGCTTTGAAACCATATTTTCCGAAATCTAATTTTATAATAACAAGCACTAGAAAATTTCTGTTTCAGAGATACGAAATTGAAATAATATCCCCTTGAGCCACTAGGTAGAAAACTACTTTGGGGAAAAACTCAATCATGATTTTTATTAAGTGGCATATCTAAAGAATTATTTGGAGAACTTAGTCATGCCATCTAGACTGGGGATACCTTCGAACATTTTTTCATGAAGGTAGGAGCATTATCTACATAGTTCATCTCTATTTCCTTTGTGGATATTACAGTGATTGGCAATTAGATGCTTCATTCTTTTTTTTTTTTAACAAAACCTTGGAAAAAATTAAGATGTACCTACTACTAACATTGCCAGGTTGTGGAAATAGTCTTAATTGTTGAACTGAAGGGAGGTCTTTATATGTACGATCTTGAAAAAAGCTGATGACCATTATAATGGATGTCAGTATTTCTAGGTTGGAGTTTGTTAGCTCACCCACCAGGTATGATTATGTCATTTATCTGCAATTTTAAATCCGGACTTAAGGTGAATGGCTCTTCTAACCTTAGATCTTCCCATTGACACAAGAACTCTGATCCTCTATAATTCTGTTTAAAAACGTTCTTGCTTGGTTAAATGTTCTGCTTTAAACCTGCTAGACCCAGTGTGTTCTCAACTGTGATCACTAACAATGAAATATAAACCTTGAGAGTCCCTGTAATAGTATAGTTTTGGGTAGAATATCATTGGTGACACGTTCCAGTTCTCTCTGCTTCACCAGTGCTGTAAGAGGAGAGGATGGAGAGGCATGGCTGCGTTCTTGGGGAGGAGAGGTAGCTTAGAGGAGGTGAGGCTGGAATGATGTAAGCAATTCTAAGAAGAAAGGCTGATGGTAGATATTCATGCTCCTTGTCTTCTTCTGATTCAATCACATGGTCTAAGGCAGCTAAATGCAGCATCTACCAACTGGAGTTGTGGACATTGTCCTGGAAGCCCCAGACTGTCCCAAAGGGTAGCATCTGTCCCATAAGTGTTTCAGTCATGATTTACAAATCCAAACTAACAATGGAATATGAAAGAATTTGGAGAAATTTGGCCAGATATCTGAAATTTTCCTCTCTCCAACTCCACACAGTCACCCTATTAGTAATCTTAGCATTTTATATCTTTCATTCTATTTAACCATATCATAGTGAGATTGAGAAGTACATCTGCTACTGTGTTGACTGTAAGACTACATGAGTGAAAAATGAAGTACAATATTATTTTAAATACCTCTAGAAAAAGCCAAGATGCCTGAGACACTATGAAGTGTCACCATTTACCATGTGAATCCCAATTTCACAGATATTAAGATGTAAACAAAAAATTGTCTTGAAATGTATGAAATTCAGTTATTTAAATCTAGGTAAAAAATAGTTGCACCTACATAAAAATGACAATGCTCTCATGTTTTTAATGGTTGTAAATCAAGCATTAATGTAAGCTTGGTCTCAGTAACAAGTTCGAACTAGAATTTTTCTTCAAAAGACTTTCAAACCTTTAGGTATCTATATCAAATAATACTGGTGAGTTTTTTTTTTCGACTTCCCTTTTGACCATGCTGTTTTCCTGGAAAGCCATAGGCTTTCTCAGGCTTTCAATCTTAGTCCTGCTCACATACTTATAACCTGTCCTTTTTGTGTTCTTCCAGTGTAAGGGAGACATTAGGTGACAGGCATGCTTTCACAAAATCCAAAAAGGAGAACATTGGCAATGACATAGTGTGTGAACAGCAATGTCATCAATTGTCTTGATGGGCTATTGTCAAACATAAAGAAGTTAATTTTTTTTTTCGGTTTTCTGGCTACTTTTAAAGTGATAAATCCCCAGAATCTCATTTCCTTTATTTCTGAGAACACTTATAATGATGTCAAGATGACTTTAAATAATCTCTAGCTCATCTTGGTTTGGGACCAGTATTTTTGAGAAGAAGGGCTCCCTGATTTCCAGCCACCTCTAATTCCTCCTAGATCCCTGGCCATGATTTCGTTAGGGCTCACTGGCTTCTCCACTACATCAGAAATATCTCTTAGGAATCTCAAGAATCATTCTAATTAAAAGTTCATATAGTGCAGCTAGTTTTACAAAGGCAGTTTTACTAATAAGTAATAATAAAAATAAATAATCAAATAATCAAAACTCCACTCAAACTCTACTTTGAAATACAAATTTAACTAAAGTACAAATTCAAAATATCCTTCAAATCATTTATTCATTTACTTAACAAACATGTATTAAGCTCACTAATGTTCTAAACAATGAGAAAGAAAGAGGAGGTCACCACCTGGGATGGCTAACAGTCTAGTTGGGAGACACAGTTTGGCAGAGCATAGTCATAAGAGTGTGCATGTGAATCATAGGGACAGAAGGAAGGGCACAGTAAATGCTACCTGTACAGAGAGATGTCTTTCTCAGAGACTGTTCCAGCTGTTATGAGTCTGGAAACATAGATTTTCAAATTTTCCACAGATAATAACAGAGTTCCCAGCCCAACATCACAGTTGCAAAGGTCCAGAAACAATGTTCTAGTGAGTGTGTGTCTGAGCTTCTTACGTGATGAGTCTTGAATTGCATAAACATTGTGGAGAGGTGGATGTAAGGGCTGGTTCAGGAAGAGCTCTGTGAACCATGTTTTGTCTCCAGATAACAGGATGTCACTGAATTAATCTCTGTGATGTGGTCAAACTTTGGATGGTTGCTGGGTAGGAAAGAGGTTTGGAATAAAGACAGGAGAATGTGTATACTATAAGGTATTATTAAGAAGCAAGCAAGAAATGACCACTTAGAAGAAAGCAATCACCCTCCTTTGAATTTACTGATACAACTTGGCAGTAAATACCTAGAATTTATGATAGAAACTTGAGATTTGGACAGATTTGGGAATTGCCAGTAGTAAACAAAAGCATCAGAAATTGGCCTATTACTGTTAGCACAGTATAAAAACAAATTGATTTCTGAGAGGTCAAAAGAAAATGAGGCAGGAGAATCACAAAAGCCAAAGGAATGTTTTGAAAGATGACATAAATTAATTACAAATTAATTAAATATATTTGGAAAAAAGGTATTTTTGGAATAAAAAATAAAGAAAATTAGAGACTGTTAACCAGGATTTGTCTGTCTTATCCTGGAAATATTTTTATCTATTATTTAATTTGCCCCTTGTCTCCTCTTAGAAAGATGGACTCACTTCTCTATAGCACATGAAGCTTTCCTTCAGCAGATGAGACCAGACAGCTGCCTTAGCTCTCTGACTGTCTCTCCTGGGGGAATCTAAACACTCAGCGATCCCCTGATTATGCAGAACCATACGGAGTTGCTCCCCAGGAAAATTCTGCAATTGATCTCTTGTGGAAGTCATTCTCTCATATCTCCTTTCAGCAAGTGAACCAATAGCCTGTCCTAATTTTCTTCTCAGCATAGTTTTTCCTAGTATTCATTCTTTCTTTAAAAGGAAGAAAGTTAAAAGCTTTTTCTTTGGGAAAAATCTTGACTTATTCTTTGGCCTTCCAATGATTTTATGATTATTTCTGATTTTTATTAGGTTCTCTGAGTATCTTAGCTATTCACACTTTTGTTATCATGTGCAGTCTGATAGTATGTTCATTTGGATTGTTCAATTCTTACTGTCTTCCCCAACCAGAAATACTATATCTCTGACCCAGAATTAGACATCATGTCCTTTATCACTTTGACATTTCTGATTTCTAAATCCCTTTCTCTCAACATGACTGTGCCCAGCCAAATGCCTCCAAACATTTTCAAACCTTCTTCTGAATTAAATCTCTGCCCTATATGACTTTCACAATGGTATGCATTTTTTTCATCCCTAAATTTAGAATTTTAAAATATGTCATAGATGATGCAATGCGCTTTTTTAAAATTAAAAAGTCTACCCATTGTAAAAACAATTCTTTTGGTATACATCTTACAACAGTCTGAAAATTTTTTGAAAGGATAAAAGGGCATTTATAGTTCTATCACCTCAACTTAATATATTGCGGAAATTAAAGATAGTTTTACTTTTTATCAGAGATCTTCAAAATTTTTGAATTTTTATTTTTAGAAACACTGTAAAACAGGTCCTGTTTTCTAAATGTAAATATTTATAAGTAAGCACAAGCAATGTTCCGTGAGATTTCACTTGAGTAGCTGTCTTAGTCACTTTCTGCATCATTAGGACACAACCCCCAATACCCACAGATTAAAGAAGGGAAGGTTTATTTGAACTCAGAGTTGCTAAAGGTTTCAGTCCGCAGTCAGCTGGCTCTACAGTAGGACAAGGCAGCAGCGGTAGCTGGAAGAGGGAAAGCTGCCTGTAGCATGGCAAAGCAGAGACAGAGAGGAAAGGACTGGGAAAGCAGCTAAACCCTTCCAGGCTGTGCTCAGTCACCCGGCTCTTCCCCCAGCCTCCTCCTGAACCAGGCTAGATACACACCCCATAACCTCCTCACATTCCTGAAGCCCCACCTGTGAGTATACATGAAGCTCTTGGGGGACGCTGAGATATAAGCTGTAACAATCACAATACATAAATATTTATAACATTATATTTTCAGATGTATTTTATGCATGTTATCTTTTAACTGCTTTTGGCTATTGAAAATCTAATCATAAACCAAATAATCGTTGTATGTTATTAAATTACCATTTAATAAGTATAATTATTAAGATTGTTTACAAGAAATAAATTATTTGCTATAATATGTTTGACCTCTTTAGCTTTTTCTGAACTTTACTAGCACTAATCCAGAATGCCATATTTATGAAAGTATATATCTACTACAAGTTTACTAAAGTGTTTTCTTACATCTGATCATAAGAGCCTGATAATCCTTATAATTATTCTGTTGTAATTTATCTAGTTATAATACATCATATGTCAAGATAAACCTTAGGAAAATGAAACGTTAGGCTCAAACATTATGGTTTCAATTTCCCTAGAATTTCAGTCTATATGTGTTTGTATAAACTTTACTTTCTCAAATGTTTTGATCTCAACATTCAGGGTAAAAATAGTTTCAAAGGTGAAAAAACAATTCTGTCAGCGTATCTTCTCACTGACTTTGTTATACTCAATGATTCTCTGCTTTCCAGATGGGACCAAATGTGTCAATAGAAGGGATATCTCTAAAGTAGTAATGCCTACTTGCTGAAGTATAGTCTTTAAGCAGTTTTTCTATACTTATTAATTCTCAATATAATCTAACATACTTATTTACAATTATGAGATTAAATAGCTAGCTCCTAAGTCAAACTGATGTTTTTATAAATCCTCCACACATTAAAAATAAGGATATTTTAACTATTCAAATAAACCACTATGTTTTTCTGCTATTTTTAGCTCTTCTAGTATTGTCTAGAAGGCCTAAAAATGTCCTATTTTCCTGAAATGTCCTGAAATTCTAAGCTTACCCATTTTTGAAAAATGGCAAAATGTCCCATTTTTGTTTTAAATAAGTTATACATGCTTCCAAAATGAAAAAAAATATGAATTTGAAAAAATGGAAAATATTTGTGAATGTAAGTCCTCTTTAAATGTGACAGGGTTAAACATCACTTTTCTACATGTATGGTGTGACATTTGCATTTTATCCCAAACTGTTTTTTTTTTTCCTGTTATTCTAGAGTTTGTGAATATGTTATAATGTTTGGTGATTACATAATTTTGATTTCACGGTTCTAACTTTGTAGAAAGGTGGCTAGACATAGCAGCAAAATCAATTTCTTTTTCATCTTTGGGGGAAAAGACAAAAGGAAATTGAATGCAAAATCTGCATTAAGGCCACATTAGACTGTAGCTCAGCAATCGGTTACACCTGGTGTCAGAACAGGTGTAGCCATGTAGTGACAGTGCTATCATGTGCAGCCAGCAGTTAGGCTTAAAAAAAAAGAGAGCCCTTGCCCTGTTTTGTTACCCACTTGTCCCAAATGCAGATACTATCTTAAACTTATTGTCTCCTCTTACCAGAGGAACTCGGAGGCAGGACTGTCCGTAAGCAAAAGCATGAAGTAGGTAAAGCCTGTATTCATCCCCTACCGTTTCAGCAACGACAGTTTCACCCTAGACCTCACCGCCCCGAGTCCCCAGATTTCTTGTCAGTTGCTCATTGTTCTGGAATTGCACTTTGCTTTCCAGAGGGCACAGGCTGTCTCCTGGTACCCAGTAGCTCTATGACTTTATCATTTCCCTGCCTAGAAATATTCAGTGGCTCCCTAAGAGGATCTGGACAGGCTTACCTTCTGAGTCTTATGTTCCTCTCTTCCCTTCCAACTTATTTCTCACTCTCCTCCTCTACTGCAAACAGACCGTCCGCTTGCGGTCCCCTTATTATTTACACATTGCCATTCTTTTTTGTCTGAGCTGGCCTTCACTTTTCATCTAATCTCTTCAAGTTTGTCTCAACTGTACCCTCTCTGTGTACTTTACCTGATCACCCCCAGACCCCACTGTACCTTATCTATAACACTCACATGGCACTTAACACATATCGCTTTGTATTATAGTATTTATGTGTGTGTCCTGTCTCCATGTGCTGTGCTGGGAGCTTTACAAATGTAATCACATTTAAATTTTACAACAAGCCAGTGAAGTAGTATCACACCATTTAAGAGCTGAGGAAACTGAGGCTCAAATTGGTTAAATAATTTGCCCAAGGCCACACAAGAAAGAAACAGAGCTAGGAATCAGCCAAACTGGTCTGACTCCAAATCACACACTCTTCCCTCCATCCCACACTTCAGTCTGCTCAGTTCTGTTTTATCTCTGAAAGGTAAAATGAAGACTTGAGTTCTAGGAAGAAGCCCACTTGGGGCTTTGGAGTAAAACACATTTACCAAAGAGATAGTTTTTTGATAATTATTTTACTTTTAGCTAGGCCTGATTAACTAGAATCTATGATGTATAAGTAAAATGTGACAAAAATTCCTCACCTCATTGGTAGAACAGATACACATGGCATGGAACATTTAAAACAGTTTTTAATCTAATAAAACTAAAGAATTTTGGTCTGTCTCTGAGCACTGTTGGAAAAAAGAGATAGACAGACAGACAGACAGACAAGAAGCCAATGTGATGTTGACTAGAGAAGGCTTCCTACAAATTACTGATTTAAACAATTTGGGATAGGTAGGAGGCTAAAGATCTGATTACCATGTTAGATGTCTCGTGAACTATCTCTATTGAGTGTAAAACCCACTTTTTTTCATTCTGTTTATAGTACATCATCTTGATTGCATTATTAGAACTAAAATGTTCTTTGGAGGAAAATCTTCTCAGAAAAGGACAGTTTTTACCATGCCCCTATCTAGTACCAGGACTCTAGTGTTTCAGCTCAGCTCTGAACAGCTCCATTCAGCCTAGGGCCAGGCTGTCTCACATCAGTCACCTAGCAGGGGCCTCATCACTGGAAAGAACTGACACTGAAAGTCTCTGAAGTTTTTTGTTGTTGTTTGGTATTTTGTTTGTTTTTGTGGGACTAAAGATTGAACCAAGGGCCTCATGCAAACTAGGTAAGTGCTCTACCACTAAGCTACATCTGCAACCCTTTTTAATGTGTTCGTTTGTTTGTTTTTATTCGAAAACAGGGTCTCATTCAATTGCTCAGGCTGACCTTGAAGCTGTGATCCATCAGTACTTTTGCTTTTTGCCAAACACAAAATTTTGCATTTATATTATCAACTTCTCATTTCCCAGATTCCTGGTCTGTCCTATATCATTAGTTGTGGATTCCTTTAGCATCATGTATGAGATCCTTCAGGTTAAAGGGGTCATGCATCTACCTTAAACATGTGTCTTCCAGACAACACTGCTGACTTCTGGCAGCCATTTCCGGTTTGTTTGCAAATGCCAATGCAGTTTATGTATTTTTCTTTTATGCCAATTCCACACATACATGGTTCTACACTTTTATTCCTCACACCAGTCTCAATAAAAGCATAATTATTAAAATCATTTTTAGTTAGAGAAAATAACCTGAAATGCATACTGTGTGTCAGTCTCTGTGAGAAACAGTGGGAGAATTTTCAATTTAGGTACTGAATCCAAAGAATTCAAAAAAACCTAACAGGAAAACTACTTCAACCATTCTATAAAAAACAAAACAAAACAAACTCAAACATGAAAGTTGCTTTTGCTTTTTTCCTTAAATATTTTATGGTTTTTCTTATAATCTACAAAGTCTTCTATGTTCATTCAGTTTTTTCCCGTCTTTTATTTTAAAGTGACTGCAGATTCACGGGAAGTAGGAAAAAGTTGTTGAGTCCTGCATAACTCCATTTCCAGTAGTTACATATTAATTACTGTGCAAGGTCAAAGCTAAAATTTGATGTTATTATAATTAATTTTTAAATTTTAAAACACTAAAATTTTTCTGCCCTGTGAATAACCGGCACACTTTTAAATTCCACCCTGTGCTTTGTCCCTACTCACAAGTGATAACAATGAAGACAATCTGGGGGGAAAAAAAGGAAGGAAGGAGAAGGGAAGGAACAAAAGGGAGAGGTGCTTATAGATTCACAAAGAACTTTCTTTCACATTGGTAGAGATGATATTTGGGTCTCATCAAACCCCAGGTGAATGTCACAACAAAGGTGTAAAAAGGATCCCACCTCAGAAGACCTGCTTCACAATCTGATTCCACCTCCAAATATATGACCTGAGCAACTCACCTAGACTTCCCAAGCTTTAGTGTCATTTATAAAAGGGAGAAACTATTTTTTCTCCCTACTTCATAGGGTTGTCGTAAGAATCAAATGTGCTGGTGTGCATGAGAGACAGGCAGGTTGTGATGGAAATTATGAAGCTGTATTCTTTCCTAAAACTACTGCCAGTTACAAAAGTATAGTTTTTCAGAAGCGTTCTTATTTTTAGAACAAAACCAGCCCCTAGCATTAGCCATGTGGCCTAGAAGTTCCATCGTGTGTAAGTGACCTCCCCTTTCTACCACTGAGTAGGATAAATACTAGTGATCTGTCGAAGAAGCACTTTACAGTTTAGGGTCTATTTTAAAACAAATATTTCCTAACAGTTTCTTCTATACTATAAGGTCTAGAGCACTTTAAGTTGCTTTTATTTTCATCTTGACTACAAGATTTACTTCTACTTTTTATCATTCCATGAGATGCACAATGGCTATGCTTGACAATAGTGAGAAATATAAGGACACCAAATTAGACAGTGTGTGATTTATGAAGTGTAAATGGAAATCGCCCAAATTCCACAGTGCCTTAGTTTGTCAGGATCTATTATATAAGCTCCCAACTCATTGATGGATTCAGGTTTGTGGACAGCAACGACACTAATTTTGAAGTAAGTTAAGTAAAATAAATTTAAATCATGGAAAATAAAATAAAGTCTTTGAATTACGTGTTCTGGTATCACAATAAAAATGTTGAGATCTCTCTTCTCCCTTCTTACCCCATGTACAGGCTGGCATGGCTCTGACCTATGACCCCACAGCTGCCATACAGAATGGGTAAGTAGACCCTATTTTTCCAGTTTTAATTGCCAAGACATATTTGAGCTCTGAGACAGTATCACAGGAAAACATTCAAATATGTTTTTCTTTTGTGTACCATTTTTAAATCAAAATGTTAAGTCAAACTTTTTTTGCCATTTTAATTATTTCCTTCCCATAAGTGATTCTCTTTATCTGCAGCATTAGATTCTTCCCTCTCCCTCACTTTCTGTCTCTTTCCTTCTCCTAGACTCCCTGTCCAAAATGAGGCAACATAAATAACTGAAAGACGGAGAGAACATAGATAAAGTTCAACTGGGAGAATTATCTGCTTCTCTCCAGCATAAGAGTATTGGCTTTGCAAATCATCATGCAATCTAGTTTACAATAATTTCTAGTGTGCTCCCAGGTTAAATTTTGTGTTGATAATGCTTTCTGCTCTCCTATGGTGGCCAGCATAATGTTAATAGTCAGAAATCAGGATAGTAACTCAGGTGATTCGATCTTCATTCTTTATTGAAATCAGCATATAGAAATTCATAGCCTATTACTTAGTTTCAAATTTCTCCTGTAAAATATGAGATTGCTAAACTGTATGGTTTGGTGTCTAAATTTCCATGAATTCTGAATATTTTAGGTGAAACCTTTTCTCTTGTTTGTATGTGTGTGTGTGTATTTAATATGTATGTATGCTTTATTTTTTTTTCTTTTTTTACCTTTGGCTGTCTTGCATCTGACACTAATTATTTGCTGCTTGCTTGGTTCTTTTAACAGCTCTTTATGGTGGATTTCCCCTCTGGCTTTCATTCTGCTGTCTGTCTTTTAGTCTCATCACAGATTAAATCATGACGAAGGCATCATTGAAGATGAATGTAGAGGGTGGAATGAGTTTAATTTCATTTTTCTCTTTGGTCAGTGTCAGTGACCCTGTAATGAAAATCTGTGGGGTGTCAAAGGTGTTATAATAATCACTACTGATTTTTGTCATTCTGTCACTCATTAATTCCTGCCACAAGCATCCAGTGAGTGTGTCAAGCACAGTGCTACAAAATAGATCTAAAAGGCAGGGTACAACACAAGGTCTTCTCCTGGAAGAAGTTCAAAGTCTCCCTAAAGAGTAATCACTGGGGCTAGACCAGGGTAGGAATCTAGTTCTTTTCCTTTGGTTCACTTGATTCGTTCCCACATTAAGCAAATAACTATCTAAAAGTTTTCTGTTCAGAGCACTCCACTAAGAATTGGGAATGTAATAGTAAATAAAATACGCCCAGTGTTGGCTCTTCTTCGATTTCTACTGTAGCAACAGAAATTGACATTAAAAGGTTTTAATGGTTTACTCACAGTAAGCACCCAAAGAACTGCAGGATGGTAGGGAGGGTCTGACCTTGCTTGTATAGTTAGCCAAGACTTTCTGGAATAATGTCTTGAGCTGAGCTTGGACAGCTTTTAATAACTAACTTGATTTTATTTGATGGTAAGAGAGAGTGCAACAAAACCGGCTCTGAAGTCTTTATCTTAGAAGGGCTGGGGTTACTATCAGCAGAAAGACAAGATGATGTAGTCCAGAGCCATACTTAACTCATCAGACTTCTCAAGACAAAAGCAATTAACTGGAACAGGAGAACTGAAGCTGGAGGATGGTACCTCCTTACATGCTACCTTAGTGAGACATTCGTGAGTGCACACTTTAAAATTCTCTAAGGGCAACATTTTCCAGTAACTTGTCCTTAGTCATTAAAAACCTAAAGGAGAAAAAAACTGGAATTTTATCTCTTAATCTGAAGGGCAGAAGGTGAAATTGGACCAGCTCCTTGTTTAGCCAGTAAATATTGCCCAGTATGGACTGACACTTGGAACTGAAGCTTTTAGTCCTTATCTATTTGAAATCTTACCCATTTGTTTTTTTTGTTGTAACTATTCATAATGTTTTGAAACTTTCTTAATGCTTGAAGCTCACGACTCTGTTTATTGGCTCTCCTTCTTGTTCCTTAAGCACATTCAGTTTTATGGCCTTTTTCAGTTTTACCTCCTATTCTTCACATTTTTGTTCATTTTTTTCCTCATGGTTTAACCTTTGCACACTGTTATTTCTAGTGATCTCATCCACTTCTCTCACTTCAGGAGCTGAAGACCCACACGCTATATTTCTAGTCCACAACTAACTGCCGAGCTCTCTTAAATGTGACGCTAGCTGCTACTAGGTGGTGTCTGTGCCTTTCCATTATCCTCAATTTCACGTCACAATGCAAACCATACCAATTCCAATGAAAGCATGTAAATGAGCATCAAATTACTTTTCTGTTTTAAAATTTACTCTAAAGCCACTTGGACTCTAAACTCAAGTTTTCTGGGTTCTTTCTTTCCCTAGATTTGTCATGAGCAAATTGATCATTAACAGTTTTTCATTCTACATCTGAACTTTGCCTTCATTCCAGCCCTCCCTCCCTCTCACTGATTGAGTTCATTTAATCATCATCCATACCTGTACTAAGCCCTCTTTTCCCTAGCTCTAATGTAACCATCCTCTGGACCATTTTCCATTGCCTTTTAAATATTTTTAGATGTGTAATCATATCAATTACCTGTCTTGTTTAAAGTACTATCCACTCTTCCTCACCCCCCTGTCACACACAAACTTTAAAAAAAAATAAACTTCAAGAACATCATCAAACCATACCATGCAGAGCTAGTTACATAGTTAGTCATAAAAAAGAATAGTGCATACAGTGATGCAGAAGACATGCTAGAACCAGGCTCTATCTACGTGCATCCAAATTCTGCATTACCTCATGTTAAATTGTGGCCATTATTTGTACATTAGCTTCTTCCTTTGTGAAAAGGAGATGATATTATTAGTACTCTTTAATAAAACTTCTTAAGGATTAAGTGAAGTTGGCATGGTGCAACATAAACATTATTGTAAATATTGATATTCTTTTTTACTGTTTAGTATTTCCATTACACATTCAGCAGTTAGACTTCTTATTGCACGATTATTGACACACGTATCTATTTTCCTGCTGAACTGGTAAGACAGTGAAGATACACACTAGGTCTTATTCTCTTTAATAGACTGCATGACACAGTATTGTAGATACCAAATCAGATATAGGAGTATGATGGTTAGTATCTATCTGAATCTAGCAAGTAGATGTCAGGAAAATCACTTCCCTTCCCAGCCATCAATTCAATCTGGCCATGTATAATACCTTAACCTGCTGTCCTAGATATACAACCTTCAATTTCACCCAAAGCAGCAAAACTATCTATGAGTTTGTCAGGTCCTGAATTAAGGATGCAGTTTTGAAAGTGTTAGACTATCCACTGTATATTGATGACAAGAAGATAGAAATATTATACATCATAGGGAAATTGAAAGGAATAGGAAGATTGTAGCTAAATAATTTTAATTATTGGTTACTACTTCACATAGATTAATTTTAAATGTTTGGCTTAATTTTGGTTTCATTATTTTATACAATTACAACCCAGTAATAGTGTACTAACAATCAACCATTTCTATGCATGTAAGATGTCAGAATAACTGCACATATTTTTTTTAGCATACTGCCCCATGGGTGAACAGTGGCAGCTCCTGGAGATATGGAAACTGATTCAGATAACTTACTTCACACACCAAAATGCATTAATGACCAAAATAATGTTTGACACTCCCTGGTCATATTGCTCTATTTGATCTCTATTTGAACTGTAACTCAGAAGTAATCTATTAGAAAATGAAATATTTATTACTGCAGGCAGGAAGCTAAACCACAGATATAGTAACCACTCCCTCCAACCAAGTTAGAATTGTGCTGATTTGGATGAGCTTAACAAACTTTTTTTTCTTAAATTTCTATTATTTTACTGTTCAGAATTACTTTGGGGATACAATTTAAGAAAAAAATATTCACATCATATCAGAGACATGGATATGTGTCCAATTCTATTATAAGATGACACAAAAGAGCACTGTGATAGCAGCTAAAATACTAGAAGATTTACATACATATTCACCTTTGTATGTATGTTTTTTCTGGACAAGTAAGTATGCAAGAAACAGTAGTAGTCATTTTCTGTCAATAGCCAAGGGAGTCCTGAGAAATTGAGGTGGGAGAGAAACTTATGAATTTAACCTTTGCATGTTTAAAATAATAAATCAAGGAAACTAATTCCACTGGACAGCAGAGGGAAGGTGGTTGCATTTCAGTAAGTGTTTGCAGGACCTATGGCTTGTCCTCCTACAGAGGTCTTATCGTCCAACCAAAGTTGTATTTCCCAGTGCTGTCGTATGCGCTCACTGTACATTGAGAAAGAGACTTTTGATGACTGTAAGCCAGTATGTGTCTGCCTTGTGGTTAGTAGGTCAAACAGTGTAGAGAGGCAAATGCTCTTATTTTCATAAACTCCATAGTAATAAGCATCATGAGACTGAAACAAAGACTTTTACATTTAACTTGATTGTTGTAGTGAAGAACAAACATTTTGTGATTGGACCATCTTGTAATTGTAAGTGGGACATTTTGTAATTATAAGTGCTGTTTGCCTTTAGTCAGTGGAACATTTCATTTCTTCACCTGCTTGAGTTTATATTATCACTTTCGGTGAAAGAACTAGTTCAATGTCACTTGTATCTAAAGATTTGAAGTTAGAATGAAGGTCTGAGTCACCACAGAGAAAGAAAGACCTGTCTACATTTCGTGAGAGGCTAATTTAGGAGAATAAAAATGTGCCTTCTTCCCTCACAGTGCTCTGGCAAAACTCTATCACGTGTTATGACTTCTGCCCTGTTGCCTTCTTCGCAGTCCGATATGAAATTCCGTCACTTTCAAACTCAAGCAGGGGACGTGGGAAACGATCCCTCCCATGTTTGAAATTCCATCTTTTCTTTGCCTTTCACGCTGAAAGCTGCAGTGTAAGAGCCTCCTGGAGGGTTATAGTTGAATAAAGTGTATTCTTGGAGGAGATGTGAAAAAGAAAGTCTCCCATAGCATTGACTTGCCAGCTATTTTATAGAGATATTTGCTATTAAGTGAGATAGAAGCCTTATCTTATTACACTAGAAGAGAAATCTAAGGTGAAGGGTGTGTTGATACTACTATAAAAATGACCAATAATTTATTTATCTTTTGCTATGCTATTACCCTGAGGATGGTATTCATGGTTTGACTCTAATAATATTGCCTGTGGACATGAAACACAAACCAGTGCTGTTCATTTCAGTGTGCAAATAGGATTTTGTACCTTTTTTTCCTACAGTAAAAAGCATTCTACCCTGGGGTTATTGATATATTCAAGTTATTTTTATTGTCAGTGGAATAAGATTCCATCATATTACTACTGACTGTTAAATCCCCTGAAGATGACTTTTCTGCAGGCAAAATAATATATTATTAGTGACCTATATGGGCATTTTCTGGACTCATAGAGCTTGATTGTCTTTAATGTCAGATAACCAAGTAACTCTTTGCATTCCTTAAAAACAGGAAGTTGTTCAGAGGCTGGATTGTATTGCTCTGTGTCCTATTAGTTAACTTTTCCTAGCTACTTTCATTTGGCATTTTGTTCATAGGAAATTCTGCAGATGTAATTAGACTGGATGCTCAAGGCGAGGTCTCTCAGTCTCAATGCTATTAACATTTTGGACCAGAAGTGTTTCCCATGGGAGTTGTCCTATCAATTGCAGAATTTTAACAGCATCCGAAGCTTTTTCTCAGTAGATGTTAGTAGCATCCACTCTGCAGGCAACCAAGACTATCTCCAGATGTTGTTAACTGTACCCTGGAAAGCAAAATCATCTCTGGCTTATGACCACTGGACTAAGTCTTTCAAAAGGTGCTGTTATACTTGTAATACTGTGTAAATCTTGACAATGAAATGTCTCTTAAGTGAGTAAACTGTTTTTAGGAAAACAATTTGTGAAACGAGTCATTCTCAGTTTTCTGTGACTATCTGTGACTATCTTATCTGGAAGATAAGATTCATAAATTCCCAGGTATAAATACAAAAAGACACATGTTGAAATTACTTTATTTCTGTTGTTATGGCTAAAAAATTGTCTGCTTTCTTCCTGTTTCCCAATAGCATGATGTCTCTGCCTAAAGTATTTGTTCAGACTTTACTGATTTCATTTGTTTTGACACGCTGCCTAAGTGAAAGTGTTTGTGAACTATAGTATGGACACATGGCAGGGCTGAGTAAGAGATGAGTAACAGACTACATTCTGTAGTCTCGCTCTGGGTTCTGTATATTTTCTTTAGATACAGTCTTTTCTAAGCCCCAGGTGCAATACAACCTCTCCTGTCATGACTCAAGCATGGGTTTTCTATAAATTCATCTGGTCTGTGTTTGGGCTTGAGAAGAGCTTATTTCAAGATACCAGAAATAGAGGTCCAAAATGGTGTTGCCAGTTCATTCTTCCCAGTGTATTTTCCATTCTAAATAATTCTGATTTTAGTGGCAGTGTTGGAACTTACTAGAAAATATGAAATATCATTTTTGTGTAATGGAAGGGATTAGAACAGATAGAACAAAAATATATTAAATCTTCCCCCAAGGGTTTCTTTTGTTAGTAACAGTTTACTTGGCTGGTTTCTTTATGTTTCTGCTCTCTGTTTTCCCCCATAGAATTCCCTGTAAACTTGCCTGTCAATCCAATTTTTATTGCTTTCAGTTTTAATACTCCAATTGGTACATTTTACAAAATAGACCAGCCATACTAAAATTTGATATATTGTTTTCTCCGTCAGGATAAGGAGAAAAAAAAAATTCTACCAGAAGTTCAGCCACTGCATGATGTGGGAGAAGGGCAGTTTGTTGAGTGGTCACGGATGTCTGTCATGTCCTTACGAGCCCTGGGCATGTCTTTCTGTTCACTGCCTCACAAATAAGACCTGCCAAAAAATAAGAACTAAAAGAGATTATTACATGCAAACCATGTTTTTCACAGAAAAGGTTGTTTTGTCTAGTTACTAAAGCCCGGCATGCATAGAAAGCATGTATTAAATTTCCTCCAATATTAAAACCCTTTAGATTCTTTTCTGAGTTCTCATCTTTCAATTCCTTATCTCTTCCAAGGACCCATCTTCTCTTCTGCTGCTGATTTATCATTGACCACTGCGCACTGCATCACTGTTTAATTTCCTAAACTACTCCGTACTCATTCATCACTCACTCACGATGTGGTTACTAAGTATACTGTGTCCCAGTCTCCGTGCTAGGCAACAGGGCTGATGTGACTGTCACCTACCGTGAACCTATATTCCAATGGGAGAAACAGTGAATAAATACACTGACTTTTTATTCTTGGGCTGCCACCAACATAATACAGTGACCGCTTGACTCAAACAACAGAAATTTATCTTCTCGCTCGTTTTGATGGCTAGATGTTCAAGACTGAGGTTCCTGTTGATTCAGTTTTGGTTAGGGCTCTTTTTTCTGTCATATATATGTTCCCCCCAAAATAAGATCTCTGTGGACACAAATCAGCCTTGAACATTAGAGACCAAAAGCTCCAGGCCAAATCAGCCCACTCTTGCCTTACCTGCCTTACAGAATAGCCACCAAGCAAGAGGATGGTGATGACAGTGTATATAAACTTTTGGGTATTTTTTACTAACTATGCTAATACAATCCAATCACGATTCCATCCTTATGACCTCCTTTTCAGTTACTTTTCTAGTGGCCCTATCAGCAAATAAAAAACACACCAGCAGTTTGGACTTTAACTGGGGGACAAAAACATTCCATTCATCACATGTAAAAGTGACATTTTAGAAATTCCGACTTTAGGTAGTGGTAGACAATAAGGAAAAAGACAGAGAATACATGAAGCATGGATGGTGAACGGTATTTTAGCTGTGTGCCTCACCAGAGGATGATGGGAAGATAATTGGATGAGTCCAAAGATGAACAAGAAATAGTCTTCAGAGATTTGTGGAGGTGACTATTTTAGGTAGCAAGAATTCTAAGTTCAGTAGCCAGATGGGAATGCGAGTGATGCAAATATGGGAAGGAAGAATGTCAGCGTGATGGTTGGATCCTAGTGGTCTAGAAAGAGTGGGATATAAAAATGTGTCAGGAGAGGTAGGCAGTAGCTCGATTATTCTGGGCAGTACATGAGTTCTCATTGCAAGGGAAAACACTGGGAAGAATTTAGGTTTAAGAACACATGGATGTGGCAAATTTGAGTGACTAACTATAGAAACCATAAGAGACATTTTACAATGTTTTCATCTTTGTTACACATGATTAAGGCTCAATATCTTTTTAAAGTAGAAATGCAGATAGACACCTTCTCATATAGCAATTATTTTAAAAAATAGTTAATTTACTCTGAACATATTTCCTCCTTTTGAGTTACAGTTCTAGAATTTTGCAAAGCACAGTTCTGTGACCACAATAGTAAGCCAGATTTTCAGCAGCTACATTTCATCTCTTCCTCAAGTTTTTGCTTTGTGCTGTAAAATGTACCCCTTCTCCCACCCCCAGACTGTGAAACTCACTGATCTCTTGTCTGTAACTCTAGTTTTCACCTTTCCCTGTAGTAATATAAATGGGGGATCATTTGATATGCATCCTTTAAGTTATTTTCCATTTAGCAGAACTCATTTGAGATTTGGCATGTGCAATGTTTCAGTCGCTGTAGGTGGCCTTGCCTCTGTGTGGGTTCTGTACGCACAAATTCAACCAACTTCAATGAAAACTACTTGAAAAAGTGTATCTGCCTAAACAAGCATGCAGGCTTTTTTTGGTCATTCATCTTTTTATAGGTCATTTACATTGTGATAAGTACCAAGGGTTTGCAACATCAAGCATGCAAGAAGATGTGTACAGGTTATATGAAAATATAAGAGCATTTTATATAAAGGAGTCTAGTATCTTTGGATTTGGCTATGTATTTTTTTTTCATTTTAAAGAAAAAAAACAATAAAAAGCAGTGATACAGAATTTCAAAACAAGATAATAGGAAATCAGCAATGGCTAATATATTCCATATTATTATTTTCAAATCGTTGTTCAGATTACAAGATATAGGTAGGCATAATTCATCAAAAATATAAGCACAAACTGTTTTTTCAATGAACTAAAAGAAGTTGGTAGTATAACTCTTAGCTATCTTGTGTGTGTGTGTGTGTATCCATACATATATATAATTTTTTTCATTTGCCTGCCTTCTTTTTGTCTTTCACCCATCCCAGTTTTTCTTTCCTTTTGAGAAATTACTTTCCCTTTCACAATATCTATTGTAGAGTTTAGATCTCATTAACTGTTTCAATTTCTTACATCAGGGAGATGATATGATGTTTACACATAGATCTGGCCACTTAGAGTGGGTCCTGGAGTCTATCTCCACAGAAATCAAAGGATGACTGTATTCTCCTTTCATTGCTTAGCAATATTCTAATTTATGGATATACCATGCATTACTGATTCAGTTTAACAAATCAGGTTAAACTTGGGTGGTATTTATTTTCAGTAAAGTATTAATACAGCTTCTATAAACATTTGTACTGAAGTTTTATGCAAATAAAAGTCATACTTTATCTTTGCTTAAGAAAATGGAATTTCCAGTTCATAGCCTACATGTATGTTTAGTTTTATAAAACACTACCAATCTGTTTTCCAAAGTGGCTGCACTATTTTACATTCCCATCAGCAATAATTCTGTGCATCCTTGACAAACACTTGGCACTGTTTTTTTTTCTATTTTTCTATAGTTTTATAATCAATATTTCTATTAATTTTCAGTTCTGTAAACTTGGAGGTTCAGTGGGCATGAATAATAGAACTACAGTGTATAATGAACATAATTTTTCAGCTGTAATTTTTAAAACCAAATATGTATAGCCTTATGAGATCCTTGTTAAGATCTCAATAAAATAAATTTAAGACTATAATTCTCTAGTCTTAAAGTCAAAATTTACTCATTGAATCCTGGAAACCTTACATGTTAGTTATATAGTCAATATGAGTATTGAAAGCTGCTTCTTTAATTAACCCATGAAATTCTCTGTTCAAAATATCGGTGATTCATCAGGCTTAATTAAGATTTTGTACTACTAGTTTGTTAAAGGATCTACACTTTAAAAGATCTCCAGAAGAATGATGTCTCTTCTGATACATAAATTACTAATTTTGCTAAGTATAATTTTATGATTGGCAAAAGGTCTTGGAAGACTAGAAATGTTTGTGCTTCTCATAGAATCACTAAAAATTTATCTCAACTATTCAATATTTCTCCCAGCACCTTTATAAAATCCAAAAATTAACCCTATTCCAACCTAAATGCAAACCATCCTCTGTCTTCTCTTGTCATGCAGATAGGGTTCTCTTCATGTGGGCATAGACCTGATATCCAGAGCTTTCAAGGACTTGATCAGTTTCTTGAATAGAGATGTATTTCCTGCCTGTATAAGATCAGCCATCTCTCTAAAGCTTGATGTTTTCATTTGCCTTTCTTTCAAACAGCCATTACCTCTTCTTGAAGAATGATGCCTCTGGCTTTTCTCCTTCTGTAGCTAAAGACACTTTTATATTCACTTGGCCTCAGAGACTTTGTATAGGTAATATTATAAGATCACTTGAAGTTGTTGCTTTGCTTAGATGATTTATTTGTTTTCAGAAGAATCAGATACTGTCAAGCTCTGAATGGTCCTGTTAACAGTTGGTGGAAAAACAGGCAGGTGAAATGCTTGTGTTTCCCAGTTGTTCTTGGTAGCATTTGATTAGTGGCCAGGCATGCAGCAACTTCATGAATCTTCTTTTTTGTTGTTTCTGTTTGCAGATTTTATTCTTCACCGTACAGTATTGCAACCAACCGCATGATTCCACAGACATCTATCACGCCATTCATTGCTGCTTCCCCTGTGTCCACATACCAGGTATGTCTGATTTACCTGCACCTCAGGAGAGATCTTCTTTGCCATTAATTCACTATCTATAGGCAAAAAGGACACCATAGACTAAAACAAAAATTGTCCACAGACACTTTAGTCACATCTTAATGTAAAAATGTTCACGTTATGAAACAGCCGATTCTTTCTAAGTCTGGTTTCCATCAATTCACTGAATAATAAAATCAAGCATAATTCCACTCCTCCTGCTGAGTTTTTATGGTTAGGCTCCTTTCCAGCCAATATTAGGGCAGCTGTCTTACCACCGGGAAATTATTTTGCTTCTTGTCTTTTATTTGGTCATTTACATTTCCTATTGTGTCTTTTCTAAAAGCACATTTGTAGATATTTCTTCACTTACTCCAGGCTATTTTGTCATTATCATCTGCTTTTGTCACAGTGGTCCTGGTAAATCTATACAGGTAGATGTTAAATCACACTTCCCCCAAATAGAGAGATTATCAAAGTATAAAAGTATTCCTACTCCTTACTCTTATCTCATTCTCAGTCCTAAAGAGATCAAGAGAGACAGTAAGGGCTCTGCAAAGTTGAAATATAAGAAAAGCTAAGACTCAGTGTGTGTCCTATCGCGGTATTGTAACCAATTAATTCTAAATACACGGGTGAATTAAAAATCACACTTGCACCTCAAAAAAAGTAATTATCTTATTCCTTTGAGTTATCAAGCATGTGGTATTTGTCCTTGTTTTTCTTTACTTAATATTGCTCTTCAAAAAATTCTTTTATTTCTAATTTAGAAAATGCCTTTAAATGCTACATGTAGAAAGAGTATCTAGCGTATTTTAAAAATTCTTTGGAGAAAGGAAAAAAGAAGGCGTGCATGTGTGTGTGTGCATGGGCTTCTC
The DNA here is from genome assembly GCA_004027455.1 of Hydrochoerus hydrochaeris. Lineage (NCBI taxonomy): Eukaryota > Metazoa > Chordata > Mammalia > Rodentia > Hydrochaeridae > Hydrochoerus > Hydrochoerus hydrochaeris. Next base: position 365,522 of record PVLA01000410.1, read on the forward strand.
TGTGTTTTGCAAATGCTGCCAGGGATGATTTATAGTGGGCAAAACTATAATATTGCTGACTGCAAGTAATGCAGTGAAATTTCATCTTATTTAGCCACTACATACTTCATTTCAGGATGCCCTGGCTGTCAGAACATCAAACTTGAGAAAATAAACATTTTTCCTTAATCAGTCCCCCTAAAGCAGATCATTTTCATTCTTTTTTCTATAGACAGACTCTTGAAACATGTCCACGGGTGAACGGAGTAGGCTTTTGTTTGAAATGCATTAAAGGGTCCTAGAATGGAAGCTTTCTTAATTGCCTTTCCTTGGGACTCATGAGACTATGTGCAGTGCTGTTCATTTCTGTTCTTCCAGCAGGCCTGCCTGCTTGTGTGTGTGCCTGTGTGAGTGTAAGTGCACACGTGTGTTTGTATGTGTGTTTTCTTTTCTCTGATCTTGGCCTCTGTTTTGGCCAGGACCACCCATCCAGCATCAGTGCAGGTCACTTTGATGATAGGAATAATTTATTCACAGAAAAATGATTTTACATGGGAGCGCTCTTCAGTAAAATTTAACATAGCTCCCATTTTTCAAAAAAGAGATTACAGCAATTTCCCATGTTGTTGATTCTTGCTTGTTGCCACTTTTTAAAATCCAAAGTGTACTGGCAATTTTGTTGGTGTAAATATACTGAAAACATAATCTCCATCATTTTCTATATGACAGTCAGCTTATATAGGCTGATTTCCTTGGTTGGCTGACCCATGATTCACTTAAGAAGAGTTGGCTGGCTCAAATGTTCATTTTTATTTGCTATACGAATTGCAATGATAGCAAAAGAAAGATACCAATTTTCTTGGCTTGGGTTTAACCCAAAACATTATCCCAAAATTTCTGGTTTATTTCATTAGTTCTTACCACCAATTGTACTGGTTGGGCATATTTCTAAGATCGAATCGCCATAGCATTCGATGTTATAACAGAAAATGAAGACAACTTAGCAGCCAACTCTTGCTTCTTTAATTACTCACCAAGCCTCCCTGGAGGTTGACATATAAATAATCTCTGAGGCTTTTAAAGACTTAAGCCTGCAATGCCAATCTCAAAATGTGCTTTGGGATCCAGCGTGGTCCATGTGGCCATGGGAGCCAGCCAGTGAAATGGGAAGTTGCTTCACATTTCATCATGTCTCAGGGATGAAATTAATCCGGTCATGAGTTCCCTTTTTATCCTGGATTTTGAGCACTTATTGGCCATAAAGTCAGATGGATTCCACTTTCTCATGACCTAGTGTGACTCCACTGAACGCAAGAACCGAGTTCGTTCTGTGATTGCTTTGTGCTAATAAATGCTGTTTGATGCATAGGTCCAGAGTACTTCATGGATGCCTCATCCGCCATACGTTATGCAACCAACAGTAAGTGTTCTCAGTCACCTGAGGCTAAATATTTCTATTATCCAAGTGCAAGCTTTTGTAATGCATAGAAGCTTTGGGGTAAAGCTTTCATTCTGTTCTGTGATTCTTTCAGGCAGCCATAATCTCCAGGCTAAAAAGCTGTTCCTGAAAATCTACAAAAGTATGTAGAGTATAGCAAGAGTTAAAAGACAGAAACAGAGACACACAGAGCAAGAAAGAGAGTGAGCAAACTCCCCTATTGGAGAAATAGCAGTCAGTCTTCCAAGTCCATGTCTACCATTTGTTCTGAAAGCTTTTTGCTTCATTCAGGAACTCAGAACTCTGGAAAGTTAAACCCATTGTACAGGGAAAATCTTTTTGTTTTCCATCTATCATGCTTTATTTCTGATGTAGTCTGATGAGATTTGTGGGAAATTTTAAATATCATAACCAAGTGTTGACCTGAAGCACTAAATTCAAAATGTGTAGTTGTCTATTCATAAATGATTAAATATAGATAACAAGGTGGGTAGATATTTTTATGCTAATTATCTCAAGCTAGTGTTTTCTTTAGTGAAAAATGTCTTTTAAAATATTCAAACTCTATTTACTATTTACTACATTTCCCAGTTTGTGGCACATTACATTAGTCCCAACTAAAAAGAATGATATTCACTTTCAAGTCTATCTCTATGGAACTGTGAGAGAGACAGAGACAGAGACAGAGATTCATGAGGTGTGAGGCTTAGCAGAGAGCCCTAGATAAGACATTGTGTGAAAGGTCTCCGGTGTACTCTTCTAACAGTCACAGCTGTGCTTTTGTTTCTTGTCTATACTTGTCACTCTACTTAACTGAGCTTTAGGAAGGATGAAACAAGAGAATATATGTTAAAAAAAGTAAAAATATGGCATGCTATACATTATTACCATTATCATAGAGTATTTTAATGAACAAAAAAGAGCATTGATACTTTTAAACCCTTTTAGGATTTAAATTTAAACAAGGTGGCAAACATTAAAGACTAGAGAGCTAAAAGCACTGATATCCACTCATTGGACTCAAAAGATCAATGGTTTGATTTTCATATTCGAAATACAAATGTTTCTATATTGTTTCTAACATTTCTAGAGGTTTTTTTTTTTAATTTAAAGATTACAAAATATGTACCTTACCACTGCAGAACTTTGAAAGATATTTCTCAGATCTAAGATCTCCCCATATGCCATTATTTATATGCCGGGGGGACTTTCTGAGTTCATCTGGTTTGTGTGCTATAAATCATAGTAATATGCAACACATCCAGGCTGCACGCTTCTGTCCAAGTCATGAGGTAAAATTCAGCCTGTGCTTCCAGACTCATCCATAGCACGGAACAGAGAAAGCCGAGTTCTAAGGAGGAGATACTCTAGAAAACAAATTCACCTTCTAAAAATGATGTGTTTATCTTTAGTTCAAAATGCTAACTTTGTCTTTTCACCAAGGTTAAGCATCATCTCTTTGTGGCTAAAAGGAATATATATCTGGAAAAATCAGTTTTTCGGAGACATCAAAGTAAATATGATTCTTCAGTGCTTGAATGAAAGTAGTTGAACAGATTTTTATTTCACTTGTTAGCCAGCACCTAAGCAAAGTTTTTTTTAGATACCTCTCCTTCCACTCATTACAACTTCAACTGCATGTATATTTTTCTTCTATCTTCCTTTAGCAATAGAGGTATGTGTGTGCATTTTCTGTGTGTGTATGAGAAAAAGATGAAGATTCAGTTTGTCTTTTTGAACTTTTCTTACCGTGGCTTCACTCACTGATATCATTGTCATATCCCATGCATGGACTCTACGGCATGTTTGAACTTAGGCCACTATGTTTAAAATACAACTTCTCTGGCTAGAGTGCATTCCTCAAAAGAGAATGGCCATACCAATTACCAGTTCATTATAACAGTGTTACAGGAACTTGGAATTTGTACCATCAATCTTTGCTCTGTGACAGTCTTCCTATTTTTTGATATTACATAAATAATTTACCTTATATACCTTAGTTTCATCATCAAAGTATAGATTAAGCTGATCACAATATTACCAAAATATCAAAAAACATTTCAGGTATCTAAGGCCAACAAACAAAATACTGAGGTCTGAGAATGATGAAAGGATGAGTTTATGATTGACAGCATGGATTCTTGTTGGGCTTCTCTGAATAGGAAACCTTGCTAGCTAGAGGAGATTGGGAAACTTACTTCTGAATCCCAGTTTCTTCCTTTGTAACATGGATATACTAATACCTAAATAATTTTGTGTTTGTTCATTAAATAAGGCATTAAAGCTCTTGAAATCGTGCTTGGCAAATAGCAAACACTCAACAAATGATTATTATGTAGTTAAATAAATAGGCATCGTATTATGTTTTAGATTAGACCAATGGTAGAAAATGAGGGTTGGTACAGAAAGGAATTTGAGAATAAGCAGGAAGCACCTATTTCTGCTTCATTCACGGAGATGTATTTTATTAATGGGTTTAGTGAGAGTTGCCGCTGTGATTTTAAATGGATTGTTTTGATTGATATTTACTTCATTCACTTACAGATTGATTCAACACCTCAAGAAAATACTCATTGGTATCTGCTTTAAAATTCGAAGTTTCAATATATACATTTCAAATATGTTGCCGTAATTCTAGCTTGTTTGCAGTTTCCCCCCTTGATCACATTTTCTCTTCCCCATGTTAAGAAAACCTTATAAATTCCCCTCTAGAAGCCTCCTCTTCCCTCATTTGCCATCCAGGCACTCTGGCACTTGATTGGGGCCATGTTCATTGACTCTACCAGAAACCTTTCAAATCCCTCTCAGACTTTGCTCTTTCTCAAGCAGGTTAGTATCTCAAAGCAAGACAATGTTTCAGGGAAGTATTACATGAGAACCTTGCAATGAAACTAAAGCCAGTGCCCCTGGTTTTTTTACTAGTATGGAAGAATGTTTAAATAGGAGGTGTAACAGTTAAGAATGGAATGAGTAATGACATGAAGAGTAAAAGGATGGACAGAAAGGAAAACACCAGCGTAAGATTTGCTGAACTTTGCCATTCCATTTTTGCTTATGTGAAGAGTGAGTTTTCTAAGTAGTGAGCAATGTACTTCTTTGTTGATTTAGTAAAAGATTCTGGGAATAAATGATAAACGTCTCCAACTGTGGCTTATAACCATATTCTACTATGTGTACAACAAAACAGATTACTGATATTGGACCATGGGTAATTATTGTTTCTCCTGAAATAGATCAATCCCGTTAGGGAAGCAAGACTGTTTCTCTTTTCAGTATGTTTATCATATGAACAGACTCTAAGGAGGAGGAACTATGACACTGTATGAAGAATTCACGTTTTGGGGTTGAACAAGTAAAAATGCTTACTTTCAGTGTGATCAGTTTTTTTTCTGCTTTTCCATGCAAGTTTCTGCCCTATCCTCTGAAATCCCACAATTAAGCTGACAGAATTTTAACAGTTGATAGATTGCACAAAATATCTACAGAGCAGCATGACACACTGGAATGTCATGTGAATACACAATTCTCATGTTCCAATACACTGCATAGTTTGTTAAATCTCTGCTACTGACAAGGCAGGGAAAAAACGATAATTCCCAAGAGAAATCAGAGTTTCATTAATTTAAATTCTATTTAAGCTCATTTGAATCATAAATCTTCTGTTTTTCATATGGTTAGTGTTGCTTCATTTCAAGGAGAAAGGTCAGCTTTCATTTTTACTTAATTACAATTTGGTTATCTAATTAGAGTAGTGTAGGAAATGCAAGATGCCCTTATTGAATCTTTGGAAGATTTGTTGCTATGCATGACTAAATTGTAATTTTTATGATAAATATACTAAGTTTACAGCTAAAGAGCAAATGCAAACTTCCTTTCTATAGCAATATTATTTAAGAAAGAAAAAATACTTACTTTGATTATCTTTTAATTCTAGACATGCGATGCCTGAGTTGGAAGTTGCGTCCTCTGAATTTCCAAGCATGTTTTCTGAAAAAGTATAGCACAAAATTCAGAAAATATTGCAATACCATTCAAAAAGCAATTTTTTCTTATATTTAATTTTCACTTCAACACCTCTGTTGGGCAAAAAACAAAACAAAGCAAAGCAAAACAAAACAAAACACTTAGCAAAAGTGCTTTTGCTAAGAAGTCAATGTGGCTCAAAAATTACACATGTTGATAGATTTTTTTCAACTAAACATAATAATAGCCTTTCTATACTTCTGTCAAAAAGGAACCAAATAAGTGAGAATACCCTTAAATAGGGCATCTTTATCTTAGTGTCACCTCCTTTTAAATGTTCTTCTAAACTAGTGGGATCAGTAGGAACAGAAAAATTTCCACAGTAAGTCCCTTAGATACACTAAAACAATGCAGAGCTGGCTTTGATGCTATAAATTTCATTCCAAGTTTCTACAGTATGTTTTCAAGGATTAACTTACATGACTTTAGGAAATAAATACAATAAACAATGAAATTCAAAGCCCAAAGTTCAAAAGAATATAGGGTATAAAAGACTTGCCAAACAGGATTGCCTTTACTTTCCATCCTACTACTTGGAAATAAACCTTGGTAGCAAATTCTTTGGTCACTATTCAGTCAATTTTTATGAATACAGAGGTATACATGGGCATTTGGGTAAATGTGTGTATATATCTACCCTCATATGAGATTAAAAATATAATATTACTACTTTATTTTTCTCCAATAATAGAATTATCTTGTTTTTTTGGTATAGCTGTAACATCACTGGGTGCTTTTTAAAGAAAACAGATTTATTTTGGCTCACCATTTTGTAAGCTAAAAAGGTTTTGACTGAGAAGCCAGTCTGTTTAGCCTTTGGGGTGAGGTGTTCTGGGTGATTCATAATGTGATAGATATCGCATGGCACACAAGAGAAAGGCCACATGATGGCAGAGGAAGCAATAGGCCAGAGAAGGGACCAGTCTCATGATTTTATAAGGGCTTACTCTTCTCAGAACTCATTGCCTCCCGAAAACCACAACCTATGCCATGAGATCAGTGTTAATCCATTCATGAGTAATATCATGTCCCAATCACCTTTCACGGGCTACACCACTTAAACATCTCATGATTTTTAATACTGTTCCACTGTGGAACAAGTTTCCAACACATGAACCTTTAGGGGACAAACCATATCCAAACCATAACAAGAACATTCTGGATGTTGTCACATGTCAATTATACATAGTTTACTTTTAAAAACTTCATAATTAGCCATTGCAAAAATGCATCAAAGGTATTTAACTCATTTCCTACTCATACTCATTTAAGTTGCTTCTTCTACTACTCACTCAAAAAACTGAGCTTGTTATTGGGTCATAGTAAGAAAATATCCCTAAGATAAGTTGCCAGCATGAAGGGTGTATGTGTCTTAGAATTTGATGTACATTATTGACAAACTGCATGTTAGTAAGAATTTTTCTTCACTCATGGTCTATATTAACACTAAGTGGTCTCGAGTTTCCAATATTTTGTTAAAGTGGTAAGTAGTGAGTAGTGTTTCATTGATATTTTGTTCTTATTTAGCTGGCTTCAGATCAATTGAGTTGTTTCTCATATTTTTGGACTTAGTTGTTTTCTTTGTCTCTGAATACAAAGGTCATTCCCTTTGCTCATTTTTCCTTTAGAATGGTATTGATCTTTTTATGTATAAAATATCTTATGACAATTAGTAAGTTAACAAACACTGTCATAGATAATTTAGATGTTTTCTAAGTTGATTTGGATTTTAATTTTATGGTATTTTATGCAGAATTGTAGTCTTTATGAATTCATGTGTATTGGTCTTCCTCTTTAGAAAGAGAGTCAGCAAACATTTTCTGTGACAAGCCGAGTAATACACACTTCGGTGTTTTTGAGCCATGTACTCTCTGTCATACTTACCAAGTTCTATAGTTCTAATATAAAAGTAACTGTAAGTAACATAAAAATTAATTAGTATGACTATTCTAACAAAGCTTTATTTACAGAAATAACTGAGAACCACACTTGACTTGCAGGGTATCTTTGACCAACCCCTGATTTAGAGCACTGGCTTCCATGTGAACTGCTCTAAGGACTATAAGACTTTTTTAAAATTGTTTTCATCTCTGGAGTTTATTTGTAGCACAAGATAAGATGATTCTGTTAATTGTATTTTCATCATTGTTACAAAATTCCAAAGTTACAAAAAACAATTAATTTTAGTGAAAGGTTTGCTGTGCTCACAGTTTCAGAGGGTTCGGTCCATGGTCAGCTGGTTCTAAGGCTAAGGCATCATGATGGAAGGATATGGTGGTCAAAACAATGGAAGAAAGAGAGACGAGTCAGTTGTCAGAGATCAGATACAGTCTGGAGACCATACTCACAGGGTGCATTCTTATTAGCTAGGTTCTACCTCATGTTCCCATCACTTCCTAATCATGCCATCAAAGTATGCTTTTATCAATGGATGAGTTCACTGAGGAAATTAGTGTCTTCATGATCCAATGAACTTTTGAAAGTCTCACCTCTGAGGACATGAGATTTTGAGGGATATTTTTATCTGAACTATAGTACTGATTCAGGTCTTTTATCCCAATTGTGTAGCCTCTCATCACAAAAATTCTACCAAATAAACTATATTTTTTCCACTAATATAAAATCATATGCCAATATTTATCCCTGTATATGTGTATGTGTATATGTTATTTTCTTTCAGTTTCTCTCTTTCTTGCTTTCTTTATTTCTTTCTTCTTTCTTTCTTTGAAACAGGTTCTTGCTATATGGTTCTTGATGACCTTGAACTCACAAAGCAGTCCAGGAAGGCCTGGAACTCTCAGTAATCCTTGTGCTTCAGCCTCTCCAGTGCTGAGATTGCAGGCATGCACCACCACACCCAGCTAAATTTCTTTTATATTTAGCTTAACTTCTGAGATTGGTTCTGTTTTAGTGATTTGCTTATTTTTAACACTACTCTGTTTTAATTGCTATAACTTTACAATGTCTTACACATTGCCAAGACTTGATACCAACATTAACTTTTTTCTTATTTCTCAAGAATTTTTCTAGCAAACAGATATTTCTAGATAAATATTGGTAGCATTTTGCTAAGTTAAGAAAATTTACTAAAATTTTGATTGATATTAATTTGAATTGAATATTGCTTAGGGAAGGCAATTCATTGAAAAATTTTGCAGTAACTTGGAAAAAGATTGTTCTATTAGAATTCATTTCATTTTTTGATTCTCCTAAAAAAGTATTAATTTTTCCTCTGTGTGTGTTCTATACATTTCTTAGAGATTTTCTCCTTCCCTCCTGCTTTCTTTTTGTGCTTTGGTTTTTTTGTTGTTGTTTTAAGGAGGGTAACACAAAACAAAACAGAACAAAGCAGATCAGAAGAAAACAATGTAAGTGCCAGGCATGGTGGCACACTGCTATAATCCCAGCACTTTGGAGGCTGAGGCAGGTGGATCATTGCAAGTTCGAGGTCAGCCTGGACTACAAAGTGAGCCCAAGGCAGACTGAACTACATAGTGAGACCCTGTCTCAAAAAGACAAAAAAAAAAGAAAGAAAACAATGTAAGTGACATAGGATTTCAAAGCAAGACAATAGGAGAACAGTAGCTACCATAATATCTCTTGTTTCCTTCTAAATAGTTGTCTATATATTCACACACAATGAAATCATGTAAAACAAAATAGTATAAAACTAATCAAAACAGAATAATGAAAGCATTTACATGTCTATGAAATTTTTAATTTTCTCGCTGAAAACTTCAGTGTATAGAAAAATGTTTTTAATGCAATTTTCTTTTAAAAATATTCTCTTGTTATTCAAAATTAAATTGTTGACTTTTAGAATATATATATAAATAAAAATAGAATATAAAAACATTAAATCCCTCTCAGTGAAAAATTACTCCATTTAATATCAAATATTCAAGATATTTCTCTGTATTTATATCTATGTCTATCAATTTATCTACATCTATCTATATATGCATACTCAGGTGTCCATGTGAATTAGATCCAAAATGTACAATAGATATTGTGAAAATGAAAGGGGAAGAAACTTCTCAAAAGGAAAGAACAACTGGGATAGGGAAAAGGAGAAAAGAAAGAAGGGATAAATTATATTTATATATACATATATATACATATATATTAGATAATTATAGTGCTAATCACTATTCATTAAAAACAATGATTTGTGCTGTCATTGTTTGATCATGTTTTCATCTTGTAATAGGAGCAACTACTTTGAAGATAACAATATGCAATATATTAACTATTATCAATATTAATCTAACAATAGATTAATTATTGTTAATCTATTATTTTATTTTGAAATTCTGTATCACTGTTTTTATTCTCTTTTCATTTTAAAATAAAAATAAATGTCATATATGTGTATCTTTTACCAAACTGAGATCAAATAGTGCACAGCTTTGTATTTGATTTACCCAACCAAACACCAGTCAGTGACCCTATATTATATCTGATTATTGGGTCCATTAATACTCCTTTAATCTAGCACAGACCCTTTCCCCCCTACAATATTCCCAGTGAGCTGAACTGTAGACTATCTCACACTTGAAACATGTTTAGTTGATTATTCATGATGCTATTTATCTTGTTCTTTTTCTTCTTTGTTTTAAATTAATTAATATATTTATAATTAATTGGATGGTAATTATTAATTAATTTTAAAGCATAACTCTTCTGCCATTTCCATTCCATTTAGCCATGATATACACATCTTAAAATAATATTTCTGTTTATGATTATTGTTATATTATTCTGGCATAAACATTTTAAATGATTTTTAAAATATGTTATATTTTAGTTGGGTTTAAATATTAAAATTACAAAGACATCATAAGACCAATTTGCAAGATTTCCTTCTTCCCTAAATTGTGAAACAATTTTAAATAGCAATGGAAATATCTGTTTTTGAAGATTTAAGAATCCACATGTAAAACTATCTTCACTTTTAAGAATAGATGCACTTATTCTACCAAATGAAGTTTTTAAAAAAATCAGTTTTATGACTTCTGTTGGGCATGTTCTCAGAAATCAAAACATTGTATTTTATGTATAGTAATCTGTAATCTATGTTGGAATATTACAAGCTCTCTCAGGCTGATGATTTAGTTTCTAAATGACCGTAACAATTGGATTGTAAAATGTCAGGATCTTAGATAAATTTACAATGTTAGTTGCTTCATAACTAGTTGTTTTCTTTGAATGTGAATAGATTTTAAATATAGTGCATTTAATTTATCTTTTGTCTTGAGGTCCATCCCACCGCAGAGGTATCCATCTCCCCCATGGTTACAAGACATCTCTGGTCTTCCTCACTGGCCACTTCGAGGGCCTGACCCTGTCTGACTATCTATAATATTTCTATCCTGTAACAATCCCTGCTCTGAAGAAGTAACCCAAACTTCCACAAGGGAGAAATGTGGGATGATCGATCTGGCTTCTTCAGGCTGAAGGGGTCATAATTGTTGATCAGCAGTCAGGGATACTCTGCAGAGGGTCTATCAAAAAGCCCTTGATTGACACCAGGCATTTTTATCTTGGGTTGCATACAGCTTTAAATCGAGAGTAGACCAAAAAAAAAAAAAAAAAAGAAAGAAAGAAACAAGTATGTATGGGCTAAATAATAGCGTTATTAGGATAATTATAAGTGCAGTATTTCCTAAGAATAAGCATCAGGAATTTATATTCTAAATACGTCTCTATCACCCTGAGGAAGCCAGGAGTCACCATACCAGGCCCCTGCAGGACATGTCACTGCCCTGTGTTCATGCCTGCTTGCTACATAACTCACTTCTCCATCTGTCCCTGATTTCATCAATTTTACCTGTGTAATTAATCTTATTGGTTGACCATAACTGCTTTATACCCTTGAATTGTGAAAGGATCCTTCTCTATCTGCGGTGGTCGCCCTCTTCTACCAAGTGTCCTGCTTAGGGAAGGACTCAAAAAAATGGTGAAGGAGAAAAAGGACACTGCTTAGCCAGTGAGATCAGCTGAAATGACCCTGGTGATCAACATGGTAACAAATGCTGCAGCCAGGCTGCCCTCACATCCAAATATAAATATAAGCATAAATATAAACTTTATAAGGCTTTATAAGATAAATAAGTGAATCTGACACTAGAGAAATAAAAGAGTAGGGGGAGAAAAAAATAAGAATTAAAATGTGTTATGTACATGTGCCAGTACCCTACAGTGAATATAATCATTATGTACACAAAGTCAAAAGATTTTAAAACTTTAAAAATAAAAAAATTAAATGAATATTCTTGAGTATAAAATATGTGCAAAATTCTCACGTTTGGAAATAGGTGATGAAAATAAATAATCTGTCCTCCAGATTTGCCATCTAATTGTGGAAAGGATATTTTTATGCTTAGTGTGATTTAATTAAAAATGGACACTTACAACTGTTGAATGTTTTGCATAACATTGAAGATGACAAGCATCTCTGACAAGTTAAAGGCAGGGAAGAACAAAGCTATAAGCATGTCTTTATAGAATGAATGGTGGTTTGGGGGATACAAAGAAAACCAGATGTATTTTTAGGTAAAAATAATATGTAAATTTTCAGAAGCGAATCTCAGGTTACTTAATGGAGCAGAGAGGTAATTAATCTTTAGCAAATAAGATGTTTGTATCATGGAATAAGGGAAAAAGTTAGTTGGAAAAGTAAATTTTATTCTGTTGAAGTATAATTTTCATTTATTCAAATCCAACAAACTTTCTCACACATTTCTTATTAGTTTGTTAATCCCAAAGCTATTGTTGAGAACTTAGATTTATTTTGCAAAGTATAAAATAAAAGGGGAAATTATCGAACAAATGTATGTGACTAAGTCTTGATTTCCAACACAATAAAAGATAAATCAATAATAAATGGAAAAAATTTAAATTTTGTGGCATTGCGAAAATGCCATTATGCAAAACTGCTGTACATAAAATATTTTTACATATAGCTACAAAATTCTTTTTTTAGTCATATTCATTTTCCAGATAGATCTAAAACTTTCTTGTAGAGTAATTCTCTGCTGTGTAATGTCCTTAACTCCTTAGCATAATTGTGTCTAGAAGCTTTGGTGTTTCCAAAATCATTTGAAATCTAAAAGAATCCTGTAATACTAAAAAAAAAAAAAAAAAAAAAAAAAAAAAAAAAAAAAAAAAAAAAAAAAAAAAAAAAAGACAGATACAGAGCTTCAATTCTTCCAAGTGTCAGGGAGTAAATCACCTGTAGAATAGAAACTGTGTCTCTGTGTCTATTAATATAGCTTCATTGCTATGGAAGTGTGCAGGACTATTTGTGGAGGCATATACACGTGTCTGTATTCTTGATGTGTTTGCATATGCTCTTTCCACACGTTTGTGTGTTATCTGAGTAGACATTTTAAAAATGAAGGAATGTCTCAAAGTATAATGAATTACTTTTTAAAACTTCAATTATAGTATTCTGAAAACAAGACTGACAGCTGCTAAAAGAATTCCAGTCATTCACGAGTTTCCTTGCATCTTTTGGTAGCACTAAGAATGTCTCCATTGCTTCATCTTCAATAGGACAAAATATCACCACTTTGCCAATTTATTCCTAAAAACATTGGCATTTCTTCTTTATTTAAAGTATTCAGTAAAATTAAACAGACTTGTAATATTAATTTTCTAATCTGTTAAAGTTTTATTTTCAAAAAAAGAAATACAGAGCTATAATAATGTCCATGTCAGATTTTCTAAAAAACAACAAATTACCAGAACAATATAACTACATAGATTGGGTAAATTATTTATTGTATACATGTGCTAGGAAAACTGAACTTACCAATGAAATCACTGAAGGACTGAGGATTGAGGATAGTCTATGGAACTCTGTGTTGTTTTATAACACAATGGACTAAGATATTCTCAAATATCAAAATTCTTAATATATGATATATGTGGGCATTCATTTAATAGATGGTCCTAAATGGGCTCAAGTATTTTGAATATCCTAAATATTAAAATATCTTGCTACATGCTACTTACTTCTCAAGATGTTATCAGGATAGTTTTTCTTTTAAGACTGACATTTGCTATATCAATCTTAGTGAGCCTGGTTATTTCTACTTAGGTGGTATATCTTAAATTAATGGTGTTGAGTGCATTGACTAGTTTGGAATTTACAGGTCAACCAGTTAGTGTATATATATACCAAGGACTGGGGTAAAAAGCTCTAGTGATTGTAATGTAGATTCCAACAGCTTTTCTTTTATAATTTTGATTTCATCAGTTTAAGCAGTTGTGTTATTTACTAATTTTTCCCTCCATTTTTGTTCTACCCCATTACTGGAAATCTTACAAAGGGTTAGAAGATTTTGTGTACTTACTGTAACCTTCCAGAACACAATGTTTGCTGCATATACCTTCTGACCATGTCTGACCATCACAGGTAAAGACTGTAGAGAGAAAAGACAAGTCTGCTCCAGTACTTTCCATGTCCTTGTTAAAATATAAAAAAATAGTAGCTTTCCTGTTTATAGGAGGAGTAACTTTTTTTTCACTAAAATGCAGGAAAACATTCAGTCTTGGCTGAATAAAAGAATAAATTTGAAATAAAGTGTTCATAAGTTATCTGAATGAATTTAAAACATTTTAGAAAGGCATTAAAGATTACTTACAGTGAAAGATCCATGGAAAATTAACAGAATAAACATTATAGCACAGGAAATGTATTATTTAAAACTGGTAGATAAACTTCTAGATGGTATAATTTTGAATTCTCTGAAGCTAAGGCCAATATTAAAAAAAGAAGCAAAAGAAAATGAATCTTTTTGTTGCATTCTCTGGTAACAGGAAACAAAAACTCTCTCAGGGAATCTTATTTTTCTATTGCATTCTAGAAAAAATATACGATGACATAAGGTTGTCTCTCAGGTTGATAGCTTCCATTTCTTTATGCAGCTAAATTCTTAGTCTTTCATGACCTAGTTTGATATAAGAATAACACTTAGCAAATCCAGTTGATTAACATGTGACTTCCTTAATGTGTCTGATTTCCTTAGATTTTTTTCAACAGTATACCATCCGATTTGTATCATCCAGGTAAAGATATTTGACATCCTTGTGCAAGGAGCAGCAAGTTTACACCAGAAATTTCCTCAGGAAATGTATTGAGTGCTCAGCAGAGTCTAAACATATAATTGGTGAGATCCTGCAGTGTCTTACCTTTGAATGTCCAAAAACTAAATTTTACTTAAGATATTGATGGCAGGCATGAAAGCAATGAGCTGCTACCACTTGGTGGCTTGTGAAATACTTAGGACTTTTAGAAGAATGCACTCACTGGTAGCAAAGTGACCCGACAGAATTGTATTGCTTGGTACAGACTGTAACTTAGAGTATTGCATAAATTGATGCTTTGGTATTAGCTGTAACTGAAACCACTGAGCCGTTAAGTCATCTGTGTAGTACTTACTTAAAGCTGATTCTGATGCTGCTCCTAAGAAGTGATAGCAAATCATATCATTAGTAGAGAAGCAAGATTTTTACCTCCCTGATGACAGTCACCTGGCATGACACTGTTTATGTGTAAATTTTTTTAAGTAGGGTAGTGCTTGTTCCTTTTTTATATGACGGATGTCTGAATTCATTGCACAGAATGGAGGAGAAATGCTAGAAAAAGATGAGGAAATTGAATCTAAATATTAATAAAAGTTTATCCCTATCCACATTAAAAAGAATATTGTGCTATTGGTTTATTAACTTACATTCACCACTGTCTAATTATCAGCTTGGTTTCTGAATAATCTTAAAAGTTCTAGACAAAAGAGGGACATTTATCAAAGAGATGCTAAGGGTTTTTAATTAATACACATTAGAACCATTTCTCTGTCACAGTGCTGTATATTAAAACACCATCCTTACTTTTATAAAATCTTGTATCTTCTAAGTGCTGTATCTCTAAATATTTGTAGTCAATATCCACTGTCATTAGAATGTCTAGTTTCCGTTACGTGCCATATGTAAAAACTCTTGTATTCAAACATACTTCTAAATGATCTTCCTTTAAATTTCTGAGATATATATACATATATGGAATTTATTTCAGAGAATGGTTTATGTCTTACATGACACAAACATGTGCATAGTTGGTTATATGCACGGATGGTGTATACAATCTGCATATTACTGTGCATGTTTCATCACCTCAATAGTTACTTAAAAAAAAAACACCGACCTACATTTGTCTATATGAAGATGTTGAAAATTGTATTTATATGATACAAAAAGATTGAATATTATTGAAGTTCACAGTATAAATTAAAATGAGAGTACAAAGATGAAGAGATAGAGAAATGAAATAGAAAAGCTAAGAATGAGGATATGATGGGTGTACATTTGAGGCCTAGGTGATTAGGTAAGTTGATATCTTGAAACTGAATTAGTATTTGTAAGAGAAAGGATAAGTCCAAGATCATAAACAGACTTTCTTTGGCACATTGAGATTGTAAGACCTCAGTGATAAAGATTTTCAACATGTAGTTTGAAGTACAGGTTTGGAACTAAAAACTGGTGGTCATAGACTTGGACAATAGAAGGTATTTATAAATAAAGTAGAAATTAGCAAACAAGAAATTTCTAGCATTACATTTGCTTTTCATCTATAACTGCCATGCTTTTTTTTTTTTGTACAAGGGATGGAACTCATACTTACACCACTGAGCTAAATCCCTGGCCTAATTTTCTATTAAACAATGCTTAGACTTAGAAATACGAAATAATGTATGACATTACAATAAGCATGTTTATCTTATTACACCAAATACTCTAAATCAAATGCTTGCTTATGCCTTTTTACAAGAAAGATTATTTATCAATCTACTTAAGCTTTTTCTTATATGTATAAAGTTAATTATGTATTGTATTTTCCATATCTGCCTTTTTTTAATCAGTCAAATGTATATGTACCTGATGTTTCCACTTATGGAACTGATCACAATGATGAATTGGAAAATAATGATAGATATTTCAGATACTTAAGAGACTATAATACAACCTCCTTTGAACTATAAGAGTTGATGTAGATTAATAGATTTCATGTTCATGAAAAACATGAATCTCAACCCTGCATGGCATTTTAGGAAGATATTTTCTCACTGTATTTCCTTTCCTACATAGCTCCTAAGCTACAGAGGAAAAGCAACAAAATTCAAAAATCTTAGGAGCAAGTCTCTGCCAAGTCCATAAAAAAATCTGACGCTCTGTGCGTGGTTTACACTGTTCCTTCTAGAAATGGGAGTCCAACTCCTTGTAGCCTAGAGGGTCTCTTTATGTTATGGAAAATTTTTAATTTCTGTACTGACAAGAACATATTAGTTCAGACTTTTCTGATTAATCTCATTTTTGGTCCTTAGATTTTTTTTTTTTTTTGTCTAATGTTCTCATTAATGCTAGTAATAAGAAGCACTTTATGGGCTCACAGTGACTCACTAATTACCATGTTTAAATACCTAACTTGACAAACTTACATACAAAGAATTTGAGAATTAAATTACTGAAGAACACCATGGTCTCCTGTGAATTTTTCTGCATCCTGAGTATTTTTTTTTTTTAGTTTTGGTTTTCTGTTATTCCTTTTTTCTAATGAAAAAAGAACAAAAAGGATGACACAGAGCATTGTCCATATCCTGAATACTTTATACATGGAGCATTTTCCTTTTGCACTAGCTGACATTTTTAAAAACCGAAATTTAAGTTTCTTAAGAATCTCTAGCGATATGTCTATATTGCTATGTAAGTATTTTTAAATTAAAGAGCAGGTTAAGAGATTTAACTTTCCTTCATGACTTCTTCAAAAAGTCAGTTTATATCTGAAGCTGTGTACAGTGAAAATTCATTGACAACTCAACAGCGAGTATCCTACTGTAACACAAAATGGATTAAATAAATATTCCAAATATAAAGTTTTAATCTGTACCAGTTAGTGATATCTAAACCAGTATCAAAGAATTTGTGGGGTATTTTTTTTACTTTTATAGTTTTAACAAATGAAGGAAAAAGCAGACTCATTTCTATACTTGAACAATCTTGCCTGTGAAAGCCTGCATCTTCAGCCTTTTGTTTGAGATGGACTGGATGTGTTCCCTGTATTTCTGATCTTCACTGGTTCACAGCAAGCCAGCCTGAGTAGTGGCAACCACTCTTGCGGCTATCCTAAAAAATAGTTGTTAACTCATTGACTTTCTAACAGTCAAAATCATGCAAAAAATGTTTTACTGTTACTTATTGTCTGATAACAATGTTCTCCTTCTTCTCCATCCATTTAGTTTTACACTGAATAGACAACTGTGCAGTTAATCTCACATTTTTGTTTAGGATGTATCTTTTGTTCTTGAGTTAACTTTTGGGATCTACAATGTGTATCTATTAGAAATCATATCCTTTTATTTTCCATTTTGAATTATGATTTCTCAGAAGTCAAGATTTTGAGCCTCTTTGAAAACATAGATGTTCTTTCTGTTGGATTTATTAGAAAAGTCACTTGTTGGTTGTTCAAGAGAAGCACAGGTTAGTCCTGAAATAGCTTGTTACTTATCACATGAGTCTAAACAAAATTTTAATAGGTGGTTACAAGTATAAGTGAATTAGTAATTTGCAATATATTTTCAGTTACATATATGTATATTTGAAAATTCAAAAGATTTACAAACTTTCACCAAAAAAAGGAAATAAAAGGGAGTGGAAAGAGGATGGAGGGAAGGGATAGGGAGGAGAGAATGGAGTTAAGATGTGCGATGTACATGCACCAACTTCCCACAAGGAATGTAAACTCCATGTACTACACACGTGCACTAATAAACCAATTTTTTCTTACTTTTTTGTTTTGAAGAGAAAAAAATAAAACAAAATTTCAAAATAAGAAAATAGGGGGGCTGGGGTTTAGTTCAGTGGCATAAGTGCCTGCCTTGCAAGCATGTGGTCATGAGTTCGATTCCTGATAATGGTAAAAAAAAAAAATAGGAAAGCAACAATGGTTAATACATTGTGTACTGTTATCTTCAAAGTATTTACTCAGAGTACCAGATAAAGGCATGAAAAATGATACAAACAACCTTTGCACAAACCTTTCTTTTCAACAAACTAAGAGAAATTAGTAGTATCACTATTTTAACTATCTTGGATATATATGTATGTTTTTTTTTCCTTTTTCTTTCTTCTTTTGTCCTTTCCGTATCACAGTTTCATTTTCTTTTTGAAGAGTTTCCTCCCATTTCACAATATCTGTTGTACAATTTGAATCTTATTTCCTCATTCAACTTCTTGTAGTCCCAGAGACAATATGAATTTTATACATGTGTGCCTGATTTATTTCTGTTATGAGTTTGGTCTCAAGTCACATCTATTTACCTATAAAAGTTTCAAATGTCTTCTTCTTTATAGCTGAGTAGTACTCCATCATATAAAAATGACCACAACATTTTTTTCCCACTCTTCAGTTAATGGGCATTTGGTCTATCTCCAAAATTTAGCTATTACAAATTGTGCTGCTATCAACATGGGTGCGCATATCACTGTAATATGATGTTTTTAATTATTCTGGGAAAAGCTGGATTGAAAGGTACCTCTAATCCCCGATTTTTTCAGGAGTCTCCACACTGATTTCCACAGTGGTTGTTCAGTCTACACTCCCACCAACAGTGAAGAAGCGTTCCTGTTTCCCCATAGCTTCTGCAGCATGTTTTATTGGTTGATTTCTTGATGATAGACATTCTTTGTGGAATGAGAAGGAATCTCAGTGTTGTTTTAATTTACATTTCTCAAGTGACCAATGATGTTGAACGTTTTTTCATGTATTTATTTGCCATTTGTATTTTTTCATATGAGAAATGTGTGTTCATCTCAGTTGCCCATTTTTGGATTGGGTGTTTAAATTTAGAGGGATGTGATTTTTTTTTTTTCAATTCTCTGTAAGTTTTAGACACAAGTCTTTTGTCTGAGAGAGAGCTGGCCATAATTTCTCCTACTCTGTGGGTTGTCTTTTCACTCTGTTTATGGTTTCCTTTATTGTGCAAAAGCTTTTTAATAAGATGAGATCCCATTTGTTGATTCTTTGTGGCATTTCTCATGTTGTCTGGGCTTTGTTTATGCAGTCTCTGACTAGACATATGTCTTCAAGAAATCTACCTATTTCCTCTTCCATTAGCTTTAATGTTTCTGTTTCAATGTTTAGATCTTTGATCCATTTTGACTTCAGTTTAGTACATAGTGATAGACGTGTCTAGTTTTAGTCTTCAGCATGTAGAAAACCAGTTTCTCCAGCACCATTTACTAAAGTGGCTATTTTTTCTTCCAGTAAATATGCTTGGCCCCTTTGTTAAGGATAAGGTAGATTGAGTGTGTCTGGAACTGTATCTGCATGTTTTATTCTGTTCCATTAATCCTCAGGTCTGTTTTTTTGCCAATACCATGCTGATTTTATCACAATAGCTTTTTTAATTTCCACATGGGCATTGTGATGCCCCCTGACCTACCTTTGTTGCTCAAAATTACTTCAAGTATTCTAGGTGTCTTATTCCATATGAATTTTAGGAATGTTTTTCTAATTCTGTGAGGCATGTGACTGGTATTTTGATTGAGATTGCATTAAATCTGTATAACAATTTTTAGAATATGTCCATTTTCACAATGTTGGTTCTTCCTATCCATTCCTAAGCATGGATAAACAATTTAACATACATGAAGCTTATTGAACTCCAAACAGCCATGACCAAAATAAATCTGCACCAAGGATTGTAATAATCAAGATTTCAGAAATTTCTCAAAGGAACAAAATATTATAAGTAGAGAAAAGAAATAGATCACCTATAAAGGGAAGTCATCAAGATCACAGCAGACTTCTCAACACAAACCCCCAAATTAAGGAGAGCTTGGAGTGGGGTATTTCAAGCCTTAAAGAAAACAAATTCCAACCCAAATTGATTTACCTCACAAAACGATCTTTCAAAATTGTTGAAGAAATAAGATACTTCCATGACCAAAAACACCTGAGAAAATTCATGGCCAGCCATCCAACCTTCTAGAATTCTCTGAAGTGTATCTTAGAAAGAAAAAACAAGACCACAACCACAAGAACACACTAGAAAAAAGCTACCAGGCAGAGCAAACAGTTAGACAGAAGGAATAGACAGGGAACCAACAATAGAAAAATAACATGAAAAAAAAAACATGCATATCAGTTGTAACCATCAATTTAAAAGGACTCAACTCACCAATCAAAAGAAACAAACTACCAGAATGGATTGACAAGCCAGATCCAACAATAACCTGCCTTCAAGAAACATGTGTAACTC
Organism: Hydrochoerus hydrochaeris; assembly: GCA_004027455.1. Taxonomy (NCBI): domain Eukaryota; kingdom Metazoa; phylum Chordata; class Mammalia; order Rodentia; family Hydrochaeridae; genus Hydrochoerus; species Hydrochoerus hydrochaeris. Next base: position 386,285 of record PVLA01000410.1, read on the forward strand.
AAAAAGAAATTAATAGACTGAAAATGAAAAGATGCAAAACAATACTCTATGCAAAAGTATGAGGAACCTGGCCAAGAATCCCAATTGTCAACATCAAGAATCCAGCCAAGAGTCCCAATTGTCAATCTCAAGAATGTTGTGAGAAAAATAAAAAACAGAGACAAGTATCATATTCCAATAATGGCTGGGAAGTCAGTGTCTCTGGTCTGACCTCCTCCACTCCCCAAACAGCCACCATTTATTTGGGCTATACAGTGACAGGTGGTACTAGCAAAGGATTACAATTCCTCCAAAGATTCCAACTCCAAAGGGCATAGATAATCTTAGGTTTGAAGTACCTTGATCCAAGTATAATCCTTTGATGATTTAAGAAGATGATTTTATGCTTAGAAGAGTCTTGTCCTTGAGTATAATCCTGAGATGATTAAAAAAGCATAGATGGTCTTATACTTGGAAGAGTCAATGGGAAATCCCAAATGGGTGGTACCAATAATCCCAATCCTTCCTTTCATCCCACAGGGAAATATGCAAAACCAGTCACTATAAATTTGTGGTCCCCAACACAGAAGGATCGCAGAAAAAAACAAGGGTAGTTGTTCTATTTGCAGACAATATGAACTTCAAACCAAGACAGATCAAAAGAGACAAAGAAGGTCACTACATACTTGTTAAGGGAAGACTGCAAGAAGAAGATAATAATCATAAACTAAAATTTTTTTAAAGTAGAGATTTCTTAAAGAAATGTATTTAAACTTGTATTAATCTCAAAGTGGCTTAAGACCTGGAAATTATATTTTTATTTAGAACTGACAAATTTTCTGTTGCTGAATGTTCCAAGTATAACAGCAATGAAAAAGTACATATATTTTTGCTATGTTTTACCTTTCACTGACATTGTGTTAGATTACTGTTAAATCAGTATAGTTATCAAAAAAAAGAACCTAGAGTCATTCATTCATTCATTTTTTCATTTACTCAGCAAACACTTATTGGGTATCTATACCACAAGCCAGGCATTCTATGAACTTGGAATAAAAATTAGAAAAAAAAGAGCTATTTCTCCGATGGAATTTATATTCCACCAAGAAAAACTAGCATTTTAAAAAATGAAGGAGAGAGCAACCAATAGAGTTCAAAATTTGAAATCATGTTTTGGTAAAGATGTCAAGGATGTAAAATTTGTTCCTGTGAAATTTAGGCATTAGTTTAAACCTCCTTTCTTCATACTTGGTGAGATTTTTCCTTCAAAACATTTGGATATCCCCCAAAGCTAATTCTTTCTCTCTTTTTTAATTTAAATAATATTTATGAGAACACACTAAGTAACAGACACATGTGCTATTTCACACGTAGAGTTATAGTAAAGAGTAAATCAGGCATTTTCTCACTGCTAGGAAATATACAGTACATTGGAAGAGAGAAAGAGCAACAGGAGGGGGAGAGGGTCACAGTGACACATTCATGTATTAAGGGATATAGAATTAAAGTGACCATGCATTTTATTGAAGAAATATGTATAGGACTCAGAAATACATGGCTGGGCTCTGATTCAGAATGGGTGTACACACACCCAGAGAGCAACCAGGCAACATGGAAAACATTCTTCCACTGTACCTAACTAACAGGGTAAGTGCCTCTTTCAAAGCACCTTTTGAAGAATTTGATCTTATCACTGATATTTTGGATGGAAAGAAGTTGTTAATAGACAACTTTTTCTATTACTATATACTTCAAGGCATGTAAATCTTCTAAAACATTCCAGGTTTCTGCAAGCCATTTCTTATTGGGGAGCTGGAGTCTTCTCTGGAACCATGCCTTGCCTTTTCAAGTTACAGTGTAGTTCTTCATGCCATCTGCTTTTAAGGTTCTTAGTAATACTGAACATGCTATGATGAGTGGTAAACCTGAGCATCACAGGATAATGTTTTTCCAGATGAAGGAAGTGAGGCTCAGAGAGGTTAATTATTTCTCCTCCTATCATACAGAGTGGTGACAGAGCCAGGACAGTTTGATATCAATTCATTTAACAATTCCATTTCATTAGATCTAGATTGACTCTTCATTACATTTTTATATTTCAGATGTCATAATTTAACCTGCAGCAAATCAAGGTGAGAGATTAATGAAAAATATTATGATTAGATCCTTCTCTCATAGAACATAAAATGTTAGTATGTAATCTGTGTCCCATGATACAGATTAAATTAGCATATTAAGTAAAATACTTTAGGAAGAAGTTTTATGGTTTGGCTAAAAGCTTTCACTTTGACAGACATTCATTCAAATAGTATCATGATTTAATTTTTGCCTTACAACTATACAGTGCTAGATGACATATTTGAGGCATTCTTGTTTCATATGGACCACAGGAAGGTAAATATTATAGAGATATTCCAGTTGATCAGACTAATGGCATTTTGCATTTTAAAGAGCTAGATAAAGTGCAGAGTGAATAATTGTGATGTGTTTCTATAAAAGCATAGCATAAAAAAGCATATCACTGTATTTCTAAGCCTCTGATAACTAGAAACCTGTCTTAAACTGTCTATTTAAATCCCTTCAATTTTCTACACATAGTATGGTTTATTATAGCATATAATTAATTTTAAGAATTGTGCAGCATTTTTTATTTAATTATACTATTGTAAGAGACTGTCTTATTTTTTCAAAACTTCATAAATTAAATAAAAAATACCAAATAATTCTGAAATAAACCCAAATCAAATTTTCTCTTAATTAATCCTAATGCATTTTTTCTTTATGATTGCTACTATTTATTTAGTTAGGTAAAAATAAAAAGTGATTAAGAAAGAAACAAAAAACTCCTTTCTTTTTTCACATAGGCTTACATAATTTTGAAAATAATAGGGCGATTATTAATAAAGGTAGAATATTTCCTGCTTGTTTTTAAGATTTTTTTCCTACTTAATTTTAGAAGGTATTTTAGACATTTCACTTAATATCCTACTTTAGCACAGAAGCATTGAAAATAATTTCTCCAACATTGAAATCTTAGTGCCATGGAGACTAGTTTACTGATCTGCTTCAAATTCACTAAATGAATGACAAAAATGGGTCCTTATCTACTTGTACTGGGATATAAGATCATGCTTGTTTACCAGTCGACTGCACCAGGAATTACAGCATCTCTTTCAAGAAGTCTGACATGGATAGGTGAAATAAAGGGCTGACGGTCAGGATGTACTTCAAGAGGAAGAGAAAGTGAAGCCATCAATGGGAAGAAATGCAGCCGTGGGTTCTCGGAGTGTCTGCGTAACATGTGCAATCAATGACGGCCAAATTTGCTAACCTCAATTCTACTTTTTCCCAGTTAACCATCTGCATTCTCATTGTGATTCCTGGTCTCTTTGTGATAATAATCAAAATATGAAGGTCTCTGATGATTTCTATGTTTTGAACAATTGTTTTAATACACAGTATCCCTCTGTGGTTCAGATCTAAGGATTCTCTTCCAAAACTACGTAACAGGCCAGGAATTCTCAATAGCTGTAGGCTCCATTTCCCTGTGAAATACAGTCCATCTTTCTTATGCTAAACATCAGAGAGCTGCATTTTGTTCTTTTAGCTCTAGATCATCATCTTTTCTGCCAGTTGAGCTTTGCTTTTGCATTGTTCATCTAAAGACATTTTTGCTTCTGTCTCTTCCTAGATATTGAGAAAAATAATTATGGAATAATTTGGCTCATTAATATGATTTTAGAATGTTAGCTCACAATCTTCTCAGGAGAGCCAGTGCTTCCATTATTGACCTCTCTGGTTTACTTCAGCATACTCAGAAGAAAAATGTCCCATGATCTCTGGAGGTCCGATTCATGAGAGTGGTTATGTATTGCAGTAACAAAAAGCAAGACCGTCAATGACTGCTGAAATTTAACCATAGGGGATTAAAATCAATTAAATTTAAAAGATAAGGCCAAATAAAACAAAACGTGAGTTGTCATTCCCTTTTCCTAACAAGTTTTGGCATTTGAAAGGGAACAGCAGATTTCCTACTCCTCTTGTATACCTAAACTGAAAAACTATGGAAACTTTAAAAAAACTGTAGTGCAAATAAATTAACAAAATATGAGATCAAATCAGAAAGTAAGGTGAATGTTAAAAAAAATTTTTAAAGTATAGTAAAAGACACGTTGCTATTAATCCTCCCCAAAACACCACACACACACACACACACACACACACACACACACACTCCAAGCACATTTATCCATGGTGCTTGCTATTTTATGAAGCAGTTCCAGGAGGTCCTCTTAGTTTCACTCAGTATTCTCAGTTGATCCAAAACATTCACCTTTCATGGTCACTTTCACTTTGAGGAACAATCACAAGTTCCAAGGTGCCGGATCCACTAGACAAGACAGATGAGGACACTGGGTAATATCTTTATCAGCCCACCTTTCTAATGCTTTTATCAGGAGCAATCACTGTGTTCATTATCAGACCATATAAGGAAGAAAGTGGCAATTACAATAGGGATAAATGTGTTAGAAAACAGAGGGAGTATTTTTAGAGGGACGTATGCAATGTGTCTTATTGTAATACACATTTTTAAATTATTCATTCAGCGTAAATTCACTCACACATTTGATTACTAGTATTTACAACTCAATGTTAAAAAGAACACCAAATTAAACAAGGTATGTTTTTGGTGTTTTAAGAAAACAAGTAAATAGGAAATGGCTTGCTATCCTTTGCAAAAATAGTTGCACATTACTACCTTTAAATATAATGACATCTTAGATCATTTTACTAAACTAAACCCCTATTATCATTGTACCAATTAGAATGGAATAAAGTCATAATTTCTCATGTGGGAACATTCTTGAGATATAATTAATATTTCTATCTTTGGCAGTTGACCACCTGACTCACTAAGAATATATAAAATAGTTATGCCAAAAATTACAGAGACTGTTATGAACCAATTATTTTATTTTTTTAATTGTTTTAACTGTATATTTGGTAACTGTGTAGAATCTTTTATAAGGCTTTACACAGACAGTGTTAGATGTTTATATTTTTTAGATCTAGCCTATGAAAAAACTGTAGAGTTGTAACTGGATTTTTTGAATTTTTATTTTATCAAATACTAGTAGCATCTTTAGGTGTATGGATTAGCTGTTTGCTGTTCCATTGCTATGACAACACTAAAAGCCATCAAGTAAAGGCCTAATTTGGGTGTGGGGGCAAAATTGTCAGAAGAATAATATGCTCCAATATCGCCAATTATAAATAGGTCATTAATGGCATTTTTTAGAGTTCAGTAGCAAAGGGCCTTCCTCATAATTGTTCAAAAGAGAAATTTACACATATCTATATTTATTGTTAGCTCTCCTCCAGGGAGACAAGCTTTCCATTCCTTGAGACCCCTGACTCCATAAAATTATTTTGCTTCAGGTAATTAAGTTTCAAGTCACTAGTAGATACAGTCAGATGGGACTGTAATTATTTCTCATTGTTAAGAGAAATTTCCTGTTTTCACTGTACTCTTCAACTTAGTGCTTAATGAGCTTGGTCTGTTTCCTGAGGAAACAATCTAGTCCGTTTCCTGTTTTCTGCTTCCATAAAACTTCCAGTTTTATGGAATGCCTTAACTTATAGGGGGGGCTCCAACCAGGGCCTCACCTGAGATACCAAGAGTTGAGTATAAGGATCAGGTAGCCAAAATTTTAGATCAACAGAAGACAGAAACTGTCGGTATTTCGAATGATGTTTACTGCTGCAAAAACATTAGATGTTCTTGATTACTTTACATGCACTTTAAAAAATTATTTAGCTGTATTTCATTTAGTTTACTAAACTAAGTTAACTTTACATTCTTTCAAAGTAAGACTTGATAGGCACTTGGTGTTAGTGAATGAATGAATGAATGAATATTCAATATCAAAACTTCCATATTCACCAAAATATTTTTTAAAGTTCTTGTGGCTCTCCTAGTGCACACAGTTTGACATATACTATAATTTAGATAGCTCTCTTAATATTTGAAAGTAATATAAATTTACTACTAAAATGTAGCTTTTATTTCAAGGAAGTCCAAGATAGACTTCTTAAGAAGTTGATCAATTTTTTTTTTCCTAAGAGTGTATGCCAATGGGAGAGTACAGTTCTACTATGGAACATTTCAAGTGGATTGTCTATCCATTTGAGGAATGTGTTGTGATCCCTTCACAGTATTTTAAAGAGTTGGAATATGCATTTCCTTGTAGAAAGTTTATACGATCAAAAGAAAAAAAAAGACCTACTGGTGTGTACTTCAGTGATGGAAGGGAGTCAGCCAGATGGTTCGCAGTCAAATCCAGTCCACAAATGCTATTGCCTCATTATCCCTTAATCCTTGGATTACTTCAATTGGCTCACTTGGTGACATTTGAGGGTTGTAAATAACCTTGCTTCTCTTTTATTACATAGTTTTTTGTAAAAAGCTATTCTCTAAAAAGGCCCCATCTTCTGCCCTGGCAATTTTTTCAAGGAAGTTATCGGGGTGGTTTGTTTTTCCTGCCCTTCGCTATCATCTTCAGTGATGTCAGGAGAAGGGAATGAGAATGTCTACGGTCCACAGTGTAGCTGTTTCCACAGCTGGCTGCCGAGAGTGGGTAGCCCTTCCCAGATGAGCGAGCATGGGGCGGTGGATGATAGAAAACATCTGTCACAATGGGAATGAGCAAAACAACTGCCTTTGAAGACTGCCTTTTAATGATGAGCAGGGGAGTTCTGTCTCCATAATGAGAATGGAGGATGTAGTTGTTGGCAAACAGATGGCTTCAGGCTTGTTCTTGCATGAAAGAACACAGAAATATATGTTGAAAATCTCCAATGCTAGTCAAATCAACTAATTTTGCTGAACATTCATTTATTTGCCTATGCCAAATATATGCTATCAGAAAAAAAAAGGAGAGTTAAGAGAAAAAGATGGAAGAAATAACATAGAGAGAAAAAAACTGGTTCTGAGTATTTTTCTCTTAGATAACTTTAATATACGTAATTTCATCTGGTGTCTGAGAGGTCAGAAAAAGGGTTTTGCTGAGTTTACTCTAGTGTGTTTGCAGCCCCAAGCTATTTTATTTTCAGTATAGAAATTTTGAAAGGTAAAGGTAAAAAATACATCACTGAGGCAACCTAATGCTTAACATAAATTTTGAATACAAATTAGTAGCACTTTTGTCTCTTCAGGGAACACCGCAAAAACAATAAAATAGCTCAGTGAACTCTTTCTGATAGAATGACACTTGTTTCTTGTTCCATATACCTTTGAAAATAAAGTTTAAATAGTGAAATTACCTTATATTTGTTTGACAGAAAGAGAAATCCTGGAAATAGATTACTCTGATATCAAATAAATGCTGAAAATTATTGGGTGATAAGAAAAATTCTAGATGTCTTATTACATGGATATGGCCCACGTGGTTTGCTGTAGTGTGGAAGCGACTGCCGTCACCACAGACCACCCAACTGTGTCCTCTCTGCCACTCCCTGGACAGCAAATCACCACACCAGCCCTTGATTCTCTTCTTGTGATTTCCTTTTTCTCTGGTATTGGATATTGAACCCTTGGCCCTTAGCTTCCTGAGCTATACCTCCAGGGCATTTATTTGCTTGTTTAGTTATTGACAGGATCCTGCTAAGCTGTCCAAACTGGTTTTAAACTTAGGATCCTCTTGCCTCAGCCTCTGTGTTAGCTGGGATTATAGTTGTCTATCAGCTGCTGATTCTCCTTTAGTTTCTTATTCTAAACTGTATTTCACATGTAATTCCCTATGATTAGCATAAGTTACAGACTCATGTGCAACAGAGCAAGAAGCCTCAAAAATATTGAAGGAGTACTTACAGTTAGCTTGTTTGTCTGTTTTCTATTTTCTTTTTTCTCTTTCCAATTCTGCATTAAAAGGATAGTCTTCACTGTGTGGGAAAATATAGTAATATGTGGAAAGTGTAGTTGTATACAGTCGTGAATGGCAAAGGTACATCACAGAAAATGATGGATAGATCTTAATGAAAGATCTTAAAAGGAAAGAGCAGATGTGGAAACATGTATGATGTTTTGCGAACATGACAGCAAGTTAGTAAATAGTCAATATATTCTGTAATATTCCAAGAATCAAACAGAGCGGAAAGAATGCGCTATGAGGATCAAAGGGAAGGAAGATATTCCGAATGGAACATGTTGTTTTGAGTGTCTTGAGTTTAGGTTCAGTGAATTGTTTGAAATTTGAGTTAATAGTTCAGGACAAAGGTCAACTTTGAAAAAAAAACGACTTTTAGGAAAATACCCAGGAGGGGAATAGCTGGATCGAAAGGACCTTCCAATCCTACTCTTCCACGAAATCTCCATACTGATTTCCAGAGTGGCTGCACCAGTCTGCACTCCCACCAAGAGTGGAGCAGTGTTCCTTTCTCCCCAGCAGCCTCGCCAACATTTGTTATCAGCTGATTTCTTGATGGCAGCTATTCTTTCCAGAGATGAAATCTCAGTGCTGTTTTAATTTGCATTTCTCGAATGACCAGTGATGGTGAACATTTCTTCATGTATTTATTTGCCATTTGTATATCTTTCTCTGAGAACTGTGTGTTCACCTCAGATGCCCATTTTTGGAGAGGGTCTTTAAATTTGGGGGCTTGATGTTTTTCAATTCTTTATATGTTCTGGATATAAGTCCTTTGTCTGAGGGGTTGCTGGTTAAAATTCCTTCCCACTCTGTGGGTTTTCTTTTCACTCTGTTGGTGATTTCATTTGAAGTGCAAAAACTTTTCAATAATATGAGATCCCAGCTGTTGATTCTTTGAAGTGTTTCCCATGCAGTTTACATTTTGTTCATGAATTCTCTGCCTACCCCTATGTCTCCAAGACTTCTACCTACCTTGTCTTCCAGTAGATTTAGTGTTTCTCTTTTAATATCTAGGTCTTTGGTCCATTTAGACTTTAGTTTTGTGCATGGTGATAGGCATGGTTCTAGTTTCAGTCTTTGGCATGTGGACAGCCAATTTTTCCAACACCATTTATTAAAGAGACTATCCTTCCAGTGGACATATTTAGCCCCTTTGTCAAATATAAGGTGGCTGAGTGTCTTTGTACCTGTGTTTGCATCTTCTAATCGACTTTTAAATAGCTTAAATTTTAAACTACTTTCAGCATTTGGTTAATTCTATCATGTCCTAACAAGTACTTTTGGAACATAACTTTTAATACCTTAAAAACACTTACATATTGTATGTATGCAGGTTTAATCCAAATCTTGGATGCTAACCCTTATTGTTTTACAAGGTATAAAGTGAGCATGACTTTCAGTTTGCCTTCAAAAGCTATTTAGCTCATTGGTGAAGCAGAAGACGTTATTCAGAATGAATGAAGATTTGTGTGTAAGGATTGTCTTAAAACATGTCATAGGAAGGAAAGGAAATTGTTTTATAAAGAACAGTTTATGAACAGAGGCAGTACCTCATGAAGATGAGTAAATAGCTGAACTAAATACTGCTGGCTGTTTTTGTTTACAACAAGGAATCATATTAATGTTACCAAGATTATCTCAAGCTATTTGGTCCTTAATTAAGAATTAAAGGATTAACAAACTGACCAAGAATAAAACTAAGATTCTTTTTAAAAGAAATGCAATAGAAAATTCACTCAGAGTCATACCAGACAAAAACTAGAGCACTGCTTCTTAAATTTAGCTATGAGTGTCATACCCTTGGGCATCTTATTGAGATGGAAACACTTTCTCTTTAGGGTGAGCATGGATCTGAGATTCTGTACCAAACTTCCACATGTTACCTTGTCCCAGAAAGCACTTTGAGATCAAGGATCTAGAGAATTTAAAACATTCTATTAAACTATATAAAAAATAGTTAGGAGATGTAACAATAAAATCTAAGAATAATAAAATATGCAACCAAATTTCTAACACAGGTTGTACAACCAATATGACTCTGAAGAGTGGCACCAAAAATCTGGCATCCACTGGACAGCTTTCTTCATATTAATTGACATTTGAATGTCTTGGGAGCAATTTTTAATACCTGAGTTTGATGCCAGTACATAAAATGTTACCAACAGATATGCTTATTCCTTTAGAATATATATTATTTCATCATTAGAATAGGAAATACTTTATCCGGGCTGGGGATTTAGCTCAGCGCCATAAGCATTCGCCTCTCAAGCAGAAGATCATGAGTTCGATCCCAGGTACCAAAAAAAGAAAGAAAGAAAGAAAGAAAGAAAGAATCACAGTGCTTATACTGAGGTTAAGACATGTTAGTAACAATAATACAAATAGAAAGTGCTCTTAAGGGAGCAAACATGGTCTTTACTAGGGTCATGAGTTTATAGTGGTATCATTAGATTTAGTTAAGTTGCTAGATTAAACCAGGAAAATTCTTTAAAATGTCTTAAAAAAAAGTTGCAGTGCAGGAATGCCCTCTGAGGAACCACAAAATAAAGTACATTTTGTGGCAGATCGCAAGACAAGGAATAGCTATTTTCCTAGTAATAGCCAGAACTGAGGTGCCTTGTGACACATTTAGACAGTTTGGACTATAAACAATGGCCATAAGTAAGGGAACAGGCAGGTTTTCCTATTGGTCACCTCTGTGGTTTGAGAAACAACTTTCTAAGACCATTCCCCAATAGGACCCTGTAAAATCTTGAAAATTATATGCAACCTGATCATTTAGCCCATTTGTCAGTAAGGGGAAGAATTTAATGAGAATCTTTATGACATTTCAGCCTTAGTAATAGTTGAAGCCAGATAAACATTCAATAGATGAAAGATGGAGTCCATAAATACTCAGTCATCTACTGGGACCTGTGTTTGCCTTATCATTTAAAAGAAGACAGACCTGAAATGCTGTGTCTGTCTTGCATTTTAAACTCCCTGTACATAAACATCTACTCGGAGGAATACATTGCGATTGCCATACAAATGAGTAAAGTATCTCTTTTCTTGTTGCATGGCAAGGCTCACTAAAAGCTTAGGCAGGCATATGGCTATTAACCTGGTGCATGATTTAAAAAAAAAAAGCTTAAACTTCACTTGTGGCATTGCACATAGTAAAGGAAATTTTGCAGCATTGAATCAGGTATATATATTAAACTTCTTTGGGTAACGTATGGCCCACAGAAACCTTGAAAGTCTCATATAAATTAGGCAATGCTCATACAGGGATATTTTTAAAGGAAATCAAAGAAAATGGATAAATGGGTCTGTCTAGTCCATCTTTTATCCAAACTACAGAATATTTCTATTATTAGAGATGAACCCTCAACCCAATTCAAGCATGAAGTCACTGTTACTGTTTTACATTCCATAAAAGTCCTGGAGCAAGTACCACTCACTCCTTTAGTTACTCAGCCCATTAACTAAGCACCTGGTTCCTGACAGACATGGTGCTGCACTCAGGATTGTTCAAAACATGAACATATAAGGTGTTTACTGTAAATTGCCTCAGTGAACTGAAAATCCACGGGAGAAATAAAATACAATTGTAATTAAACTGTGAGCAAAGTTCTAGGGGAAAAGAGAGAGACAAATGACCGACAATGTGGGTGTTGTAAGAAATGTGTAGAATGTAGCACTGGATAAAAATGCTGAAGTACACATGTGAAGATGTTAGAGCACATGTGTGAGCCATGTTAGAGCACATGTGTGAGCCATGTTAGAAAACATGAGTAGGTGCCCAGAACTCCTGGCAAAGACAATAAGAGCAAGAGTAAAATGGGGAAGAGAATAAAAAGCACCCCAGTGTCCTGGAAGGATAATTTCATTTTCATACATTTCAGGATCAGGCTAAATGGGTGAACTGGAGCCCATATGATCCTGAGCTGTTTTATGCTAAAAAACCATCCTAGACCTACCAGTAGAAACCTACTTTTGGACACAAATAATGTTCTAACACAGTGAGAAAGGCATATGAACCTCGGTGACCCTACTATTTATTCACCATATATGGCTTCTGGATAGAGAAGCCTAAGTGGAGAATGTGATCTCATCACTGAACTGTCTTGTCTGATCATACTCTCCTCTAATGCATTTAACTTGCAGTAACAATGGGTTGAACAATGCCAGTATCCTAAACATAACAATTCCACTATAATATAATTAAAAGATTATAATTTAGCTGTAAAAACAAGAGCTAGGCTGCATTTTTTGTGTAGTGGCTAGTTTAATATGATTTCCTTTTTATTTGCACTTGAAATAAAAGAAATGAAAAATGGTTCTTCTCATCTTTAAAGTACCATAATGTGCATTTTTTGCATTGTCCTTGTTAAAGTTAAAAAAACCAGGATGTATTCTTTATATCTCTAATATAATTTTCCATAATGCAATTTATTTGTGCTTAGAAATCAGAAGTTTTCTTTGCGTCTTAGAAAGTGTAGAATGTGGTGAAAAAGATTCATTTTATCCATTCATCTGGTAAGTGTCTTAGCTTAACTGTTTAATTCTTTTCTTGTTTTGATGCTTTTGAATTGATTTTAGATGTATTTAATAAATTTATGTGAGGAAGGTGTATCTTATAAGAACCTTGGAACTTGAGGATGAAGGATTTAGTTTATGTGTTTTGTCTTCCCACACAGATAGCGCAGTTTTCTTGTATATCTTCTACACCATGCCACATGGATTTTTTAAAGCAGCCCATACCTCCATATGAACGTTACTCATTGGTAATATGATTGGAATAAGAAACTAAAGAACACAAGATCATCCATTGTTGCTTTCACCAAAGAAGCTTTTTGAAGAGGTCCTGAGATTTTTCTATGAACAACAATAAATATTTCCTTTGGTCTACCAACTATTATCCCTTTAAGTAGAAATATTAAAAGAAAATTATATAATAAACCATTTTCGAGATGAAATTCTTTTTACAAAATTTTAACATGATCAACTCTTATAACTAGGAACATGAATTTAATGATAGCAAATGTAAGGGTTTATGGCACATTCAGGCAAACTACTTGACTTCAGAACTCAAATATTTAAATTTCCAGCTCTCTTTCAATGAGGTACTATGTTAAGAAGCTGTTTTGCTCTAAGGAAACTTGTTAAAAACACTAAAGGCTAGTATTAAATATGCTTCATTAGTTTTTAGGCACAAAAGTTAAAAGAAAAAGTATTTTTATTAATTATATATTAATTATGTGCCTATTTTGGTAAGGAATATTTCAATATGACATTTATTTTGCATTCTCATTCAAAAGGACACTGTTGTATTACTAGGCACTTTCCTAATAATTGAAGCTGTTATTCACACTTGAACAGGCATAGCATATAATTAGGATTCTTTTAAATGGGTCTTCATGGATAAAATTAATTTGGCTTTGTTGTTTTTTAATATTACATGTAATAGTGCCATACTTTCAATTAATGGTAACTGAACTGAAAAACAACTTGTTTAATATTTGATTTAGGTGTAGAAGAAAAATTATTTCCATAAACAATGCACATTCTCCCGTTAGTCAAACTATGTATATAGCTCATCTACATTTAGCTTCTAGCGATGGACACTATCTTACTTTTACAAATCATTCGCCTGAATGATACACATAGTTTATAAATGTAGTAGCACAAATATTATGCCCATTAAATCTAATCTTGCCATGTATAGGAGCTAGAAACTCAGTAGTTAACCACATACGCAAAACAAGTAACAAATATACATGAACTCAGAAATGATCATACAGCCATTGAAAAGTATATAATAGAGCCTGCTTGCTCAGTTATAGAATCTGGGCAATTAATTTATATGACAGGCCTGCAGGAAACTGATTTATATTCTACGTGTAAGCTCAGCACTGAATATAATATTTATAGTTAGTTGTAAGAACAGACAGTAGATGCTGTGTGTCTTTTTCTGATTATGTAACTTCAAATTGTTTCTCATTTTGTATACATGATACTTATGAATCTAGGAGTACATATGTATATGGCATAATTTTAGATCTACAGCACCAATGATGCTTTCAGCTGGAGAATTCTTTACTGGGGAGAAGTATCTCGTCGGTAGTAGGGTGTTTAGCAATGGCTAAAGTTAATATTTCACTTAGGTGAAAATAGTATTCAGTCCTCAGTCATGACCTCCAAATACGTCTCTGAACATTGCAAATTTACTCCTCCTTGAGAAGCATTGCGATATGCACATACACAAATATTTTTATTTTATGAATTTCTACAGATATTATGGAACTTTTTACATAAAGTGAATTTCAGATCTCTTTCAGGATGTAGGGCTCAAAAATATGATAAAAGCACATACATTTGAGCAGAGCCATGATTTTAAAATTGAACCTTGTGAAAACAAATTTTCTCCCAAGTTGTAAAATGCTCCAATCTGACTAGTAATCTCAGATAACATTTCTAGTTCTTGAACATATATAATTTTTGACAAATACAGTTTAGCTATACATATTGATAGGATTTAGTGTGACACTTGGACATGTGCATGTAACGTGGATTAACTGCGTTCAGCTTTGGTTTTTTCACCCTCTCTTCCCACACTTTTCAACCCCTAATCATCACTGTTTTATTTTTAGATCATTGTTCTTCTGTTTCCACATATGAAAGACAGAACATGTAGTACTTGCCTCTGTCTGACTTATGTCACTTAACATAATGTCCTCAGTTTCCATCTATTTTGCTGTAAATAGAATTTCATTCTTTTTATAGGCAAATTATTTTGATTTATTTATTTATTTATTTATTTGTCCTTTTAAAAATTTTTTATGGGTGAATTATATTCGTTTGTGCATATAAGCCACATTTTCTTTGTTGCTTCATCTGTTAGTAGATACACAGGTTGATTCTATTTCTTAGTTATTTTGAATAATGTCAAATAAACAGGTATGCAGATATCTCTTTGGCATGGCAACCTCATTTCATTTTTGGATATGTACCCAAATAGGTGATAGCTAAATCACATAGTACATATATTCTTATTCATAGTACATCTATTCTTCTATGTGATCTATTCACCCCAGTTTAGAATGGCTATTATCAAACTAATGATAATAATAATAGCAAATGCAAATGAGGATATTGATAAAAATGAAATTGTATGTACTGGTGGTGGGAATACATATTAATACAGGTATTACTAAGAAGATTATGGATGTTTCTCAAAAATCTAAGTACATTTTTATTTGGAGATTTGTTTTCTCATCATTTTACCTAAATATTTGTCTTACTTTCTTGTCACTGAGATACAATACCAAATATCCATAATTTAAAGGAGGAAGAGTTTATTTTGGCTCTGATGTTATAGAAATTGTAGACGTTTCACCCACATTCATCCCAAAGATGAGTGACATCACAGAGGGGGGTGGGAGAGGAGAAATAGTTCATAACATGGCAGTCAGGAAGCAGCAAAGCTTCCTTCTTTCCTTTTATTTCCATCCAAGCTATAAGCCTATTGGTTGGTATCACTCCCATGCAGTATGTCTTTCCTCTTTGGTAAATCCATCATCTACACCCAGAACTAAGCAAAACCAATCAGTACCCTAATCCAGTATTGAATAGCCATGATCCAGCCCCCTCCAAAAGCTAGCTATAAGCCATCACAATACTGATGAACTGTATATTATGTCCTCATTCTATAGACAGCATGATAGATACTGAACAGAAAATGGAAAACAAGACAGACATGATGTCAATCTCTTTAAATTGAACAATCTAAATCAGAAATGCTGGTAAATCTTAAGCTTTTTAAATTTAATTGAACGATTAGTACTAGTGACATAAAAATTTTATTTACAAAAGTGTTTTAAAAGTATCTAGTTTTTTTTTAATTCCTACTTACGGAGATTATAAAAATTACATAGTCATAAATTCTCTTAGAAGGCACAATATTGAAAGAAGCAAGTAAAGAGTAATAAAAGCAGGAAAACATTTAAGTGCTACAGTGGATTTCTTGGGGTAGTGTGGCTTCCATCTTACCTTGGTTATTCATTACTCTCCAACATATAAACAATATTTTTCAGAGAAAATTACAACACGCTTGAAAGTTGAAGGCTACCATATTCTCCATATATATCTGGATTTCAAACAATTTTTAAAAGTCAAACTTCTCCCCAGATTGGTTGGAAATTTATCAAGATAGCTGAAAACAAAAGATTGTTTCTGAGAATAGAGGAAGTTCTTGCTTCTTTTTATTATCCTCACAGTGGCCCTTCTTAAACCTTGTGCTTTGTTTTCATCCGAAAATGTTGACATCAACAAGTGAAAAAAGATTTAATATCTCCACATATACTATAAATTGAAGAATGTCTCACACTAATATTGTGGGACAGTGTATTTGAGTAGCTATTCCTCAAGTTAAATGAAACAGCTTTATGACATTCATATTATAAAATCATTGTTCCTATTGATATAGGGGAATGAAATTCCTGAACTACTGTATGTCTAGTATGAGTTTGTGTTCCCTAAAATCACAGAATGAATTTTAGTTACAATGGAGGTTAAGAACAGAATATATTCATTGGGAGAAAGAAAGCTTCTGTCTGTGAGAGAGACAGAAGGGGTCCCAAGTGGGTTGCCAAAGATTCTGTGTTTTCCAGGGATTTTTATAGAGTAAAAACATGAGGTGAGTCAGGTCTACAGTGGGGAAAACTGGGAACTAATGAGGCAGATGGACATGAGGTGGGAGAGAACTACCGGTCAACCAGTAAGTTTAATTGTCAGGTAAATTTGAATAAATTAGGAACAAATGAGGAAGTGAGACACTAGCAAGGGAACATTCTTTATGGATCAGTTACTCTTCCTTTAGGGGATTGGGATGGTGACTCCTGGCTTCTCAAGGCGATCCAGACCTAATCCCTAAGGATTATACCTAAGGGTGTGGTTGCATTTGTTTTGCCTTGTGTCCCGAGATCTGGCCCACAGCAAGAGCTGTGTCTCCTCCAAGGTCATCAGACATCTGATCCTCTGTGCCAGCTTCTTCTAGGGCCTAGCCCTGTCTGACTGCCTATAATATTTCTAACTCGCTCAGCTCCTGTAACACTATTCAAAATCATTGACATTTACTGTTATACTTGTAAACTTGTATTACTCTCTGTACTTTATTTTGTGTATTTCCATGCATGCAGAATAAACTAGCTATTTATTCTAGAAATAGTAAAAACTGACAGGCAAAAATAAAACAGATGAAAAAAGAAGAGTAATAAATTTGAACCACATTTTTAAATATTAGGTTGAATTATTAGTGTTAAAATTTTCAATAATCGCTTGCATAAGTCACTGTGAAATGGTATAACATGGACTATAAATTTTTTGGTGTGAAGCTTTTAGATAATGAAGGTAAAGAAGGTGATATGTTTTTCTTTCTTTTTCATTCATTTCACACAAATAATTTTCTTACTATTATCCAAATAATGTTCTTACCTTTTGTTTTGACATTCATGTAATTTCAAATACATGGTTTATAATACATACCAAAGAAGAAAGATTCACAAACCCATTGTAACACAGGCTGAAGATCAGTCATAATTAGGTTTAATTCAGATCATCTTCCTAGCTCACCTCAACAAAAATGCAGGTTTGATCACTTTAAATTTAATAGGCTATAATATGATTATTACTTGAAGTCCCAAATACTATATAAAACTATATAAAAATAGATAATGGAAAAATAGCATAAAGGAAATAATGATAATCAATTGCTTCTAAGAAACTATAACATTGGCTGATACAGTTAAATTTTATAGGTTAAAACATACTTCTCAAAATGTGGTGTCTATCAGCATCACCTCTTGTCCTTGTTAAAATACAAATTCTGGGCCAGAACTCCAGAAAGCCTACTCCATGTGTGTCGCTGCTGCTGAACCTACATCATCGCTGGAGTGGCACTGTGAGTCTAGGAGACTGTCCATTAGAGGAAGATAAATCCTGATAGTGTTTATTATAGTGCATCTCCTGGAACTGATACAGATTTTAAGCCAGCTAGGCAAGTTCTTTATGAGCAAGAGGCTTTTCATGTTTTTTTTTTTTTTATTTGCATGGTCATATATTTCAGTTAAGAAACTGATGAAAATTCAGACTTTAAATTTCTTTCAAATGTGAACAGAAAGTTAACAACCCAAATGTTTTCTAGACTTTGGTCAGTTATATTAATCCACACATGATGATATTTGGAAACTGTACCCAAATTACTATTGAAATTGTTTATTTTCGAACTTGGACGACCAAATCCACCCTTTTACTATTGAGCAGCTTTGTTTTGCAGATGCAAGGGTAAAATGGACCAGACTCTACTACCATCAGCTGTTTGGTCATTGTGCTTTTGAGTGGAATTACAACATGCTACAATATTTTTCTTCGCAGCTTAAATATTGAGTAAATCCAGACATCCGGAGATGCTAAAATGAAAAATCTGTTTCCTCTTGCTTTAACATTTGCCAAGTGCACTCTGTCAGACAGCACATTCTATACATTTTAAGTAAAAGCAATTATGCTTAATGTGTTGGCAACACCTGTCAAAGCACTCTTCAGTGTATGGCTTAAATGCATTGAGTAGGGATGGATTTGACAGTGTATTTAAAGAGGCACAATTCTACTTGAGGACATTGGTTTTGCCTTAACAACCTTAAGATTTTTCTTTTATTCTTGTCTTTTTTTCTTCTGTACAATATAATACAAAAGAGATTCTGTTATCTTTGATAAGGTAAGAGACTCACAAACATTAAGCAACCCTAAAGTTCTCTAAATTGTCTGTCCCTGAAAAATACACCAGGAAAATTCTCTAAGGAGTTTCTGTCACTTACTTCTAGCTCACTCAGTAATTGTAAATTTTTCCCATTCCCTTGAGATTAAAGAATTTATGTTCTTCATAGTTTGTACAAACGTTATTCATTGACTCTTTTTACTGAGTATGAGCAATAATGTATATTTTTGCACATCCTTTCCTTAGAATCTGTATATGTTTGTTCACGTTTTTACAATAACTGTTCCATTTAGGGAAGGAAACTTTCCCTTACCTTGTTTTCCTTTCTGTGCCAGGGCTGCTATTTAGAATTCTAAATTATGACAAATCCCTTCTCACTCTTCCTTTTGACTGTCAGGCTTCTGGTTTATACACAGGAGCAGCATATGGGCATCTGTAATCAAAAGAGTCCACATACACTGTTTTCCTTCAAAAGATTCTCTAAGAGACTAGACAGGCTTTCCTAAATTAATTCTAAATTCAGAATTTAGAATTCTGAATTCACCCTCCCTCTGCCCTTATCACACACAAGTTTTGATTGTCACATGCTCATTTAGCTCATTTACATCTTCCTCCCCCTTGGGGAATATGTCCCCTCCAGGATATTGAGTAGAAAATAACCTCCCAGACATAATTCTACTTTTACCACAGATTTACATAAATAATCCTCTATGTGGTTACAGCAAGCTGATTGGGACTGAAGGATTTCTGGAATTGCGACAATTTTAACTCAGTGTTGGAATGTCTAGGGGCAGACAGTCTCAGTCTAAATCTCAAAGTCAAGAGTAGAATTGAAGTTTTGTTCCTGCTAAAGGTTAGCATCTTGGGAAAGTGCCACTTTTTGGTTTAAAAAAAAAATGCATCAGGACATCCACCTTAACTCTGAGGTTATTCTATAATTTATCCCTAGGTGATTTAAGAAGAACCGTAGTTCTTCTTAAAGTGTTTACTTCTGGTCTGGCACAACAAATACCTGAAATGAAGGCCAGTAAGTATTTTTTTTTAAAAAAAGGAAAAAATAAAGTTACTATTGGTAATAAAATTCAAGCAGCAGGAAGAAAAGGTGATCTGTCTGAATTACAATTAAGCAAAACGTTGTTTCATTTATTTATGTATATTTTTATTTATACATCTTTCATTTAAGAAAAGATGATCTGTCTGGATTACAATTAAGCAAAACTTCATTTTAGTTCTTTATTTTTTTATTTATATGTCTCTTACTTGAGAATTAACCTGTTATACAATTCACAAAATCATCAAATTCAAACACAAATGCACAATTATATATATTTACAAATTACAAATCTATAAAATAATATGTACTTTTTCTGGTAGGTCTCAGAGCAAAAGTCCAAATGTCAAAGCTAATTCTATATATCAAATATTTCCAAATAATTGGTGTAACTTCTATTTTCCTTCAAAATTAATCACTAGGGGGTCATAGGGAAGGCTGCCTGGGACCCTGATCTGTTAGCAAGTGTAGTCAGGAATCTGGGTTTGGATAATACCATAAGAAATTGATCACCCTAAGCAAAACTATTTTAGGGAACATTTGCTTGTGAGTAATTAGTTTTGGTAGAAAAATTCTGACAGTATGTGCTTTTGCCCTTGCTTTATTTCTTTGAAATACTTATATAGAAGAAAAAATAACTAGAAAATATTGTTTAAGAAAAATAATTTATTCAGATACATAATTGCATTACAACAGTAATTTAGTGAGTTGTTGTATTGGTGTCTTTTTATTACAATATCTAATATAAAGCATTTGAATTATATAATCCTCCAAAATTCCATCCAACCCTAAGTTTTCCTAATTTTGTTTTTTAAAAACATTTTTCCCATTCCCTAACTAGTTAAAGGAGAATAGTAGGATATGAAAAGTGGTGTGCAAAGGTAAATTAGTCTGGCTCCATCACCTGAAATATAATATATGTATATATATGAAAAAAATTTTAATGTCTGCTCTTTCTTATATTTGCAATATTACAATAAATTAAAATACATATTCTTGCAATACACCTTTCTGATTACAAATTTGACTGCTGTATTTCTTAAATTTTAATTGACATAGGAACATGAAAATTTGATCAATATTGACAGAGTTCAGTATTTTGCATTGTGTTAAAATTCTAGGTAAAATGAGCCAGAAAAAGAGGCATAAAATAGAATAAATTTTCTTTTTACTTACTTAATGTTAAATTTCAGCATGTCCTTCAAGAGAGCAAGACAAAAAGGCCATGTACAAGTACAATATCTCCCTAATGGAAAATTGTATTCTAGTAATCAAAAATACCTCGTGTAAATGCTGTATAAATTGAATAAAGCAAAAGTCTGATTCACTTTAAGAAAAATTAAAGAATCTCCATGAATGTTCATTTTTTATCAGTCAGAGAAGCTTATATTTAGAGCAGTGGGGAAGAGGATATACATGATTTCTTTGAATATGTTCTAGGTCACCTTTTGGAAATGTAAATGACAGATGCTTTAGACATGTCACATAGAAATCACATCCAAGAAAGGAAGTGGCTAAGGCTGTATTTTTAGGTAAAAACAAAATGGCATGGATGAGTTAAAAAAAAACCATGTAACCCTGAATTTAACCTTTTTAGCAAAAATAAATATTTGATGTTAACATGAAAACACAGTATACTGCGCTTGCGTGGTGAAAGGTGTCTTCCTGGAGACTGCATTTTCAGGTGGACTTTGTGTGTGCTTGTAGGGTGCTGTGATCACACCAACGATGGAACACCCAATGTCAATGCAGCCAACAAACATGATGGGTCCCCTGACACAGCAGATGAATCACCTTTCACTGGGCACAACAGGAACGGTGAGTTAGAAAATTCATTTTGTCTTCTTGGATTTTAATAAGATGCAACCGCGTTATCAGTGAAACTTGTTCTGTACCCCTTGCCTAACACATCTTTCAGGTTCCAGTATGAATGAGCTGTGTAGTTCCTTGACATTAGATTGCAGGAGACATTTGCTCTCACTGACAAGGCTGAGGGCCCTGCTGTGCTGCATTTAACTCTCAGTGACTTTTCATTGTTGTGACATAATGCACAAGATATAATATTTGCTTTCAGAAATGTGTCCTTTTTCATACATCTGCAAATGTAGACCCAGTGGTGATATTCTTTAGGCTGTTTTCTTTTCCCAGTTGCTTACCACTGCAGCCAGTCTATCATTCCTTTTCCCCACCAGGGCCAGCTCTGACTGTGCCTGAGAGAAGGGGAGCTTTTTATTGACTTTCAATGTTTAAAATCATAAAAAGTAAATTGAGCACTTGGCATAAAATATCTTTTGATGTGTTTCTTTGATATGTTGGCATAGCACTGAAAAGAAGAAAGGGACTCTAATGAGCTTAATCTCTTTTATTAGGATGAAAAATTTTCAAATAGTCTTATTTCTCCTTAGAAACAGAAGTGTACTGAAAAGCAAATATATTGTCAGCTTGATTTTATATCAGGAAGATATTGGAAGTCATGGAAAAATGTTATTTTTTAAGAAAAGATACTTTCAAAAATAATTAAAGACTTATTCAAGAAGATAAATGTCTAATACAATTTTGCTAAAACTTTATTACTGTTACAAAGAACAATGAAAACATCATTTGACACTATCAATAGCTATGTTTCTCCTGAACTTTAACACAAATAGTCTTGTCATTTTTAAATGTAGAAAAATATATACTATTTCTTCTGAATGTGCAGCTTAGATAATTTAGAAAAATCACTGGGCTAGGAATCAAGAATCCTAGTTTTAAATCTTCACTAAACCCTATGGTTTCTGTCTGTCCTTGGAAAAATAGTATCTTATGGTCTTAATAATGTTCAAAGATTGAGCTTGATATATGCCTCCAAACTATTATGATTTTCCATACTTAGTTCTATAGGTTACTTGGACATCATCTACAAATATTTATGAATACTACACACACAACCTATGAAGAGAGAATTTTACATTTTATCAGTGACTAGCTTGCTGAGTAGAGAATATTTATGTGTAGACTGGATGGAATATAAGAAGTTCTTGACATGTCCTCAGAGGCCTCCCTAATCCACCCTACATGGGAAGAAATGCATCCTCTTAAAAGAAAGAGTCACGGTGTTTCAGTAAGGAAACTAAGTTTTATTAACAAAACAAAGCACTAATGTTTAGGGCCTCAGTTGCTGATCCCATAAAAAAGCAATTGATGATAACCCAAGTGTCTGAATGCTTGAAATGAATCAAAGGATTTCTTAGGTTTTTGACCTTGAGCTTTAGAAGTCATGCTTAAGATTACATTTATTTGTAACAGTGGCATAGGCAATTTTCATTAGAGAGAGGATCTGAAGATAATAGTTTGGTTCTTAGTTGATAAGGATTATTCAGTCATGATGCATTATGAAAACAGCAATTAATACTAAGTAGGCTTGAGGTTTGGTCACATTCCACATGGAGATTGCCCTTTATTGTATCAGCCTCGACCTGTCCTTCAATAATTATAAATTTTGAATGAGTGAAGTAGGAAATTCTCTTGACAAATGAATATGATAATAGAAAAAGTTAAAATGCAAAGTAGAGAAAGAAAACTTTCATA
This sequence comes from Hydrochoerus hydrochaeris, assembly GCA_004027455.1. Lineage (NCBI taxonomy): Eukaryota > Metazoa > Chordata > Mammalia > Rodentia > Hydrochaeridae > Hydrochoerus > Hydrochoerus hydrochaeris. The sequence continues at coordinate 409,569 of PVLA01000410.1, forward strand.
ACTTTTACATTTTTGAGTCAAAAACAAAGCCAGTACTTGCTAAAGTTTAAGTGTGTGACAAGTAAAAATATGTTAGGTTGAGTATATGACTGAATACTTTAGAAAACTGAAAAATAAGCTAAATGATACTGAACAGGCTCAGAATTGTACTATTGATCCAAATATATGTAATAGTATATATATATATATATATATATATATATATATATATGTATATATGTATATATATATAATAGTATATATATACATATATATAAAATAGTATATATATACATATATATGAAAATAGTACATTTGAGCATTTCAATAAGGACAAATTTCTGTGGGTCTATAACTTTATTCAGCTGGCAACAACCAATCTAATAAGAATAATAATTCTATAATGACATATACCACTATCTTCCTTAGAGAATAAAGTTTTTAACATATGGCTTATTTTTAATACTTCATCTAGGTTTTTGCTTTTTTTTCATTTTTTTCTCCCTTTAACTTTGCAAATAAATAATGTTTTGACAGATAATAAGTTTCATATAATTTTATGAAAAAGTTTAAAATTTCATGAGGTTCTAGATAGGCAGAGAGGAAACTGTTAGTCTATTATTTATTAAACAAAAGATGATAGAGTATGTTAAGTGACCCGAATGGATTTTTCTTCCCTTAAACTGTCAATCTAATACTTGAAAAAACCGTGATAGATTCAATTTATCTGAATTTTAATTGACATTTGGAGTGACTATTAGGGAGTTGAGGTTGATATTTAAAATTGAGTTTTCCCACCTACTGCTGTCTTTCCAATATTTCCATTGATGTGGAAAGCACCCTGGCATTATGGGAAGTCCAGGAACATTGGGATCAAACTGGAGTTAAAAGCCTGGCTCTGCCTTTCTATTAATATATATGTTTAGGCAAGTTATTTAACTTCGTTGAGCTTTCACTTCACCTTTTACAAAATGAGAGTAACATTATATATACCCCAGGGTGCCGTGAGTGTTAAATGGAATGATGTACATATCATACCTAATACAGTGTATAATACCCTTGGGGTGCTTATTAAATGAACTGCCCTTAGCCCTCCAAAGTGTCAGTAGCTTCTATCTAACTGGTAGGAATCTAGCCCAGGTAGTACCCTATTAAATCCACAGAACAACTCTTTCACTTGCTCTATGCCAAATAATGTCATTAATTTCTTAAAAATTTCCACTTTTTTACTGCTATAATACTTGTCTATGATTGCAAAGTCAAAACTCTACCTAAATCACATTAGTAAGTGAAGCTGACTGCACTCAACTATGTAATCTGATTTGCTCTGTTTCCCTATATGATAACTGTGAACGCATCATACGAAGTCACATAATATTAAAATTCTATTTTAGAAGTTTTCCAATGAAGTTACAATTAAAATCGCTACGTGAGTTTGGACACCCTGGTGAGGAGGGGCACCTCAGGCAGCCTGGAGTATGAGTGCCTCGTCTAGAGAAGAGTGGCTGCCAAACCCAGGCAGCTATCGCCACGCGGGTGTACAGACCCGGAAGGATGGCACCTTCCTGTTTTTCAAGATAATCTGAATATTTGGATTTCAATGTAACATTTTCGTACCCATTAAATATTGAGGCCCAGTTTATCTCCCAAAGCCCCATGTGTGTGACTGCAGCACAAGGTTTTTCTGGTTTTCCCCCAAATTCTCAGACCATTCTTCTTTTCTTTCAGTCACTAAATGATGGTTTCATTGTTAACCAGTTTATATGGTTTCCTTAAGCAGCCTGATCCACTTTCACGGTTTTAAACTTTGCCTTTTACGCTGAAGATTCCTGTAATATCTGAGTCCTCTATGCTAACCTCATCTTACAATGACTCATTTTCCAACTATGTATTATTTGCTATCTCCATGTAAATTTCCCTCTAGTTTCTCAAAATCAGCATGAGCAGACTAACTTCATGAGCTTCCCTAAACTTCCTTCTAACTGAATTCCTTTCCTCCTGTGTGTTCCTATACCCTGTTTTCTTTCAAGTTAATGCCACAATCATTTGCTAGTAGTCAAACTACCTACAAGTCAGTCTAGGCCCCTTCTTCTCACTCACCACCATCTAGAATATTTCAGTCTAAATAATTGGGCCTCACGGGCACTGTTTCTGCCAGATACATTTTCTCTTCCACAGATCCAGAGACTCTGCCTTGGGCCTCACTTGATTCATTTCAATAGTCTCCTAACTGCGTTTTCTTGCTTTCAGCATCTCACTTCTTTCCAATCCATTCTGTACCACGTTACCACTGCCAGGAAGTCTAAAATGACATGACAGGGACTCTCTCCAGAATTCTTTGGAGACTTTCAATCAACTAAATTTACTGAAGTTCAGCAAAGCAAAGTTTGGTCAGTGACAACTAGATTAAAATAGGAAATTTCACTTCCAGGAAGTGAAGGGTTACTAGGGCAGAACACAGTGAGATCCTGTGAGATCCTTTCATAGAGTAGTTAATGATCAGAGCTAATGGGAAGTGGAGTTAGAGTCAATTTATTTCTTTTTTATAAAGTGTACTAAGTCATAGCCTAAATCCCACTTTCCTTATTAACATCCCTAACTAAAGGAATTATATTGAGCCAAAATCTCCTTTTTATCTTCATAAAAACAGTTGTATTTCATGTCAGATAACCCCACAGTTTCAAAGGGATGCTATGTAATTTAATCAAACTCTCTGTATAAGTTTTCCCTTCAAATGCTTATTGTTCAATTTTCTGCCTATTTTAGGGTTCGATAAACCCATCAGCCTTAAAATAAATGAGTTTTATGCAAGCAGTAAAACGGTTGTATTTCATGGCTCTGTTGACCTCAATGAAGTTTTCTAGCTTCATATGCTTTTATTTATTTTTGCCACAGGATTGCTTTGATTGAAGCAACCCCATTATCCATAATTTCTTATCACGTATTTCTTATCATAATTTCTTAGTGTAAGGTTTAGAAAATACTACTAGGGGCTTTCCTGTGTGAGGAAAACCCTCCACATTGTGTGACAATCTGGTTTTACAAGTTTCTTATCTCCTTTTCATTTGCTTAGTTGCTCCTCACCAGTGGCTTGCAATGTCACTCAAACCTTTTGAAAGAAATAAAAAGATTTTGCTCTGAAGTCTCTTTATCTGCAGTTGGTGGTGTGCTCTCCAAGCCACTGGTGATTTGTGACATCATTGAGTTCCCTTGGTACAGCCATAACCCACTCGCAAAAGTAACCTTGTGATTGGACCCCACTATGCTGCACAGTTCTCCAGCATTTTTCAACAACAATACTCTTTACTGTTCTAAAATTCTGACAATGTCAGGTAGAAATCTAAATTACTCACTTTGCTTATTGTCTTTTTTTTAACCAACATTAGGTATCAGTTTTTAAAATTTTTTAATTGCGTTTATTGATACATTTTAGATATACATGACTATAATCATCATAGGAAATTTGACCTGTACCTGATGTCTTGATTCTCCTTTTCTTCCCATTTCCCTCCTCTCCATTCAACCACTTTTCTCTTTCTTCTTCATAAAATCTTTGTTCCCATTTTTCCTTCTCTGTTTTTCCCTTTCCCTTTCTTCCTTTCCATGTAGACATTAAGATGGAGAAGCATAAAAGTAATAAAATATAAAACTCATTTTAATTCATAGTATCATAAATAATAAGCTACTTTTTTTCTTAAAATTTTTTCAGGAAAAACAACAACTAATTACAAATGGTAAAATAGAAGAAAGAAAATATAGGTAAACAGTCTATAGATTTAAAAATGTGTTCAATCTTATTTTAAAATAAAAGACCTTCAAAAAGTAATATTACATTATAAAAAGTGAGTCAGCTTTATGTACATGTCTGTTAAGTAAATTTTAAAGTTGTGCTGTTTAAAAAATAGACTATACAATCAAGTAAATTAGCAACTGTATAAAAAGTCCTAATATATAAAATGCCAAAAATATGAACAGGTAGTTGATAAAGAAGGGAGGAGAATGCTGCAAAATATTTGAAAATTACAATAAAAGACAGAAGCTACAATTTAATCCAATGTGTATAATTAACACAAACATACATATCCCATCAAATAAAGTCATCAAAATAGTGCATATTGCTGAGGGTGAGGTTGGAAAATGATGGAAGTATCTTGAGCTTGTACCCAGCACTGGTACCAGGTAGTCAAAACGTTTCAGAAGATTTATCCTGCAGAAAGTACAACTACAGTTTTGAATAAGTAGTTTATCGAAATATTCTAAAACAGTGAAGCCTTGATACTTCAAAGATAGCTAATAATATTGTTTATAATGTGTAATAAGAAGAAAAATTGAACAAATGATAAACTATCCATAAATTGAAAAGTAAAACAGCATATAACTATGAGTTCAAATTACTTAGAGAGTAAGTTAAAATGTGATACAAAAAAAGAAAGAAAATCTGCATATGTGGATATAACTCCCACTGTGGAAAACAAAATGTATAAAATAATAGTGTGAAGATAGGCAAAATAAGTGTAATTATTTTGAAGGAAGAGATTACAGATAACTTCTATTTTAAACATGATACTTGCCTATATTCTCCAACATTATTTTCAACACTCAACATTATTTTCTCATATTATATTGGTGTTTGGTTTTTGGTTTTGGTGCAGAGAGTCAAACTCACAACCTCACCAGGCAGATGCTGTGCAGCTGAACTACATCCCTGGCTCTTCTTGCATTATTTACTTTTAAATTTTATAAGTATATTTTTTGGGAAGTGGTCAGCAGCATGATCCAAAAACTAATGATTTTTGTTTTGTTTTGTTTTGTTTTTATGGGGGTTTGTTTGTTCATTTGTTTGTTTTATACTGGTAATGCATAATTGCCATTTTTTCAAAAGGTAGGATTTAACACCACTATTAGCAAAACATTTAGATATATATAAACAACTATTTTTTCTAAATTTGGGGAATTATAATTAACCCACTAGTTCGCTAAACTGTTGTGAGAAATGTAAGAACTTAGAGCTACGGTTTTTTGTGGCATTTGACCCTTCTGATCAGTGTTTACTGTTGGCAAAGTTCTTTGCAATGTTTAATTTCTTATTTATAATTCTAATATGCCATTTACACTGGAGACTAATTAATGTAGTGCTTTTGTGGCAAGGAGATGAAAGTGAGAAATTTGTGGTGGTCCAAAAGTTTTTAAATGGGTGGAAAAATAAATTTGGGACTTTGTCTTTAAAATGGAATTCAGGTCATATGATTAAGAGTTCACATAAGAATATCTATTTAACTATGTTTGGGACAGTTTATTTGATGTGAAACAAGATTAGAATTTTCTTCTTTTAGAAGGGGGGCAAGGGCCACAGGCTCCTTTCCATTTTTTAAGATCTCTGGATAAAGAAATTGTATCAAACCAAATCTTTTTTCATCTTCAAAACCATGGATATATTTGTTCCCCCTTGAGCCAAAATTTTGCAGCAATTGCCATGTTACTCAATGGTGCTTTCCTGGGCTTAGGGCATTATAGAAAAAGACAGCCATCATCCATTCAGTAGGTTGTGAGCTATGAATTTCTGCTCCACAGAGTCAGCACAGAAAGCTTCTCTGTGTGGAGCAGAAAGGCCCCTCTGCTCTGCCTCCCAGATAGCCACCTGTCACACCCCAAACTCAGTGACTTCAGATTGCACTCACCTCCATGCTACATGAAAATAGGCAAAGTTTTTATTGATCTCCTTTAAATTATCATTCTTCCTTTTGTTCTCCAGGATTCCCCTTTATGTCAATATTTGAGCCTCCTCCAAATAGGCTGCCTGTAAAACTTTTGTGTCAGCCACGGAGGGTAAATAAATCTGACTGATCCCCAAATAAAGCAAACAAACAGTTAAATTATCATGCTCCAAATTACAGTGTTCAAGCAGATCATGCTGGTCCTGATATTGGGTCAAACACGGTGGTAGTGGGAACCATGGAATCTACCAACCTGGAGTATCAGCTGTAAACCAGAGTCACCTTGACTGCTGGAAGGCAGGGGGTTAGGTGAACATAAGATGTGCAATGGACCTTTCCAAATTTTAAAGCTAAACTTCTGTTTTATTTTCTTTTGTACTTCATCACATTCTTTCTCATGCTCTTTTCATTCAAAGATTCAATCCCAAGACAGGATTATGATACTCCACCAGCTGTTGTGTCAGGTAGGAAAATTCTCATTCCTTTAAGACTTGATTGGAGGGGAGAGATGGAGGTTGCCTGGTTTTTGCCAAAACTCTTTAAAGCAGTGATTCTCAAAGCAGTGAGTTTGGGAAGTTTGAATTTTATTTCATCATGGGTATTGATGTTGCTTTTTAAATTAAAAAAAAAACTCCAAGACAGTTTGTCTATCAAAGATATACAAAAGATATAGTCTATATTCTGTGTATTGGTGATTCTCAATATTACATAAGGTCACCACCATTTCTGAAAAGTGGGATAAAGACATTGTACTTAGCAAAAGAGTTATGGATTAATAAAAATAGATTGAGAAGCACTGCTTTAGAGACAAGGAATAGTCTAAAGTTAAAAAAAATCATCCCATTTTGCTTACTTGGCACTCAGCATAGGGTCAGACATATAGTAGGTACTCAGTATATTTGTTGAATGAATTAAAACTTTAAATTTTTTCAAAAAATGACAATTTGCATGTCAAAAGTGAATCTACCAATATTATATTTGTACAACAAAGTGATTGAGGTTGCTTTGAGAATACATTAGGGTCTTCAGAATTTTAATTAGCAATATTTAAATTGTTTCCTAGAGTTCTGTGGTATACTTTGCAAACAGTGTATGTGTGTCAAGAGGTTGGGTTTTATTTTAAACTGCATAGACTTTGTGCATTCGTCTTTATTTGAAATTTTGATATCTTGTAAAGAGGAAAATGGGTACAAATGTTCATTTATGTTGATTTTGTTTAACTGAACTACTGGCAGTCTGAAGTGCTTTGAAATCATTGATCCTTTGACATATTAGATGACAAGAACATAAAATTCGAACTCAGAAGAATATTACAGAGAAAGAGCAAAAAAAAGAAAAGTCGAGAAATAGAGTAAAAGAGCCCACAAGACAGTTAAGCCTGGCAGCCAGACAGGGTTTTCCACGCAGAGAATATCATGTTCTTGGCATCTCTGCTTGCTTGATCCAGCAACCAAAGGGTAATCTTTGTTGAGTGTTCTATAGATTTGTTTAGTTATGTTCATGGCTGAATTCTTGGAATGTCCCCATTGAAAAACAATGGCTTAGCTTTCCACTGAAGTCATTTTGGTCTTTTAACGTTTATAAATTTTTGTTACTTAAAATGTCACATTCTGTCTCCAAAGTATATTTCCTATCATATCTGAATGTGCCATTTTCATTTATGATATGGGACACCTTGGTAAGAGACTGCCTTTGACTTGTATGGCTTCTATTTTGTTTACCATATCGCACTTTATTTAACTAAGAGCATCTATTCTTGATAACTTACCAGTGTTAATAATAATAGATGACACTATCAGGAACTTCAACCAGGTCTCCTTAGTTCACTCTTTCAAGAATATAATGCAAAAATCAAAGTACTTACTGTATACTGCTTGGGTCAAGTCCGACCAAATCAATTGAGGCAGAAACCATGACTAAAAATCGTAGCTCTGCAGTTTAATTTGATTTGATAGACCTTAGTCACTGAAAATTTTGGAGCAAAGAGATGATTTGATAAAAATAATAGTTTAAGAAATTTAATCTAATAGTTTTGTGTGTGCTTGATGAAAAAGATAAAAAAAATTGTATAGAAAAGTTAAAAGCCCAGAAATAACATATTTATGTAAAAAATTTGCTATCTTCCTACAAGTGGTGTACAAGGAAGGAACCAATACAGCGTTCATATGAAAAATAGTGTTCTGAGTTATTTTATAGTTATTCTCTCCTCATAAGATTGGTTTGGTGGCTTGACATATAATAACTTGTTTTTTTTGGTTTATCTCTAAATAGAAACAAACTTGCTTTTCTAAAATGTCTTTTAACTGACTGGTGGAATAACTTCAGAGACTTTGGAAAAATTGCATGTCCTTTGCCAAACCACACCAGAAAAATGAACTAGCTATTGTTATATCTCCTTCCAAGCTATCCCAAATGCCAACTCAAATAATCAATTATTTGCCAGTGTAGGAGCCAACCAGATTTGCTCTAGTTTACTAGAATGCAAGATATCTGCTTCATAATTTACAAGATATAACCCAAACAATATCATTCAGTAATATTTAAAACATTTATTGAGCAATTCCTGGACAATAGATACACTCTACTGATAGACATTCAAATTTGGCTTGAAAATAGATCCTTGGTAAACATATTGTGATCTAATTTAATGCTATTCATGATGTTCAACATATGAGATATAAAATTGAAATCTTCAAAAATAAAGTGAATTCTGAGCTGGAGTAGAAAGGAAAAAATCTGAGTATAACAATTAGACACCAGATGGAAAAGGTATATTAGGGAAAGAGTGAAAGATGTGCAAACTCTTAGAAATAGAAAAGAGTATGTGGGAAGTTAAATCTCAGCAAGTCAATTGATATCATGATGGTAAAGTCAAGTCAGTATAAACTGATTTGGGGTGGGAACACTTCCTTCTTTAAGTCATGTTTCAACTTGTTGCTCTACTTATTTAAATAATATATATTGGAAGCATTATATTATATGTGGATTATTGTGCTAAGTGCTAGGTTTGCAACTTTTTTCTAATGATTTTAGAAGTTCAGTATAAACAAATTACCATGACACGGTGGCATAAGTACTTCAATAATCATAATAGCTAAGTTTGTTCATTTGTAAATCAGATACCTAAGTAGAGAAACTACTTATGTGATGTACTAATTATGGAAAAATTGGAACATTATTTAACTTCTCTGTAGTTTAGATTACTTATCTGATAAAAAATCCTCATAAGTTTTTCCTAAGCATTGAGTTAGTTCAGGTGGGATGAGTTACAATACTTAAGGTGCTGAAACCAGATCCTGGCATAAAATTAGAGTTCAAATATTATTGAACTCTATTGAACTTACAACTATTGATATAAGCATTGTTACAGCACAAAGAAAGAATAACTAACTATCATGAGAGATGAGAGAAAGAGTCCTAGTAGAAGAATGTTCTAAACATAGGCATAAGAATACACGGGTATTAGCTAAGTTGAAAAGACTCTAGAGGAGAGAATTTATGACCAAGGAGGAAGAATGCTCAAAAGATTATTTGAACAAGGTATGTCAAATTGAGGGAGATGCAACTGATTAAAGAGGGCAAGGACAAGCACAGAAAGAAAGCAATAGGGAAATGAGCTTAAAAGTGAGATGACATGAAGCAACACCACCAAATATAGTACCTTACAGTCTGTCATGTTAATAGAAAAACATTAAAAAGTTTGATGTTGGAGAATGACATAATAACTCTGAGTATTAAGGGGAGAACACACTGGAGAGAGACATATCTAGAAAAAGGAAAAACTGAATCCAACAATCCAAAGAAGAAGTCACAATGGCTTGTACTCAAGTCATGGAAATGACAGTGGAAGGTTGGTAAATTCGTGACGTATTAATGAGGTATAACACAATGGCTGGGAAACAATTGAATCTCATGACAGACAGAGAGGAATTAAATCTGCCTCATAAATTTCTATCAGCTGAAAGGCCTGAGGTACCATTTGTCAGGATCTGAACCATAGAAAAGAAGATCAGATTTCTCCAGAAAAAGGCTGAATCCAGTCTCAAACATGTTGAGGTTGAGATACCTGTGATCCACAAAGTGAAAATGTTTGGATATGTGTGCCTGAGTTCAGATGACATTTCTTACCTAGGAGTTTCTGCAGACTTCATGATGGAATTAAGCTGTGAAATCCACAGAAAGTATGTATGATCTTAAAAATAAGTGTCAGAAAATCAAGTTTAAAATAAAGTTTGTCAATGGCACATAAGATATGTAAGAAAAAGCAAGAAGATGAGAAATAAAATACTGTTTCATGACAGGAATCCTGAAAATGATCATTGGACTTTGTTTTAGTTACTTTTCTTGTTGAGACAAAGTATTTGACATTCAAATTTGAAGGAGGAAAGGTTTATAGTAGCTCACGGTTTGTAGAGGTTTCAGCTCACAGTTGTCTGGCTCCAAGGCAGGGTGGCATAACAGAGGGGCTTGCAAGGTAGGCACCGAGCAGGAAGCAACAGGCAGCAAGCAAGGTCGCTCTTTCTGCCTCTTATATTTTATCCAGCCTACCCTTAAATTAAGGGTGGGGTACCCTTAATCCTACCCTAAACTATGCCAGAACCATGGGTGGAATAATTTAGTAATCACACATCCTTGATCCAAGCATCAGATATGCCAGATCCAACCACCTCCTGAAAGGCCCACCTATGTCTGCATGAGGCTTTGGGGTGACATTGAGATACAAGCCATAACATTTTATTAACAAAGACCACTAGCGAATGGGATGGTGCAATGTATGGTGAAAGTCAGCAACACTGAATGGCATATAAAGAAGTAGATATAGTAATTAGAGCTAACTAAAAGTATTTGGCTCTCAAGAGTAGAAAAGATGATAATGAAACAGAGACTAGAATTGACTGATTATTTTTTTAATGAGAAATATTGGCCATGATGGGAAAAAGGCAGGAAATATTTCTAAAGTTTAAAATTATAATTCAGTTTAATATTATAATTCAAAGTTGATGACTAATAGAACAAGGTCTTTATGGAAGCCCTGTATTTCCAGAATGTGAGTGAATGGGGGCTAGAAATAATGTATGTGCATGTAAATTTGTAAACATAAACATAGGCAGTTTTGGTGATTACCATTCTTTCTGGGATAAGATGGAATTTCAGTATTATTTAATTTGCATTTCTTTACTGGCCAGTGATGTTGAACATTTCTTCATGTATTGATTGGCCTTTGTTTTTCTGGAAGTGTCTATTAGTATTACTTGCCTACTTTTGAATGAGACTTTTATTGGGGGGGACCTAATTGTTTATGAGTTTTTTATGTATTCTAGGTATTAGTGCTTGGTCTCAGGAATAAATGGAAATTTTTTTTTCTGATTCTGTAGCTTACCTTTTCTCTCTGTTGGGTATTTCATTTGCTGTGCAGAGCTTTTTAATTAGATATGATCCCATTTGCTAACTCTTTGTACTGTTCCCTATGCAACCAGGGTTCTGCTCAGAAAGTCTTTGCCTACACTTTTGACTTCAAGAATTTGACCTCTTTTATCTGGCAGTAGATTGTTTCTGTTTTACCATTTAGATCTTTGATCCAATTTGATTTTAGTTTAGTATGTGGTAAAAGATACAGGTCCATATTCAATCTTCTGTGTGTGAATAGTCAGTTTTCTCAACCTCACTTATTAAACTATCTTTCCTCCAGTGTATATTCTTGGCTCCTTTGTAAAAATCATATAGTTGAATGTTCTTGGGGCTATTTCTGCATTTCCTCTTCTATTATATTGATCTTGCATATCCTTTTCTGTGTCACAACCATGTTTTATTTATGCAGCTTTGCATATAACTTCAAATCTGTGATTGTGATGCCTCCTGCTTCCCTTTAGTCACACTGGATTACTTTTGCTATTCTAAGTCTTTTCTGTTTTTATATGAATTTTAAGCTTGTTTTCTCTAGTTCTGCTGTTAGTATTTTGATTGCTTCAATCTGTGTATCAGTTTTACAATGTGTATTTTCTGGTATCTTCTATCTCTTTTTTCAAAGTACTGTACTTCTAATTGCTGAACTCTTTCACTTCCTTGGTTAGGTTAATTCTTTAAGTACTTAATTTTTCTTGACACTATTGTAGATTGTATTTTTTCCTAGTATTTCTGAGTAAGTTCATTATTGGTGTACAGAATTGCTATTGATTATTTTGCTGTTTTGTATCCTGCTACGTTGCTGAATTCAGTTATTAATTCTAGAGTTTTTTGTTGAATTTTTTTGAGTCTTCTCTATAGAGAATCACATCATCTTCAAGTAATGATGATTTGATTTCTCTCTTTCCTACACTTATCCTTTTTATTTGTTTTTCTTGCCTAATTTCTCTATCAAGAACCCAAATAATATCAAATGCTGTTAAGGCTGCAGGAAAAAAGAAAACTTCTACATTATTGATGAGAATGTAAACTAATACAACCATTATGAAATCAGTATAGAGATGCTTAAAAAAACCCCACTAAAACTAAAAATTATATTCATTCCAGCTAGTTCCCCTCAAGGTAGTCCCCAAAAGAATTAAAGGCATCATATTATAAGGACACATGCATATCTATGGTGATAGCAGCATGAAACCTGACAACTAAATATTGGAAGGAGCCTATAAATCTATCAACATATGAGTTAATAAAGAAAACCTGGCATGTAGAAACAATGGAGTACTACTCTGTGTAAAGAATGATACATCATTTAGGAAAGTGCATACACCTTAGGATCATATTATTAAGTAAACTAAATCAGACACACAACTTTAAATATCTCCTGGTTTCTCTTATACAAGAAAACCAAAATATAAATAAAGAATAAGTGGAAAATAGAAAAATAGGTCTTTATTAAATGGGAAGGGGATCAAGAAATAAAGGCAGGGAGGAGTTAACATGGTAAAAGAAGGAAATGAAAAGAGAATTAAGTTATGTTAAATACATGTACCAACTCCTTACAATAAATGTAAACATTGTGTACTGCAAATACATACTAATAAAAAACTAGAAATGGAAGAGGAAGTCCAGTTATTTTGCACATGATAAATACTTCTTTATGTGAACTATTAAGTGACATTGAGAGTGACTGGGAGATGCATAATTTGGCAAGGATTTAGGAAGAACAGATATTTGGAAAATTACAGTAAAGAGGCCATGGACCAACAGATAGAAAATTTAAAGGGCAGCACTGGGAATTCCTTTGAAGTTATAGACTATGAATTTTTCTGGTACTAGTCAATGAGGATGCTTTGTTTTTCTTGCTGATGTGATAAAGGGCTAAGAAGGCAGATGTATTAATCCCAGGTGAAGTAGCTGCGGAGAAGAGTGAGAAAATGGCACTGTGCATCCGTGGCAGTGGCAAGATAACTGAGTAGCAAACTGTGGTTTCAGGGGAAAATATGATGGAAAAGGAACGAAATAGAAAGAAAGCAGAAAACATGGAGACTACAGTTCTCAGAGAGCTGCATGGAGTAGTCAGAAGTGGAATACTTAGATTTAAAATTTTGACAAATGTGCTATTTCTGGGAAAATTTCAGGTGACCAGAGTACATGAGGTGACATGACAGAAGTCAAGGAAATCAAACAATATGGAAGTACAGCACTGCTACGTAACTGGGATATTTTTACTTGTGTGAGTTTTGTTTGGTTTGGTTTCACTTGAAGTTTGCTCTAGTTGGGTTATGCATGACTTCAGAAATGTTTTGTTTAGAGAAAGTCTAATATAAATCTTTAGGCTTTAACAGTGAGTATATTTTAAATATAAAAATAATCTGAGAAAAAAAGAAGAAGAGTATTGGTATTCAAAAGAAAGCCTGTGACCTGCCAGAAATGGCCAGCCTGTGATTTGTCACAACAGTGTCATCTATATTAGCCTAATTTTCAGCTATCCTTTTTCCAGCTCATTTCAAGAATAAAGGATAGAGGCTTTGAACTGCCCTGTAAATTTCTATGCAAAATTAGTAATCTGCTCTTCTTTTAATGTTACTTTTCCCCCAATGGTTATAACTCCTTAAAACATTGTCTTACTTTAAACAGGAGTAGGAAGAATAAGTAAACGAAGACTAAAATATCACTTTTATACATGGCTGAATTTTCTGAAGCACAGGTGAAAACTACAGATAACATGTCATCAACTTTTTATTTCAGTTTTCTTGGACTTAATTTCCTTGAAGGGCATCAGCATGAAATCAAGCTAAAGATTATTCCCAGAGAACAAAAGAAGAATACAAATCTATCATGCTCTTCTAAAAAGACTAGAGTTCAGAATTTGAATCAAGGTTTAAAAAAAAAAAAGAAAAGAAAAATCTAAAACAGAGCTAAAAAGTACAGCAAAAAGAACTATAGAAACTTCTGGAATATGTATTCACTCTCTGCCCTATCCTTCTACATACCTGCTAAAATAGTTCCAAACTGTAAACATTTCAGTGCACCTTGGTGGGTTTCACTAAAAATAATGTCATAATGTATCAGTCACATGTGAAGTTCTTATATGTCCAGTTTGTATTTACGGAGCTCCTCCTAGATGTACCTGTTCAGATTTATAAAGAAATCACTACTAAAACTACATGTGGTTTATTTGCAATTTTCATGACAGGACAGAAGTTTACATTGGAAAGTCCTACTAAGTTGGAACTGGTGATGCTCAGCCAAAGATTTGGTTGAAGTTCCTCTTTATATTGCTTCAACTGGGTGAAAGTTTCTTTCTCGAACTGCCCCATGTCATCAGGGAGTGAGGGGCAGTATTTGTACCACTTCAAAGAGCAAAGCCATTTTTAGCTCCAAGCAACATTTATTTTCATGGATACCAGGGGCAAATTACAAATGATTTCTGTCCTTAATTAAAAATTAGGTCATTAGTACCTTCAATTAGTAACAATTAGTTGGTAAATTGTATTTACTGTAAAAGACCTGACACAGGGTTAAACGTGTTCCCACATGAAAATCAGTTTCATTTCTTTCCTCTAACACTGTGCATTCACTTTGATTACAAAACTGCATTTCTTTAAATGTACTAATTAATTGAATTTTTTCTTTTCAATAAATTCTAATAAAGATGAATTTGTTCTACTTACTGATGCATGCAGCTATTTGCAGACCTCCTACGTGCTATAAGGATACAGGACCAGGTGCTGTAGACTGTAATCCTTGGCCTCGATGAACAGAGAATCCAGCAGAAGACAGGCTTATAAAGAATGATCGCTTAATGTGTGCCAGATATCATTAAGAAACTTGAGTTTGTATATGATATTTGTGCAAGTATTCAACACACTCATGTGCATACTAAGTTACTATGCTTTAGGTGATATGGTTACATTGTTCACTAAGTTATAAAAATGAAGGTTTTTCTGAAAAACCTTCTCCTGTAGGACTGTTTTTCTTTATTTATTCAAGTAATTTATCCTCAAGGGAGTTTAAGCAATTAGACTCCTCACAAACAAACATCATTCTTTTTTAACCCAGTTTCACCACTCCCAGGTGGGAGGATAGAAGGGAACAAAATCTTAAAGTTTATTTTATAATTCTCGAAACTTTTTCTGTAAAATTCCAGTAAGTAGATTTTTTGGACTTTGCAGGCTGTATAGAATATGTCTCAACTTTCCAACCTTGCCATTGTCTCATGCAAAAAGGACATAGTGACTGAGCATGAGAGGTTCCATTGAAGATTTATTTACAAAACAGGCAGCAAACTAGAATTGGTTTGTGAGCTATATAGAGCGTGCCCTCCTCTGCCCTATGGGGGCACATTTTCACAAATATCTCAAACCATATACTATTCACGAACATTTTTTCCTAAGATATATAGAGCGTCTTCTTTAAAATTAGCATTTTGGTGCTTTTTCATCTTATAAACAGCAGAGAAAATGTCAGAGAGTCAGAGGTGGTAGACACTGAATGACAGTTGACAGACATTTCTTAGTGTTTTAGTTTTCATAGCATGATTAATTGGAGTACTGATGTATTAAAACCCTGTATATGCATTTTTATTTTTTGCACTTTCATCATTTATTGGTCTCCAAGGACTTATTTTTATGTGCCAGCAATAAGAGAACATCAGCTGAGAAAGTCAGATACACATTCTGTTTAATGTCTTCTGATGTGATTTAGAATTCTGTACTTTTACAAATGGAGAGAAAAGGTGAGAAATACATCTTCCCAATGGATTTGCAGTAAACATACATTTTACTTGTTTGTGACACCATCTGGGGTGGTTTTGGTGTTGCTAATGTTGATGAGTGTCCAGTGAAGTCACTCTTGATGTAGCACTATGAGCCATTCCTTTTCCTCTGGGTGGTTCCTTCTGAGGGTGCAAAGGTTCCACTCTTTGTACCCTGAAGGGAAAGGAAGGCTTTTCCGGTTTTACCTGCATTTCATAGGAGTGGAGGGATGACTGTCCTCTGTGGCCAGGACAAACAAATTGCCACTAGATGATTGGATACCCACACCCAGTAGAAAGACATCGTCACAAAACTCTTGTCTTTATAGCCGACCCTTCAGTTACTGGTTCCAGTGGACTTAGAACACGCCTCAGCAGAAGCACCTGGTGTCACTTAATACTTTAGTCACCTACAAAAGGGCAGAGGCCGTATAAAGGCAACAGAAAAAGAAGGCACTTTCAAGTACCAATGGAATTTAAAGTAAGCTAATTGCGTGTGATGTGTGTGAATCAGTACATCTGCTACTGAACACACATGGTTCCTGTAGCAGGCAACAGCAGTGTGGGCCCTTGAGGCCCCTGTCAGAGCTCCAGCCATGAATTGACTATGATTCACCGCTTGCTCGCCAGAGGCGTGCTTGAGACATCTGACACTGGAGCAACACTGCCCAACAGTTATGTTAGCATTTCTCTAGACTGTATGTTAAACTAGTCTATCAGAAAGCAAAATACTGGAACCATATGATTGTATGTCCCTGTAGAAACACTTTCTCTAAGTTAAAATTTAGTGGTTTAACCCTTTCCTTCTTGTAGTGATATATGATACAGACATTTAGAAAATATTGCTGGCTCTTTTAAAATGCTACAATGGATATAATTGTCCATTATTTTACATCCAGTGTTCCTTATGTAACAACACAAATGATGAATTGCTCTCCAAGTTCAGTTTCTCAGCACACATCTCTCACTCTATGAACCAGTGTGCTTTCTTTGAACATAAAGTGTGCAATAAAGTACAGGATATTTTGCTTTGGCTTGGCCGTTAGGACATTTGGAATTGGATGGGGTGTATGGCATGTTTTCCTCATTGTTCTCAGTTGTTTGTGGATTTTCTGTGCTTTTAATTGCACTTCTTACAATAGTGCTTAATTTGCAAGCCCTTCACAGATTCAAGTTGGAGATATAAGTCTCCAATTCCTGGTAAACACATAAATGAAGAAATTCCATTGGGGTTAAGGGAAGTTTGTGTGCTATCAATTCCTAGTGAAAAGGTGAAGTGAAAGATATTTTTGATTGTGTGTTGATCTTATCTGAAAATGCACCAGAAACCACTGTTTTTATTCCTTTGCATACATGCAGCTCTAAATAGGAAAAGGTATGGGCTAAAAAAGAAAAATAGCTTTTAGAGTTTA
Organism: Hydrochoerus hydrochaeris; assembly: GCA_004027455.1. Lineage (NCBI taxonomy): Eukaryota > Metazoa > Chordata > Mammalia > Rodentia > Hydrochaeridae > Hydrochoerus > Hydrochoerus hydrochaeris. The sequence continues at coordinate 426,833 of PVLA01000410.1, forward strand.
AATGTATGTGATTCTTGGATTCACTATTTAATAGTCATTTAACAATGAGAACTTCTTAAATTTTCTGAAGCTTCTTTTTCTAAAGTAGAATTAATAATACCTCTTTATCAGTGCACAATAATAGTATGAGGATTAATTGGGTTAACATCCAAAGAACCTAACAAGTACCTGACTCCTCTTAAATTTTAAATAATTGACACATCTTTTCTCCACAATTAGGGCAGCATGTTAGGATTTTTTGATGTATCATTACCTCACATTTGCTTTCATAGATCAAAACTTTAAAACATAGTAATTTAAAGTGGAGTTTTAACATCTAAAAAATAGAAGATACATCTTCCAAATTGGCTGAATGTGATATTATTAGCTGAATAAAAGTAATATATACAAATGTCTTTTAGTAACATGAAACATAATGTACAGCATGGCAAGTAAAGGTGACAAAAATTAAAAATCATTATGACCTTGAGTCCAGAAACATACCCATGAAAAGAATCTAAAAAGCAATACAAGTAATTATTCTCATAGGTTTACAATTCCTGCTTTGTAGAGTGTGTTAAATGTTGCTTTCTAGCCTACATAATTTGCTAACATTTTAAAAGCATTCTTTGCATTTGCATAATTTTAAATTATATGTATATAAGAGGAAAACATGGCTGTATTAACATGAAGATAAATATAAATATACTGACAACTGTGATTCCATTGGTGACAGATAACATAGGTGACCTCTAAAACTCTCTTCTGATTTTCATAATTTTCATATTAAATAAAATTTCAAATGAGTTAATCTGTTCCTCGTTGCAACACTTGGAATAAATAAGATTCCCTGTCTATTGTGGTTTATGGAAATTACATAACACACTTGAAATTGAGATCATATGCAATATACTTTATATACTTTTATTGAGTCTAAATTCTCAATACATATATATATTATTTTATATGCATTTTTTTCAGTTTTCTGTCTAAAACAAAATCTCCCACTGTTGGAGACAATTTATTTCCTCAAGCTGTATATCACAAAATATATATACCTACCCGAATCCAGCAGAAATAATTTTAAAGTTTGTTTGCCACCAAGATGCTGTTTATTCTACCTTCTTTTCTATGATCTTTATTCACTTTGATATGTGCAATAAATCACACACAGTGCACTATTTCTTATCAGGCCTATCTTTTTTCACTTATTTGAACACTGTGCTTTTACACATTCAAGTGATTTTCCTTTGATTAAATATTGATGGAAAAGCCATCAACTAACTGACCTCAGTACTACATATCAAAACTGTAATTCCATCACATTGTTTCTTTAAAGTGGAAATAAAAAATTTAAAAATATTTTAAATCAATGCTGCCCTTTGATTTACATGGAATGAACATATTTCAGTTGGCAGAAAAACAACATTGGTTTCAGAATGATGGGTCGCAGGTTCCTATAAGTTGTACATTATTTTTTGTGCCTTCTTTGAGTCCAACACTCTATCTAAGAGACTGGAAAAGCACAGGACTCAAGATTCAGGAAATGTGAATTTTAGTCATAAATCACAGTTATTTCAGCAAGTTAAACATTCAGAGTAAAAAAAAAAAAATCGTTGACATACTTGAGATTCTTGTTCTAGAAGGTTAATGCCTACAAACCCAAAAAGATGGGAGACCAACTAGAGTCAAACAGTTTGTTCACTAGCTTCCTTAAATAAGGAAGAATTACACCAGTGGAGCAACTCAGAGGAATAAATTTGAGCTCTTATCATGACACTTGTACTTGTGCCCGATGACTCTGGGAAGGACATAAGGAAGTGGTAACATGCTCCATATTGGCTACTTTCAGGAAAGGAAGGAAAATTAGACAACTTCATACCTTGATAAAGTGTTGTCTAGTAAATGGGACAGATAAAGCAGACAAGCTGGTGTTGTCATAAAAGAGAGCAGTCATTAATGTCAGAAGAAGGTGAGGTGCAATTTGCTTTTAGAATTTTAGAAAGTCTTTTCCTCTGTCTTTTCTCCCCTATGGTCACTAAATGGCCTTGTCTGATAATTGTAAACCTTTGAAAATTAATTAGGAAGAGTATGGCCTTGCAAAGAGCTACCAGTGAATTAGTGGTTATTTTAAAGATTTCCATGGATTCTTTCCTTATCTCAAAGACAATTATAGATGCCTGGCAAAAATACAACAAAACACTGAATGGCCTTGATAAATGTAAGTATAAACATGAGATAGGCCAAAATGGTGTTTTATTCATACAGCCAGTGACAGTATATGGAAGGTGCCAAGAATGCAAGGGTGAATTTACACATATGAAGAATACACTATGTTCCAGTAATAAACTAGTGCTTTGTGTGGGTTGGTTTGTAATATTTAATTGACACCAAGATTCAATAAGAGAGTTTATGTGTCCTTTACAAATTGTGTGTTTGTGTGTCTGTGTGTGTGTATGTGCTTGCCCCTTACTCATATTTATGCTCCTTTAGTAATTTTTAATGTTTTAACTTTCTTAAATTCTAAACATGAGTTCTACCTGTTAGGTTCAGAATATGACAGTCTCATTTTAGATGAAACCATGTTGCATCTGATTTTTGCATGTTTACTTTCCACTTCAGATATCTGCTTTCTTATTCTTTCTGTCTGTCTAGCCTCCAGTTTTGTTGATCCATAGCCCTCTTAATGTCAGTGCTAACCCTTTTATGTTATTGATTTCATTTGCCATAACCTGTTTTAATGGTTTGGAGCATTAATTAGCCTTTCCATACACACCCAACTCCATAAATAGTTAGGACTTTTTCTCTACTCAATAAAATGTGTAAATGCTTTCTGTCTTGTGTTTCTCAGATACTGTTCTCAGGACATTTTGCATTGCTTCATCTAGAGGACAGTTATAAGCAAATCAAAACAGAACAATGTAAGCAACACAGCACTTCACAACAAGACAATTGGATATTAACAGTAGCTATCATAATGTCTCTTTCTTTGAAGTAGCTGAGCTTAGCTTTACACACAATAATGCCAAACATAACAAAGTAGAATAAACAACTCAAGAGAATGGAAGTATTCCAAGACATTCTGAACCATATAACCAAAGATGAACAATGGCTGCTATATTATCTCATTTTTCATAAAAATTTTGTTTATATTATCATACATATTAAAATCCAATAAGACACAATGTGATATAACCAATGGTAATAGAAAAACAAGAGCATGGTAGGACTTCAGAGCAAGATGATATTAAATCAACAATGGCTGCCATATTGTCTTGTCTTCAAAATAACTATTCATATGATCACATATATTAAGATCAAACCAGACAGAAGAAAACCATTCCAAACAATGTATGAAAATATAAGACATCAGAGCAGTATAATGGTGAACCATGATTTCCATAAAATCTTCTGTACTCTTACCATTTCTTACACTAGGGAGATTATATGGTATTTACACATGTGAGTTTGATTTATTTCACTTATGAGTATGGACCCAAGTTGCATCCATTTATTTATAAATATCTCAATGTGATCATTCTTTATAGCTGAGTAGTACTCCATTGTATAAAAGTACCACAATGTTTTTATCCATTCCTTGGTTGATGGGCACTTAGGTTGTTTCCAAGATCTGGCTATTACAAATTGTGCCGCTATAAACATGGGTGCACATATATCACTGTGGTAAGATGTTTTCAGATCTTCTGGGACTATGTCTAAGAGTGGAATAGCTGGGTCATATGGGACTTCCAACCCCAGCTTTTTGAGGAACCTCCAGACTGACCTCCACAGTGGTTGCACCAGTCTGCACTTCCACCAATGGTGCAGAAGAGTTCCTTTTTCCCCACAGCCTCTCTGGCATTTGTTGTTGGTAGTTTTGTTGATCCTGGCCATTCTTTCTGGAGTGAGATGGTATCTCCGTGTGGTTTTAATTTTATGCCAATGTTTCTAACTACCTCCTTCATGATCCTCATCCACTCATAACACCCTTCTCCTGGCTTGTTGTTAGTTCAAACTTCATTTTTACCATTTTAGTTTCATAATCTTTCATCTCGATCCAGTCTCTTTTGTAGACTTCCTTAGAATTTGAGAAAACCTCTGCAAGCATGACTTCTCTAAGCTATTTAAAATTAATTGTCGCTGTGAGTTTAAGATTGTTATGGTATTTGCAGTGACTTGGGCTACTGCTCCTCTTTGTAGCTGAGAATCATGACAATATTTAATTGAGCTTAGAATACAGTAGAAAATCTCCCATCAGTTGATAAATGATTTTCTTCCAGTCAGGTGTGCTTTCAAGCTCAGAAATGATATACAGCACTCTACCCCACATACGGTCTTCTTTTTTCTTGTAGATTTTGTTTTCACAATATTCTCGAATCTGTTTTTCTCATTCTACTCTTGTGCTGGTACAGGCTAGGTCCTTGTATACATTTTAATTTTTTTAATCATAGTGTGTTTCTAGTGTCGACTCCTGTCTGTTCTCTTTCTTGTTCACTCTTCACACAAATTCCTGAATCTATTTTAGATTAGCACTTTTTAAAGTTTTATATGCAAGGATACTATCCTAATCTAGTACTAGGACTTACTTAAAATTATTCCTACTATTTCATTATTGCCAGAAAACAGGGTACAGATAAGATTTATGAATCTAAAGTCATCTTTTTCTAATAGCAACCCTTAAACTTATACCCAGTATATATTAGAAATATACATATATGGTGAGTTTAAAAAAATTGTTCTTCAGTGGTATTGGTATTGAGATTATGTCATAAAGTAGAACCACAATCTATAGTGTGGTTGTCATTTAGTTCTGTGTAAGATCAGACATAAATTTTTTCTAAAAAGGACATTGTCTCTCCTGCAGCTGTTGGAGTGTGACTGTAGGTCTTCTCAAATTCTCTTCAGCTTCTTCAGTTTGAGACAATTCAGTGCCAGTTTCATCTGATGGATAAAACATACAGCTCTATGTGACCAGCAGCAAAGAAAGCTGCATTCCAGGTACTCATCAAAAAAATACAACAATCCCAGGGTATCTGCAGCACATACCTTGCAGAACCTTGGCCAAGAGAGAAATAATATTTTTGGAAGAACTGTTTGGATATTACATAGTTTGTGTACTCTTTTGGCTATTCTAAATTGTATACCTCAATTAAGCTGAGAGAGCTGTTTTACCTGGATGACTACATCCCACTGGTCGTCTGAAAAATAGCTTTGTGTGAGGTACAGCTTGGCACAATACCATTCCATTCTGTTTGAAGGGCACCATAATGAATAGGCCTTGGAAACTTGCTTTCCTTATTTTAAAGCTGCGTTCATGATACTAGAGTGTGTCTGCTCCTTTCAGACTCACACAGGAAACATTTCTCTTGCCACCATATTGAAAATCATTCTCTGCACCTGATTTCTTTTTTTACCTAATGGACACAGTGGACTTATCGAAAGCATAGATATTTTCCTCTGATAAACTTCTACTTCATTTTGTTTTAATTAAGCTTGATTTATTACTCTGCTTTATCTTTCTTTCTCTTTGCCTCATTTTCCTCACTTACTCGACACTACAATATTATATGTAACTTTAGAACCTTGCTTAAATCCTTCCGGGAAGCAAGGTGAACACCCCAAATAAATCCAGAAAACACACAGACTCTGAGTGTCTTATGTTTCCAGTACTGAACCACAACTCAGGGCTGCAGAAATGAAAGATTCATTAGACTCACATTTGTGGCCTGTGCAGGGGAACCCTCAAGCAACTTTCCACACGGATTTGCTTCCACTCCCCCTGCACGACTCTCTGTTTTCACTGCTCATGAAATGACCAGAATGTGTTTGCTGCTGTCACGTTCTTTCCTGCTTTCACTCATCCTGACTTCACCTGGAATATCTTCCTTGCCACACCTGCAATTTCTGCTACTGCTGCCTTTTGCATTCCCAACATTTTATTAGTTCCCAGTCTCTGCCTGAATTTTAGTCAGATGTGCTATCATTTTACTTTGGAAACTCTCAGACACCTCTGTTAATACCTGATGTAGTCTGTCTCATGCTATAAATATTTTTAAATCACTTACTAACTTCCCTTACTCCTTCTTACATTTGGGTTCTTTCAGATATAAAGAAAAGAATAGTCTAGTCCTGGTTTATTCCTTATAGCACTAATGCTCAAACATTTTAAAATACATTTATCAGGCCCTATTAATTTTACAAAATACTGGATTTTAATGTATTATTTTTATAGATGCATATAACACGTTTTGACCACATCTATCCTCCTATGACTCTCCCTTACACCACTCTTCCCACTACCCCTAATCCCTGCCCTTCTCTCAATTGTCTACTTTCATGCCATCTCCCCCCAACTCCTGCCCCAGATTCCACAAGTTAGGGAAGACAGGCAGTGCTTGTATTTCTGAATCTAGTTTATTTTTGTTAACATAATGATCTCCAGTTCTATCCATTGTTCTGCAAATGACATGATTTTATTCTTTACCGTTGAATAATGCTCCTTTGTGTTTATACGCTACTTTGCTTTATCCATTCATCCATTGATGGGAACCGAGGCTGGTTCAGTCAGTGCCTTAGCTTTCGTGCCACAATAAGTGTGGCTATGCCAGAATCCTTGTAGCATGCTGACTTTAATTCATCTGAGGAAACACCAAGGGGTGTTGACCCACATCATATGGTAGTTCTAGTTTAATTTTTGAGGAACCTCCTTACATAGTGGCTTTCCTAATTTACTTTCCAACAACAGTGGAAAGTTTTCTGTTACCCTATGTGTGCATGTATTGTTTTTGTGTTACTGATGATAGCTATTCTGACTAGGATGAGGTAGAATCTTAGTATAGTTTTGATTTGCATTTTCCTAATGACTAAAAATTTTTTTCATATAAAGTACCTATAAGCCATTTGTACTTCTTTTTAAAAGTATCTATTCAATCCATTTGCCCATTTATTGATTGGGATATTTATACTTTGGATGTCAAGAGTTTTAAATTTTTTTTTTAGATATTAAAGAAATTAAACCTCTGGCAGAAAAAATAATTGGCAAATACTTTCTTCAATTGTGTAGGCATCTTTTCACTTTGGTGATTATTTTCCTTGCTGTGAAAAAACATTTTAATTTGATGGATTTCCATTGATCCCTGCTTTATTTCTTCTATTGGAGTCCTATTCAGGAAATTTTTGTTTGTAGCTGTGATTTCAAGTGTTTATCCTGTTTTTGTTTGTTTGTTTGTTTGTTTGTTTTTCCTAGCATTTTTGAAAAGGTTTCACACTCGGTCCTTCATCTATTTTGCATTTTTTTTTTTTTTTTGTACAAAATGAGAGAAGCGGATGTGTTTGCAGCCTCCTACACATGATTATCTAGTTTTCCCTTATTTGGTATGATATTGTAAAGCTCAAATTATTAATGAAAATAAAATACTCATTGACTCTTTAGAAGACTTCAGTGTTGAGATTTCTTTCAAATAAGTGCAGAAGACAAAAAGTAGAAAAAGTAACTACCCTAGTCTGGTATGTATGTTTTCTCTAACAGACTTAAAATTCAAAAATTTCTCCTGAAAAATTACTGTAGACAGCTGTAACCTCTTGACAGAAATAGCATGACATCCATCTAACTAGCATTGCTGCTTCAAGGTTCATCCTACCTCTGGTCATTCTCTTGCAGTCCCATAGTTATCCGAAAACAAACACGACCTACATCACATTCCCCCACAAAATTCAAAACATAACTCTCAGCACTTAGATGGCAAAGGCCTTCGTGAGGCTGATGACTACTTCTTCTAATCCATCTCTCACTACTTCTGTGTTCCAGGGATAATTCCCTGCCCTCACTTTCCGGAATGAACTCAGCCTCTAGTGTCTTTAAATATGAAAATATGAACAATACCTCTTCCTACAGTGTTGCTCCCACAGCTGTTTAACTTGCTAGTACTGTACTGCCTTGTTTGCATGGTCTGGTGTTTCCTTTTCCTCTGAAGCTTCCTTTATCCTTCTCTCTTGTAGAACTGGCATGGTTTTCCTTTTTTGTTAGGTCCATGAGAGTATCTTCATCATGACATTTGAAGTACTGAATCACCATGTTCAGTTTACTTATCTTTCTTTTTGTGTAAAGGCAAGACCATAGCTCGTTTGGTTCAGGGACTGAGTCATATTTACCTTATTTCTCCATAACCTGGTAGGATCTGACCCATGATAGATGTTTGATAAATAATTATTTATTGAATAGATGATACCCATCTGTAAGAATACTGACTGCTACTTGTATTTTCTGACTAAGTCTAACCTTCATCTCAAAAAACTTAAAAGTTCAAAGTAGGAAACAAGATTCAAGAATGTTTCAAAAGGTTTAGAAATTTTAATGAATAAGTACAATAAACTTTCTTAAGGAGACATGAAAAAATCTTTCATGAACTGTTAGCACTGTAAAGAATTTGGAGACAGTGGAATTATGGGGAAATGAACCTTACTAAGGTAATTTAAAATATTGGTGAGAAACCTCAATGTGTCTGTTAGAAATATGATTGCTCTTCAGCACTGAAACTTATGGGAAAGGTTGCATTTTGTTAATTATTTTCTCTAGATAGTTATCATAGTCATCTAGCTTACCAGCATCAGTATAATTGATTTCCCAGTGTGACCTTCTGAAAGCAGTATTAACCCTCTTTGTTTCTTTCGTCCTTCCCATGAGCATGGTTGCAAATGCATCTTGATTCCAATGATTTTTGATCTTCCAATGATCTTTGCTTCGTCTTTTTTATTAATCCTGGAATAGCCTGTGGCACACCATTTACAGACTCTCTGAGAGACATGCATCCAGGTGCCTCACTGTGGGATCACTGTGAGTGACAACCAGGACATGTAATGGCTCTTAGCTCTTTTTCATTCACAAAATAGAAAATCACCATCCCAAATCTGTTAGGGATGCACGATTACACTGAAAGCTTACTGAAGAAAAGCAACCAGTCAGTGGAAATATTGCTAGTTTTCCTTAAATAGGATTTTCTGCCATGATCAAATAAGACAGCCTTTCATCTAGCAGGAAAGTTACGCCTTTCTCCCTCTTTCTCTTTTGCATTTGTTTCATCCTAATTTAACCTGACAGTCCATAAGGAATTTAGCTAATGTTTTCTAAATGACATTGAAAAGTCTTGCAGATTAATAGCATTCATAATGATAAAATATCAATTAGCCTTCCACAAGCCTTTCTTGTTTATATTGCCTGTGGTTTTTAGTATTTTAAATTCCTACTCTCAAAGAGATATTTTCCTTTTAATTTTTCGTATTGTAAAACTACTTATAAATGTAAGCAACCATCCTGCTTTTTTTTCTAATCTTTCAGCATACATACAAATCAAATACCATTGTCATTTTGATCCCTTCGGGAAAGTATGATTGTTACTCTTGAATGTGACCAGTTCTTGCAAATTCTAGTTGTTGTTTTTTTTTAATCACCTAAACTCAAGGGAATTATTTTGCTTGTGGCTTATACTTTGTAGTGTCTGATGGCTTCAAGAGTCTACCGCTCATACCATTCAGCCCTCAGTTTCATACGGAGAATTAAGTCCATATGATGCCAGTCTATAGTTCATATAAAGCCCAGTTCCTAAAACAGTTTTCCTTAGGAATCTCATCCAAGACTTGAACACCATTATTTTATTCAACTAAAGAAAATCCCACCAAGGCTGCTCGGTGTGCATGCTGCCAAAGAATGAATGGAGCCTTGAAGATGATGAGCTTTTACGCCCTACTCTCCAGTACACTCTTTGTGTGGCCTCTCTGGAGCTACCTTCTCATCAGTAAATGGAGAGAACAGTAGTGCTCAACAAAGATACGCTATGATAGGGGAAATATTAGAATGGTCTAAAGAGACACTCATTCCTCCTCACTTTCCAGGAGTCCAAGTTTATAAGTTCATGTTTTCAATTCTCCATTTGTTCTCAAAATTTGGTCCTAGTGTAGGAGTATTTACATCTCCTGAGAATTTGTTAAGAGTATAATTTTTTTTATGTCCCACCTTAGTCATAATGAATCCAAAATGGGTTAAGCCCAATAATCTTTTTATAAAAGCCCTCCACGTATTTCATGTGCATACTTAAATTTGAAAAACACTATTTTAAAATGAACAATCAATCACAATTCTGCATGTTAGTGAGGAGAGGATTAAATAATTTAAACAATGGAAGAGAATTAAACTGATGGTGGAATAACAGTTGTAGAATGTAAATTATACTCTATTATTTAAACTCTATCCCTGTCTCGGGACTTCTATTACATTTTACTATTTTGTAATTCTAAAGATCAACAGAATTTGCCTAAGTTTAGAAATAAGGACAATATTGAGTTCTTTGAGGAAAAATCAGTAAATTTGCATTTGAATTTATGTATTATTTTCAAACCTAGCAGTACAAAATGGTGTGTTGAGAAAATCCTAGGAAAGAAGTTAAGTTTAGTCAACACACTGTTATAGTGCGTGCATCCACAGGGGAATGGTTAGTTATTAGGGTGCTAGCACTGTAGAGGCCCAAAACCAAAATGAGAGCTCAGTCAGGTTTCCTGTTTAGAAAGGTGTGAACCGTCATTGTTTACAAATACAACTGTAGTAATGTGAGAGCAGGAAGCACCTTCTGTCTTTTTCCATAGTTATATTAGAGATAATATTATACTTTTAAGTTAAAACTATATTTTTAAAATGGGTTCTCTGTCTCTCTCTCTTTCTCTCTACATGTTAATCATGCCATGTCCATAAGCTTTTGCTACCCTTACATTCTTTTAAACGTGTAGCAATTAGCACAGTAACTAAATTTGTCCTTTTCACTTGTATCAATAATAGCTAAGAGAATCACATTGTATTTGGATATTGGGTTTTCTATAACTGACAGCATCTAATCCTGATCACTCGCAGTTTGTATTTGTAAGGTTTATAAAACTAAAAACAAGACTCTCAACTGAGTCATCAGTTTCACTCCAACCTGATTTTCTCTGTGTACAGATTCACAACTCGTTGATAAATATAACAATTGAACTTACTTTTCTCTCAGTGCCTTCAGAATGCGTCTTTGGTAGCAGAAAGAAACTTCATCATGTGTGTTTCTTTCTCTGCTATGTACCTCACAATTGGTTGTAGTCTGTTATGAAGATTTTTTTTGGTTTGTTTAATTTGGCTTTCGTGGTGATAATTTGAGATGAATCTATAGGAAAAAATCACTGAAATTCGAAATACTCAACACTAATTAATCTTTGAAACTTGGTGGATCATTTGTTCATACAGATTTACTTAGGGAACATAAGCCATTTTCCAAACTTTCCCTAGGGTAGCAAATCTAGAATTTTGCAGCATATTAAAATCACCAGAATGGCATGAAATATCCAAAGTCCAAGGTATTCTTTGAACAATTATATTAGAATATCTCTGGCACCTCCCAGTAAAGTATATTTGTCTTCTTTGAAAGACAAAAGAATCACAGTAAATATTTACACATAAAGATACTGAGTGGTCCTGCAGGGGGAAAATCCATTAGATGCAAAGACTGAAGGATGAAAAGAGAAAAACTAAATAAAACTTTCTTGCCTTGGTTTGTAACACCGTTACTCAATTTTGTGCATTCAGAGATATTTTTGTATGTAGAACACTTACTTTTTAAAAAGCCCTGGGACACTTCTTCTATGAAATGTAATTCAGGGGCTGGGGATTTAGCTCAGTGGCTTAAGTGCCTGCCTTGCAAGTACAAGGTCATGAGTTCGATCTCCAGTACTCAAAAAAAAAAAAAAAAAAAAAAGAAATGAAATTCAGAAGATCCTGATTGAAAGGAAACTTACAGTAGGAGTCTTTTCTTGAACTCTCAGATTCACCATACTCTCATGTAACATTTTGTTTTTAAAGTCACTTGTGAAGTTCAGCTCAAGGCTTCAGAAGTTAGGAAAACTAACAGAAATAGAGTATTGAATCACAAGTATCATAGGAAATATAGTTGAGGAAAGTCAGTCTTGTAAAATTAGCAAAACAACAGACTTAAGGGAATAGTGCTTAGTGCAATTCAACATTGAATAATGCTGAAACGATCTGGGATATCCAATCCGGGAAAACAGTGGAGTGAGCTGATAGCAGAAATAGAATGGCAGGATGTAGTGGTTAGGTGGAGTAGTTAGAAGCATGCACAGGGTCAGTGCAGACTGTTGATCAGTTTGGCACTGCCTAATATACTTTCCTTACTGTATACATCTTCCATTTCATAGTCTCTGCCTCAACCCTTTTAAAACTTAGTTTAGAACTTTATACTTCTGGGGCCTATCTAATCAGTTATTGTCTTTCGTATAGATTAAAGCTCATCTATAATCTTTTCTCAGGATTTGCTCTATTTCTTGGCAGACAATTATACCACAAAATATCAGTTTCTTGGTGTTTAACTTTCATACTAATGATGGAATTAGGCTGCTTGAATTTATAATTATTAGATACAGAGTGATGGTGGTCATTCTCTATGTGGGCTTTTGAAGAGATCTCAAAATATTCTGCTTAGGCTCCCTGTAAATAATAGTGAAATATTTTAAATAATTAGACAAATTAGGTTCAAATAAAGGATTAAAGTGGTGATCAACTATCAACACTGAAGAAATTTCCCTTGGCAGAAGTTTTTTTGACAGGATAAGAGAACAATAGGCCAGACTCAGACGCCTGTCTCAGCTGATGAATTTTTGGCCCATTCTATCAGAGAAGATAATATTGTATATTTCTTTTACACTCATTTTCGTTTTCCTAATTTCCTCTTGCAAGTTTGTAGAGCTTCCCAAACTCCAAAGAACCATCATACACCATGTTCACATGGTCTAATTGATGGATTTATGCACCTGAAAAGAGAAAGGAAAGCCTGATAAAAAAAGGTATCAGTAAATGTTCTTATTGGACACATATATGTATTTAACTTTTGGAGGACATGATGGGCATTTTTATGTGTTCTTTATATCCCACGTTGTGTTAGTTAAGAACAAAATTCATTTCCTTTCAAATTTTCTCACATTGGAATCACATTAATGAAGACTTGGAATATTTCACTCTCAGATATACAGTGGTTGTATAAGTGATTTTAAATTGGATAGAAACCTGCATATTTGTCCCTAAATTGCTGTTTTTCAGTTTCACCATTGTGCCCTAACACCACTCTTCCCTCTTTCCACTGGTGAAGTTTTCTGCCTTTCTCAGACATAGAGTTTTTGATATCCACTCCCTGCACCTTTATAACTATGTCTTTATGCAGGTTGACTATCTGTCACATACCTTTAAGGTCACATTGTCTATCCTAAGTGTTTTATAATATAATTTCCAACAAAATATAAACATTGCCAGCCTAAAGTAATTTCTTGTGTTTATTATTTTCTTAATATAAACTAATTCTATGCTAAGAGATTTGTATGTATTATTTCATGAATATTTCTCAATAAGGATTTTTAAATGTAAATGTTTGACTCTACTGTACAACAGGAAAATGAAAGTTTAGGGAGATAAACCCATGTCTCTTCTTATCCATCATGCTAAACAACTCAAAGTAGACCTATTTCTCTCAATATTTATTTGTTGGTGTAATTATTCCAAACTTTTTTCACATTGCTTTGACTATATCAAATAAAACATTACTTTTGAACCTCTCTTCTTATGTACATAATAATTGCTTTGAAAAAACGTACAATATCTTTGCAATTTTATATCATCTCTCTTAAAGTGGGAGATTCTGTTATATGTATCAACAGTTGTTCCCCCAAAACCAGTTTCTGTTTTTGACCTTTTTTTTTCTTCTAAAATACTTGAATATCGCTCAAGCATACCATCTTCAATATTAATTTATTTGAACTTAAAGTACAACATTGGAGAAGTTTATATTAATGACCTTCAAAGTAATGTGATAGACTATCAATCAACTCGAAATCAATGTATTGTCAAGCATAGATGTTTGAAAATGAAGCAAACAATATGTTCATAAATTCAGAGTATTTCCAGTCAGGTATGGAGTTGCATGCTTATAATCCCAGCACTTGGGAGGCTGAGGCAGGAAGATTGCTGTGAGTTCGAGGCCAGCCTGAACTACAAATTGAGTTCAAGGGCAGCCTGAACTGCATAGTGAAATCCTGTCTCTAAAAGAAAAAAAAAAAAAAACCACAAAGCTAAGAGTATTTCCTACATATTATATTAGAGAGCTCCAAAACATTGTCAACATGTTAATATGCCCCAAAGCATAATAATTAGTATACATAAGAGAAATAGTAACAGAAACAAGGAACAAGAAACAAAACGAGAAAAAACAGTTCAGTTATGCTGCCAGATTAGCCTTTAGTAAGAAGGCTTGGATAGCTTCCTAAGAATTTTTCTGATTAACAGAAACAGTAAGGAGAATCACCGTTAGATCTGCCTTCACCCTGACCATTTAGAAATCATGATATAACTAATAAGCCTCAAACATATTGGGGTTTTTTTTTGGTGAAATGGCCTGGGGTTGTAGTAAAAACCCTGATCTCCAGTTCCACAAAAAAGTATTAATAATAAAATAAGTAAATAAAAACATTTAAGGTGTTTTATAGGTAGCTTTTTTCCAAGATTTATTCTTTCGGCAAAGCTCAGCAGAGGAAACATCTGTTTAGCTTTAGATGAGTTTAAATTTGAATGTGCAGTCTTTTCAATTCTCCAGTGAAAAATCTCTAGTAACAGGGAGGTAGGAAAACAGGAAGAAGGAATTTTTACAGACAGAACAAATAATAGTTTGAATATTACTTACAGGCATTTATTTCTCAAGCTTGTGAAAACTTCTGAGCTTGACCTGGTCTGGTTGGAACTTGGAGTTGACTAAATGTCAACCAACCTCACCCACGTCTCTGGAACCACTGTCCTAATTCAGTCCTGCTGGGCCTTCTGCCTTCATGTGGCCTTTATTCCCAAGACATTCTTCTCCTCCTGCCCAAAGGACCATCTTTTTACTAATGACCTCATATGGATTTTCCTTTATGTCCTTCTGAGTAGATTTTTACAAACACAAAGTTGAATTCCCCTACACCTTCTTGCTCTGTGGAGAAAATTCTCTGGTCCTCAGGTCTTACCATAACAGTGGTTCTTATCTAAGCCAACCACCTCTCAGATGCAGGCTTCATCACTTTCTGTGACCAGCAGAACTGGAAGAAGATGTTACTGTCTTCTGCATTAATCTCTTCTACATTAGACCAGGTATAAGCTCCTTAGCCTCGTTAAAGATAATATTTCCCCAGGATATTCTTTCCTTCTTCCCTTGTTACTATCATGTTACCATGTAGAGATTCATGGCTTTTTGTCATCAAAGCTCTGCCTCCCTAACGTTGTAGTTTCCATATTCTTTAACACTATGAATCAGATGACTTTTATCTGTGTCACTACATCCACCATTTTGTAATGAACCACAAAGTTTCTTCCTCTTAATCTTGAAACTTTTACTTGCTTTGCTGGTGCTTCATTCTTGCATCTCTCCCTGAACTGTGCACTTACCTGCTTCCTTTTTATTTCTTTTATTCATCAGCGTAGAAAAGGTTGTGTATTATTTCATCTTGCCAGCACATCACTGGCAGTAATATTAATGCAACATGAACTTCTATCATCTCTCTCTAATTCCTCAGTCACATAATTTTGAACATTCACCTTTCAATGTATTCTAAGGAAAGGTTCCCCACATCCATCTTCTGTAAACCATGCTGTACCAATACTTCAGGGCAATGAACATGCCATGATTTTCACCAAAAAATAAAGAGTGTTACATATTCCTTCTATTTTTGGATTCCAAACTTACAAATAAGTTGATTATGCCAAGCAAATTTACCTACATTTCTTTAATCACAAAATAAAAGGTGAGCTTCCTATGTTGAGGTCTTCTAAATCCTGGCCCAATACTCATCTCTTTGTCCTCTTCAAAATTGCAAGATTTGCTTACTATTGTGTCTCTCTCTAACCTTTGTAAAGCTTTGTAGCAGAGTGGTACACAGCTTTCCTAATGTGTGTCTCACTTCTGTGTGGAAGATCTTCCTTTGATGGGATATCCTGCCTATTTGTGTCCTGATACAGATACATTTAAAAAACTTTTAAGTTATTTCATAATTAGGTCAAGGTTTTTCACAAACACTTGTAAGATGTAGAACACTAATTTTTACAGGTTCTGAGTTCCTTTCAATTTTAGTTTTTTCCTCTTCATTCTAGGCTGTAATTATTCAACTTTTGAAAAAGAAGATTTCTTTCTTAGGTGACCTTATTTTCCCCGAGGTTTACATATTTTTGGAAACTATGCGTGAGTTTTCACTCACTCATTCATTCATTCCTTTGTTCATTCTGTATTCACACATTCATAGCTCGGTGAGTTCAGGTATGGTCTTCCTAAGAGCTTATATAATTTGGCTGCTAAGAGATGTAACCAAAGTGCAGAGGCGTCATAGTATAGAGCTATTGCTTCCAAATGCCGAACCGAAGCAAGGTTTTCTACAGCAATTTAGCCTTTGGAGTCTTCTTGGGAGATAGTCTTGGATTTGTGTTGTAGATGGATAAAAAGAACGAACACAGTAAAAACAAAAATGCACAGAAGGGAGGCGTTACAGAGGGCGTGCTGCCAACTGAGCAGGTGAATTTGTGTGTAGCCAAATGTATCGGAATTATACATGTTTCAATGATCCTAAAAAATTCACAAGGGTTGGGTTAAAATTTCCATGATGGGGCTGAGGATTTAGCTCAGCGGCATAAGCGCCTGCTCTGCAAGCACATGGTCATGAGTTCAATCCCCAGTACCAAAAAAAAAAAAAAAAGCTTCTGTGATAACATATTTTGCTTCTGTATTATTCGACAGTTATCATCAAAAAAATTAGTCTTCAACTCTTGAAGCCGAATGTAATCTGGACTCTGGCAGTAGGGGGTCTATGCCCTTCCAGTCCTGCTCTGTGTCAGCTCCTGTGTTCTTTAAATTCTTCACGTTCTTGAAGGAAAGACTGATAATATCCGCAGCTTTGCAGAAACTCTTCTGTTATATTTTTGCATTGCCAAAATTGTAGATGCTTATATGACCGGAAGAGTGGCATTTAAATCTGTTTTTTCCCTAAATATGTTCAGTTCCTAGAAGTACGTTAGGCAAATAGCTTTGTGTTCTATTTTTGCAGTTTCCAACTTGCTGCTCTCTTATTTTTTTTTTTTCTCTACGGAGAATACTGCTATTTCTTTCTTCTATTATCATCTTTTTCTTTCTGTCTTCCTTTGTTCCCCACCCAGTCTCCAAGCTGAATAATCTAAATAAAAGAGTAGGTCAAGTTCTGGTTTTGAAAAAAATCTCTTAACTGAAAAGCAAACACAGTGAAAAAGAACACATTGGTTAATTTTTGTGGAGTTTAAATTCTGCTCTGTTCCAGAGTTCAACATTTCCTCTTGTTGAGTTATATCAAGTGCCCCAGTCCACAGGGCTGATTGGCATTCATGATGTGTGGTCCTGATAACGTGGAGACAAATGTTTTCTGTGGAAATGGAATTTTCTCTGTGTGTGTGTGGCAGATCTGGATGAGTTCCCTCTCACTTTGGCTAAAGAATTTTTTATCCAGTCCAATGCAATGGTTCAGTCACAGAACATAAACAGAAAATTACAAAGCTTTCAGACACAGTGAAGATTTCTTGGTTCAACTTGTTTTCTTGAAAAAGTCCCTCAACTGTCTTAATTCCAAAATAAGAAGGTGTGGCTAATGTCGTAGAGAAAACCTTAAATGAACCTAAAAAGGCCAAGTCATTAGTTGTCTGTTGCACTTTCTAAT
This sequence comes from Hydrochoerus hydrochaeris, assembly GCA_004027455.1. Classification (NCBI taxonomy): domain Eukaryota; kingdom Metazoa; phylum Chordata; class Mammalia; order Rodentia; family Hydrochaeridae; genus Hydrochoerus; species Hydrochoerus hydrochaeris. Next base: position 444,590 of record PVLA01000410.1, read on the forward strand.
TTTCTAAAAACACTATCCACATAATAATCTTTAAGGTAATTTGTTAAAGTGATTCCCATTTGACTGATTTAAATAGAGACTAATAATACATGTTTGTTTAACATTTAAAATAGTCCTTTAAAGAAATTGCCACTTTTTAGAATATCTTTAATTCTTTATTATTGATAAATCATATTAATATGGCAAAAAATAGCAAGTGTTAAGGAATACCAAGTTAGAAAAGAGAAGAAAGATCAGAGTTGAAATAATGCAAAATCTACAACTGCAAGGATGTGATTACCTATTCTGTTCTTGGTTACAATGTTTAATGTATGACTGATAATAATAAATATTATATACCTGAATTAGCAATAAAGTAGAAATGAGCTAACCAGAACACTGAATGGGGTAGTAGCAAATTCAGTTTTTTCTGGCCTTTTGAGGAACCATTGAATCCATACCTGAATCCTATTCTGTGTGGTCAGTCACCACATTATGTGACACAAACAAGGAGATCAAAATTTTTTGACTGAATAATATTGATAGATAAATTAGAGGTCTGAGTCCCTATTGGAATTTTACAAAGAGCACATTGACCTCTCTGTTCCCTGAGCTTCTTACTTCAGGAGATCTTTCTACCCTATCCCAGGATTTATCACTAGCAATGAGTATATACACTTCCCATGTCAGTGTCAAACAGTCTCCCTCTGGACTGGTCACTTCCTCCTTCTGTGCATGTCTTTAATAATCATTTTTGAAACAAGTCTTTGACACCATGAAGTCTGCCTTTTACTTACTGTCTCTTGCTCTTTTGGAATTGTTCTTCATTTTCATCGCACCCATGCCCAGCTTGGATTCTTTCCATAGTAGAATATGGAGTCACTTCCATTCCTGGCCCTTCTCGTCCTTCACCTCCCCTGCCCACCTCTCCTGTCATATTCTCCTTGCAAAATTTCCATCTTCCCTTCATTTATGTCTCAATCTGCACAGTATTTTTGATCAAAGAAATGTGGGGATAGGAAATTATGCTATTGTACTATCAGATTTCACATTAATTTTGTGGCCCTACAATTTCAACAGGCAGATAGCACTGCCCAGAATTATTATTACGTAGTCTTGGTCAGGCAATTTTCCCACTAAGACAGCCATCTCATACCTTCTTTCCTACTCCCAAGCCCACTACCCCTCGCCTTCACCTACAGTCTTGCCTGAAAAATATGGACAGTGAAAAGGGAATGTTAGCGTCTCACCAGTTTCTTAACCTTCTCATATTTAAATTAATCTCTTCTCTTCTTTTGGACAGATACATGGTCCCTGCTCTAAACTAAGATCAGCATTTCTTGCTCTATGTTGCCTCTTGTTTGTTTGGTTTGCACTCCTGTTGAAAGATAGATACAAATTCATACTTCAGTAGATTTTATGAAATATAAATCTCATATTCACCACCCAAATCAAAGTAGAAAAATGTTTTTATTTCCCTATTTTATTATGTTCACCAGAGTATTCACAATCCCATCTTGATCACAGTAGACTTTCTTTGATTTATCTTTTAAATAGATAGAATCACAAAGTATGAAGAAATTTTTTCTGCCTTCTTTAATTCAACATTGCATCTATAAGATTCATTCATATTTGTAGAGCAGTTTGCTTTTTCATTGCTTTATGTTATCATAATATGCACATGTTACAATATATTAATCCTACTATTGAAAGTTTGTTATTTATTAAAACAATGACAAATGATACACCAAATGATAGTGTATGAAAGATTGTTTTATACATACTTAAGAATGGAATTGCTTTGCCATAGTACTGCAAATGTCCTGATTCTTGGTTACTGCCAGGTTTCTTTAATTTTTATTTTTTTAAGTGTATATTTGGAGTATAGTGATCACATTTCTTGTGAGGAATTGGTACATAACACATTCCAGTTCTTTTTCTTACCCTATCTCATCACCCTCCTTTCATTTTGTCAGCATCAGATTCATTTATTTATCAGCTCATATAAAACTAGATATCATATATGCAGACTAAAACTCAGACTAGGAGAGTAAAATACATATAAAACAGGTAAGATAATTATGCTAAATCAAGTTATACTTTTAGATACATTGTCAGTGCTGGATTGCAGCAGGTTTTTTCTCTCTTTTTTCATGTCTTTTATTTCTCACTTTATTTACATATTGAGTGTTTCACATAAGTAAAACCATTTGATATTTACACTTCTGTATCTTATTTACATAAATTAACATTATGGTCTCAAAATGCATCAATTTTCCTATAAATAATTCAAGTTTATCATTCTTTACAGTGAGTAGTACTCCATTATGTACAGATACTACATAGTCATTTTTTTAAAGAGAATAAAACCAAAGAGGACAGATCTAAGCAGATCAGAACAGAACAGTGTAAGCAACACAGCACTTCACAACAAGACAATTGGATATTAACAGTAGCTATCATAATGTCTCTTTCTTTGAAATAGCTGAGCTTAGCTTTACACACAATAATGTCAAACATAACAAAATAGAATAAAACCACTCAAGAGAATGGAAGTATTCCAAGACATTCTGAACCATATAACCAAAGATGAACAATGGCTGCTATATTATCTCATTTTCCATAAAAATTTTGTTTATACTGTCATACATATTAAAATCCAATAAGACACAATGTGATATAACCAATGGTAATAGAAAAACAAGAGCATGGTAGGACTTCAGAGCAAGATGATATTAAATCAACAATGGCTGCCATAATGTCTTGTCTTCAAAGTAACTATTCATATGATCACATATATTAAGATCAAACAAAACAGAATAAAACCATTCCAACCAATGAATTAAGACATAAGACGTCAAAGCAGTATAATGGTGAACCATGATTTCCATAAAATCTTCTGTACTCTTACCATTTCTTACACTAGGGAGATTATATGGTATTTATACATGTGAGTTTGATTTATTTCACTTATGAGTATAGATTCAAGATGCATCCATTTATTTATAAATATCTCAATGTGGTCATTCTTTATAGCTGAGTAGTACTCCATTGTATAAAAGTACCACAATGTTTTTATCCATTCCTCGGTTGATGGGCACTTACTTAGGTCGTTTTCAGGATCTGGCTATTACAAATTGTGCCGCTATAAACATGGGTGCACATATATCACTGTGGTAAGATGTTTTCAGATCTTCTGGGAATATGCCTAAGAGTGGAATAGCTGGGTCAAATAGGACCTCAAACCCCAGCTTTTTGAGGAATCTCCAGATTGACCTCCACAGTAGTTGCACCAGTCTACATTCCCACCAACAGTGCAGAAGAGTTCCTTTTTTCCCCACAGCCAATCCAGCACTGGTTGTTGGTACTTTTGTTGATCCTGGCCTTTCTTTCTGGAGTGAGATGGTATCTCAATGTGGTTTTAATTTGCATTTCTCTAATGACTAATGATGATGAACATTTTTTTATGTATTTATTTGACATTCATATTTCTTCATCTGAGAACTGTGTGTTCATCTTGGATGCCCATTTTTGGATTGGGTCTTTGAATTTCAGGGGTCTGATTTTTTTAATTCTTTATAATTTCTAGACAGAAGTCCTTTGTCTGAGGGACAGTTCACTAAGATTTTTTCCCAGTTCATAGGTTTTCTTTTCACTCTGCTGGAGATTTCTTTGGAAATGCAGAAACTCTTTAATAAGACATGATCCCAGTTAGTGATTCTGGGAAGTATTTCCCATGCAGTTTGGTTCTTGTTTATGAATTCTCTACCTACTCCTATGTCTTCAAGATTTTTACCTACTTTGTCTTGCAACAGATTTAGTGTTTCTGCTTTAATATTTAGATCTTTGATCCATTTGGATTTTAGTTTAGTACATGGTGATAGGCATGGGTCTAATTTTATTTTTTGGCATATGGAAAGCCAGTTTTTTCCAGCACCATTTATTAAAGAGACTGTTGTTCTTCCCGTGAACATGCTTGGCCCCTTTATCAAAGATAAGGTGGTTGAGAGTGTTCATAGTTGTATCTTCTAGTCTATTCCCTTGATCTTCATGTCTGTTTTCACTCCAATACCATGTTGATTTTTTTTGCAGTAGCTTTGTAGTATAACTTCAAGTCAGGAATTGTGATGTCTCCTGCCTTGGCTTTGCTGCTTAGAATTGCCTTTGCTATTCTAGGTCTGTTCTGATTCCAGATGCATTTTAGGAGTGATTTCTCTAGATCTATGAAGTATGTTAATGGTATTTTCATTGGGATTGCATTGAATCTGTATAACAATTTTGTGAGAATGGCCATTTTCACCATATTTATTTTTCCTATCCATGAACAAGGGATGTCTTTCCATTTTCTGAGGTCCTCTTCAATTTCTTTTTTCAGGATATTATAATTTTACTCTTTTACATCTTTCATTAGATTAATTCCTAAGTATTTCATTTTTTTGGATGCTAGTGTGAAGGGTGTGGCTTCTCTTATTTCTCTCTCAGTGATTTTGTTGTTAGTGTATAAGAATGCTATTGATTTTTGAGTATTGACTTTGTATCCAGCTACATTACTGAATGTTGATGTTGGATCTTATCAAAAGCTTTGTCAGCATCTATAGAAATGATTATGTGATTCTTGCTTTTGGCTCTATTGATATGGTGGATTACATTTATTGATTTACATATGTTGAACCATCCCTGCATGCCTGGGATGAATCCCACTTGGCCATAGTGTATAATCTTTTTGATGATTTGCTGCATCCTGTTTGCCATTATTTTATTGAGAATTTTTGCATCTATGTTCATTAGGGACATTGGCCTGTAGTACTCTTTTTTAGTTGGGTCTTTCTCAGGTTTTGGTACTAGACTGATATTTACTTCCAGGAATGACTTAGGAAGAATTGCTTCCCTTTCAATTTCATTGAAGAGGTTGAGGAGTGTCGGCATTAAGTATTCTTTGTATTTCTTGTAGAATTCTGCAGTGAATCCCTCTGGACCTGGGCTCTTATTTGTTGGTGGGGACTTGATTACATTTTCAATTTCATTAATAGAAATTGGGTTATTCAGCAGTTTTACATCTTCTTGATCCAGCTTTGGTGGTTCATATGTTTCTAGGAATCTGTCCATTTCTTCTGTGTTATCGAATCTATGAGAGTAGAGGTTTTCAAAATAGTTGTTGATGATCTTGTGTATTTCCACAGGGTTGGTAGTGATTTCTCCTTTTTCATTCTGTATTGCATTAATTTGAGTCTTTTCTTTCCTTTTTTAAATTAGGTTGGCTAGGGGCTTATCAATTTTATTTATTCTTTCAAAGAACCAACTTTTTGATTCATTGTTTCTTTGAATTGTTTTCTTAGTCTCTATTGCATTAATTTCTGCTCTGATCTTTATAATTTCCTCCCTTCTTTTGGCTTTAGGCTTGGTTTGCTCTTCTATTTCTAGATGTTTCAGGTATAATATCAGGTTGCTTATTTGTGTTTGCTCTGTTTTCCTAATGTGGGAACTCAGTGCAATAGATTTTCCCCTTGAGGACCACTTTCATTGCATCCCACAGGTTCCAGTAAGTTGTATTTGCATTTTTGTTTGCTTGAAGATATTGTTTAATTGCTTCTTTAATTTCCTCTGTGACCCACTAATTGCTCAAGAATGTATTATTTAATTTCCATGTGTTTGTGTGGTTTTTGCTGTTACTTTTATCATTAATTTCTAGTTTCATGGCACTATGATCTGACAACATGCATGGATAATTTCAATTCTTTTACATTTACTTAAATATGTTCTGGGTTAGTATATGGTCTATTTTAGAGAATGTCCCATGTACTGCTGAGAAGAATGTATATTCTGATGTTGTTGGATGAAACACTCTGTATACTTCTATCAAATCCATTTGTTCACAGATGTGATTCAGTTCTGTTATTTCTTTGCTGATTTTCTGTCTAGTTGATTTATCCCTTTGTGTCAATGGTGTGTTAAGGTCTCCTGTTATAATTGTGTTATTGCCTATTTGATTTTTCATTTCTGTTAATACTTTCTTTGTGTAGTTGTGTGCTTTGGAATTTGGTGCATGTATATTTAAGATTGTTATCTCTTCCTCTTGCAGTTTTCCCCTAACTAGTATGTAGTGACCTTCTTTATCTCTTCAGACCATTCTTCATTTGAAGTTTACATGGTCTGCAAACAGAATAGCTACCCCTGCTTTTTTTTTTTTTTTTTGAGTTCCTGTTGCACAGAGTATTGTTTTCCATCCTTTGACTTTCAGTCTATGAGTTTCCTTTTGGGTTAGATGGGTTTCTTGTAGACAGCATATGGTTGGACATTGTTTCTTGATCCATTCTGCCAGTATGTTTCTTTTAATTGGTGAATTGAGGCCATTTACATTAATGGTTATAACGGTCATATATTGGTTTATTATTGACATGTTATCTTTCTGGTGTTGTATCTTAAATTTCCATTCTGTTTAATTGTCTGTGTTGCTTAGTGTTTTTTTTTTTCCTATGTGGATCTAGAATGTCTTTTGGTATTCTTTGTAGGTTTGGTTAGGTGATCATGATGTTCTTCAGCTGTTATTTGTCATGGAAGTATCTTATTTCTCCATCCATTTTGAAGGACAGTTTTGCAGGGTACATCAGTTTGGGTTGGAAGTCATTTTCTTTAAAGATCTGAAACACTTCACTCCATGCTCTTCTTGACTTCACTGTTTGTGTTGAGAAATCTGCTGTGATTTTGATAGGTTTTCCTTTATAGGTGACCTGTCTTTTCTCTTTAAAAGCTTTTAATATTCTGTTCTTATGTTGGATTTCTTGGATGGTGATTATTATATGTCTGGGTGTAGTTTTGTTTTGGTTATGGCTATTTGGAGTTCTATATGCCTCACTAATCTGTATGTCAGTTTCCATACTCATGTTTGGGAAGTTTTCAGCTATTACTTCTGTAAATAGCCTCTTGATATCATTTGTGTTGTCCCCTTCTTTTTCTTTTATCCCTATTAATCTTATATTGTTTTTCTTTTCATCATCTTGCAGCTGTTGAATTGTTATTTCCTGATTTCTTGTTATTGTTAGAAGATCTTTCCTTTCCTGTTCACTAGGAAAATCTTAGCTTATCTTCAAGGTCTGAGATTCTATCTTCACTTTTGTTGAGGCAGTTTTTGCAACTTTCATTAGAGCTTTTGATTTTCTATATATCTCTTTGAATCTGCTTAATGCATTCTGTTTGTCTCTTAAACTGTTCATTCAGGGATTCTATCATTTTGCTTTGTTCCTCTAATTTTTTAGCTCTGTCTTTGTTGGATGCATTCAGTATTTCTTTCACTACTTTTATCATTTCTTTTTTTACCTGGGAGAATATTTCTAATTTGAGTTCCCTCATAGCTTTCCATACTTGCTTCTTTATTTCAGTTGATATCATTTTCATGCATTTCAGGTATATGTGTAGTATTTTCCTCTGTGTACATGGCTCCTAGGTTTTCTTGGGATGGACTGGAGGTTTAAGATTGCATTTTGGTCTTTCGTTTTGTCATTTTCCTATATTTCCATGTTTCCAGCAATTTTCCAGAGCTTTCCCTGGATGTGTTGCAAATCACCTCCTGAACCCTCTGCTACTGGGACTTACTTGGCTTTGGCTCCCCTTGTGTGGTGGGCCTGGCTTCCCTGGTTTAATGAAGGTTGCTGGGCACAGTCCACTCAAGCCTGCGGAACCTCTGGAGCCTAGTCCAGTGTCCTAAGAGGACTGGTCGGCACCCGGCCACCAGGATTGATGGTCCCAAACTTTTCCGGACCTGCCCTGGGAAGCTGCAACTCACCTTGAGGTGCGGTGCTGGCTTGGCTCCCTCTTTGACTCCCCAGGTTGAATGTCGATACTACATAGCCTTTATCTATTCATCTTTTGATGGACATACAGTTTGATTCCAGGATTTAGCTCTCATAATTGTGCTACCATAAACATAGGCATACACTGTGGAATGATCTCTTTAAATTTTAAGGGAAAAATTCCTAAAAGGAGAGTACCTGGATCAAATGGAACCTCTACTTTTAGGTTTTTGAGGAATCTTAATACTGATTTCTATAGTGATTTTACTACTTTACATGCTCACCAACTATGAAGAAGGGTTACCACAGCCTCACAAGCATTTGTTATTTATTGGTTGATTTCTTGATTACAGCTGCCTAGAGGGAGGTGGATTCTCTGTGTTGTTCTAATTTGCATTTCTTAAATGGCCAACAATGTTGAACATTTTTTTCATGTATTTATTGACTATTTGATTTTTTAATTTGAAAAGTGTCTACTCAGCTCTGATGCCCGTATTTTACTGAACATAATATTGTGTTCAAATTTTGGGGAAGGTCTAACTATTTTGAGTTCTTTATACATTCTAGATATTAGTTCTTTGACAATTAGCTAGCAAAAAAAAATTTTTTTTCATTGTGTAGGTTGTCTCTTTACTCTGTTGGTGGTTTTCTTTGCTATGCAGAAGCTTTTTAATTTGACATGATCCCATTCATTGATTCATGGTATTTCTTGTACCACCAGGATTTTGTTTAGAAAGTCTCTGACTACGCCTCTGTCTTCAAGAGTTTTACCTATGTTTTGTTCTAGCAGTTTAAGTGTTTCTATTCTAATGCTTAGATATTCCATCTATTTCAATTTTAGTTTAGTATGTCATGAGAGATATGAGTCTAGGTTCAATCTTTGGTATGTGAATGGCTGGCTTTCCCAGCACCATTTTTTAAAGTTAACTTTCCTCCAGTGGAAGGATTTGGCCCCTTTGTCAAAAGTAACATAGATGACTGTACCTGGAGTTGTATCTGCATCTTCTAGTCTCTTCCATTGATTCACAAGTGTTTGCTCATTGCCAGTGACATGATGTTTTTATCACTGTAGCCTTGGAGTGTAACTTGAAGTTTGAGGTTGTGATGATCCTTGCCTTGCCCTTGTTGCCTGGAATTGCTTTTTATTCCAGATCTCTTCCGGTTCCATACAAATTTTAGAGTTGCTCTTTCCAGTTCTGTAGGAATGCTATTGGTATTTTGATTGGGGCTGCACTAAACATGTATAACAGTTTTGGAAGTATGGCCGTTTTGCCTATTTGGTTCTACATATGCAAGAAAAGAAAACATGCTTCACTTTTCTGATATACTCTGTGATCTTCTTTTTCTGAGCACTATATTTATCATGGAAGAGGTCTTGCACTTCCTTAATTAGATTAATTCATAACTACTTAATTTTTCTTGATAATATTGTGAAAAATATTGTTTCCCTAATTCTCTTCTGTTGAGTTTGTAAAGGAATGCCATTGATGTCTGAGTGTTGACATTGTGTCTTGATACACTGCTGAATTTGGTTTGGAATCTTTTGGTGGGTCTTGCAGTGGTCTTTTATGTACAATGTTATGTGTTTTGCAAATAATGATAATTTAATTTCTTCCTTTCTTGTCCATATATCTTTTATTTCTTTCTGTAGCCTAATTGCTAAAGCTAATGTTTCTAGAATTATGTTGAACCAAAGTGGAGATAGTGGACATTCTTGTCTTGTTCCTAAGGTTTAGAGTGAAACCTTTCAGCTTTTCTCCATGGAGTTTAGTTTGTCATAGATGGCTCATCAGATTGAGATAAAAACCTTCTATTCCTATTTTATTCATGGTTCTCATTAACAGATGTTGGATTTTGTCAAATGCTTTTCCTGCATTTATTGAGATATTTATGTGAATTTTGTACATGCTTCTGCTCATGCAGTGTATTATATTTATCTTTTGTGTATGTTGAACCATTTCTTAATCCCTAAAATGAATCCTGTCTGTTCATGATATATGATCTTTTTGATGATTTTCTGAATTCTGTGCCAGTTTTATACAATGGATATATCAATTTAAACTCCTAGTAGCAGTATATGAGATTCTCTGTTGCCTGAATTCTCACCCACACTCAGTATCTTCACTCTTTTTCATTTTTGCCTCCAGACCAGAGAATACTGTTATATCATAACACTTTTAAGATTCATTTCCCTGATGACTAATGAATGATATTAATCATATTTTCATATATACATTACTTATTTACATCAGCCATATATATCCATATAATTATTTCATTTTGATTTTTTCAATTTTACTTATTTGTAAGTATATTAAGTTCCATATGGATTTACTAGCCATAGATTTGTTAATCTATCTCCAAAATCAACATCCTAAGGATTCAATACAATATAGATTCTTCCTCTATATAACCATGCCTATATACTTGTTACTGATCCACATCCATTAACTGTCCTATATATAAAAAATTTGCATACCAAAATGTTATATATGTAATATATATATATGAAATAAATATGAAATACTATATTCCATACATACATATTATATGGAATATAGTATTTTGGAATTGATGCTTTTCTCTTTTTTCTTTTTTTTAGCCTCATGATAGTTTTTGAGGATTAATCCCAACTGTTATGTATACTAATAGTTCATTCCAGCTCATTTTTAACCTGACTTTTCTATCTTCTCACTGATTTGCAGAATGCACACACGCATCCACACTCAAACACATGGCTTGTTTGTCAGATATTACAAATATAACCCCTTAGCCTTTTGATGATTCACATATTTATTAAATGTGAGTTTTTAAGTCATATTTAAGAAATTTTTCTTTTCCCAAAATCCTTGAAGTCTTTACCCTGCTTTCCTTCAAAAGTTTTATGCTTTTACACATCTCAAATTAATTAGGTATGATATGGGGAATAGATCACATCATTTTCTTATAGGATACTTATCTGGCATCATTTATCAAATAGATCACTCTTTAGAGCACTGAGCTGCAATAGCACTCAAGAATATTATAATGAAAATTTGTATTTCTTGCTTAATATTTTAACACACACCATGCCTGGGATTATGTTTAGTGCTATTCTGGGAAACTGGATCAGGTAATATGCTCTACACACCTCTTTGAAGCTGGGTTCCTTCATCAATCAAGTGCACTAACTGGTGTTCTCTACACAAGTACTTTTTTGCCCAGTAAGAAAACCATATCCACCTCCACCTACTCTTCAAGAACCATTAAATCCTCACTCACAACTCTCTACTTTGTGATTTTTATATTAAAACTTTTTAAAAACTTCATGTACTCTTACTAACAGAAAGTCGTACACTGTTGCTTTTCTAGGTGGGGATACATTTCGTTATCTAACATTTCACTAGCAAAAAGTAAAAAAAGCGTAGGAAGAATTGGGCAGTACAGAACTGCCTTGACCTTGATCTTGTTGGAAATTTGCTTTCTTTCAACAAGAATCTCTCTAGTTCCTCTCTGATAACATTCTTATCCTCTGAGTAATGTGGAAATTTGGAAACTATGCTACACTTACATTGTAGTAGCTATTACTGCTAAGTTAATCAAAACAAACACCTAAGATACTATCAGTCTGCATCCCAGGTCCAGCCATTGTGAATTCTGAGATGGTAGAATTACACAATTCCAAACAGAATAGCTGTCAAAATTCCAGAGTAATTCTGGTAGAAATAATATCATGCTTCTCTCTCAGTCTTTCCTTCAGTTTTGTAAAATAAATAAATAACACAAGCCATTACCTTTATTCTCAAGCTTCCTTTTTAAAATAAACTTTCAATTACATGATTTTAAAGTAATTCACACTAATTCTATTAGCATCATCTATCACAATCTCTGCTTTCATCTGTTCAACTGCCGTTGGAGGTACATTTTTAGTTTTTTGTGCCTTCTCATTGGCTTTCTGGGTTTGATAAGACCTAACTAATTCCTCTTGCTGAAGTTTATTAACCAGTTTTTCAAGCTGTATAGCAAGAACTGAATACACCAATGTAGAATAACGTAATGATGCCTCCAAATAAACCAGTTTCATCAGTTATTTTAAGAAAAGCCAAATATCAAAATATAAGACTTTTCGTGACCCTATAAAATAATTTAAATTAAAAGTTTCCCTATATAAAGTATGAAAAACATTTGGCTTTGTTTACATTTAGTGGGGACAGAGAGTAAACCCAGAACTAATAATTCTAGGTTTTCTTTGTTTCCCCAGAAATAATCCATGATTACACAGCAACAGAAACATTTTGTCCCAACTCAAGTAGGCAAAAACACAACTCCGTTCCACTCTCGCAAATTATTCTCATGCTCTTCATGTAGGTATTTTGATGATTCACTGTCTAGACTTCCTGGAACAAGTGATGGAGCCTGGAATTTATTCTGTGGCTTTGAAAATGATTATTCAAGGCTCCTACACACTTCCATATGAAAACCACTGCCTTAAGTATGTGTAAAAGTTGTGAAACTTGTAACAAGTAGAAAAGTGTTAATGCTGTAACTTTGAGCTTATACTAACCAGGAATCTTTTATGGATTCATCTATTTTATCTGTGCTATCACATTGCAGTGTGGTTCTCATCAGGTGTCGCATCAAAAATGTCAGCAAAATACTTTATGTCCATAAAGATATATAACAAATTTTTTTAGCTTTTAGGAAGTATCAATAAAAGAAATTAGTTAAAGGATATATATCCATTCCTGTTATGGTTTTATGAAGTAATCCATGGGAATTCATCAAGTCAAAAGGGCAAAACTGATATCACAGACCCTTTATCTTTTGTTAGTTCAATAAAATAATAGCATTCCCAAGCTCAAAAATCTAAACAATATTTGCACAGCCAGTATGATCGAGTCTAAGTGTAGCTCTTAAGAAAATCAAAGTTGGAATCTTCGAGAAAAAGTTCAGTTATTTTTCATCAACAATCTAAAACAGAGAGTTAGGCTTACACAGAGCTGTAGCCATTTCCTGTAAGTTCTTGCTCTGAATTTTACAAGACCGCCACTTCTTTAGGCTTTTCCTCTAGAATGTATAAGTTGAACACAGAAACACTTCACTGTTATAGTTTATTCACTGGTAACAGTCTTCAGGGACATAAAATTCCACGTTGACTTGCTTAAAATCCTTCTTAAGTTTCAAACAGTTTTCTCAAAACCTATCTATTAACTTGTCTGTGACAAAAGAAAAACAATCAGAAAGATTTTGATCCATTAAATAATATACAAACTGGCATAGATAGCACATTGAATTGAACTCATCTTTTTTATAGCATAAAATCTACATTGTTTCTGTACCAGCATAAAATTGAGCTAACAGCTTATAGAGTAGTCCTTCTAAAATGAAATTAGGTATTGTTGACTAAAAAGTAAGGTTAAAATGTGAGTAAACAACAAAAAAGATTAATAAAAAGCATATTATTCTATATTTTCTTGATTGAAACTGCAATTACTAAATCCTGTTGATAGAAATCAGTATCTATACTACATGGCAATGATCAGAACAAAGATCTTAGGATCTTTTTTACTTAACTTTAAAGGTAATGAAAAAGATGCTGAATCATGGATCAGAAGAACATTGGTTTGTTCTCATGATAATGTGATTCTCAGTCTTTTCATTTGTAAATTGGTGAAATAGCCTAACAGACTCAAAGAACTATTCTAAAGAGAAGCATGAATTATTCCATTAAGCAGTTGAGTCGGGTTCATGCTCAAAACTAGTGAATATTTTGAAAAGAGTAAAGATCTATTGATTTAGTTTTATAGAAATAAAACAATCATGATGTTTTACATAACTAAGTTTTTGAAAAAAACTTAGCTAAAAGTCCCATAAAATACTCTCATTAGTAATTCTTTAGTTGGGCAGGGAGGTATAAACACTTAATTGAATTACCTCTTATGTGACCTGATAAATGGTGTTCTATAGGGCCACAGGTCATGTCCTTAATGACCTCTAATTTACAGAAATATCTCTGAGAGACCCTGAGGGCAGAGTCCAGATGGATGGATCAAAGTAGCCTCATGAGTGCCACAGACATCATCCTATGGGAAAATCACACATACTGACTTGTTAGACTCAGTTGCAAAGTTTTAAATTACTAATTCTAGGATGGAAAATTTCAAGTCTTTGAGGAGACTATTCTTATGCTATTATATAGTAAATCTTGGAGATCCATGACCAAAGATAGAACATAAACCACAACAGTATCAATTACGTACTTGGATGAATTCATAGTGGGCAAAAATAATATCCTAATTGCTACAAATTTGCTAGCATTTTTAAGATTCAAGTAAAGAAGATTTTTCTAAAGGGTATTCCTGCAGCACTAGGTCTAAGCAAATTCAACAAGTGCTGCAAAAATGAAGTTTTAGAAATGTTTTAATCACCGTAAAAGGATTTTTTGTAAAACTTGACTTCTCAGAGTTTTATTGGAACTTAGAAAACTTTCCTCTCAATATATGTAGTGATCCAAGTATACATTGTGAGTAATGTTAACTTTAAGGATACTAAGAACCCATAGACAATGCTAACTCATCTACTTGAAATGGCCAAGGAAATATTACTTACAGTGTAATTCCTGGAGTAATTTTGTTGACGAGGCTGAGGACTGACTTTTGTTCTAGATGTGAAACCAGGTTTGCTGAAATGTGATGCTGGAGTTCTGTTCTTACTTGAAAAGTTGATAGTAATTGAACACCTAATGAAGAACACAAAAACCATAGTGAGAGCAGTTGGCTAAGGTATTTATTTAAAGCTTATGCAAATGCATTGTGACTGGAGGTAAAATTAATACTGTAATGAGTTAATAAGTAAGTGGTATGCTTGATTTTTTAACTGGAAATGGAAAACTTTCTGCTTATATCCTTTCCTTTAGCCATTGAATGATGGTTTACTGAATTCCAGGCATTTCTTTGTGTATTAAGAGATATAGAAATGCATGAAGCATGGCCCATAACTTTAAGGAGATGATAGTCTGCACACTCTACTAGAAGAATGATGAATGCCATAAGAACACAGAGGATAGATTATGGAAGTCACTAATAATTTTCAATTATAAAGTTAAATTACCAATGTTATTAGGCCTTTCAAGCAATAGTTCTTGTTTCAAGTTAAAAAGTAGTTCTCATGTGGATATGAATTGCCCTTTGTTATTTTAAGAACACATAGCTTACAGGCAACAGTCTGGTTTGTTGGGTTTAGGCTGTTTTACTAAGACTGCCTCTAATTTTAGAAGTAACAGTGTTTTTAGGGTGGAGGCTCCATTTATTCCATTTTTTAACTATAATTGTCCATGAATATTAAGCAACTGCAGCAAAAAAGTTAGTCTCCATTAAAATATTTTCCTTCAGTTAAATCATGTCCCTTGTATACTGAAAGTGGGATGATACACAGAACAAGGAATTTATCTCTTTGATTCCTCTACATGGCCATAATAAATAAGCTGAGCAAATTCAGAGAAATAGATTCAGAGGCTCTTGATTGCCCATCAGAATAATTCCTCTAGCCTTTATAAACTGAAAAACTTTGTTTCCTTAGCTGATTCTAGTTCTGAAGTTTTGTGATACTGTCCCTTTTAGAAGTGAGGAGCATAGTTAATTCCAAAGAAAACTTAATTCTCAAAAAATAGAACTTTTGCATTTACAGGAAGAATATGTGTCAGAAACGGGAACCTAGGTCATATTTTATGTCTAAATGAGCTCCCTTTCTTCTTTGCAAAAATACATTTTGTCTCAAATACATATTTTATTAAACATCACAACATATAGAAAAAATATTTAGCTGTTTTATTACTTATCCCAATAATAAAAGTTCTGAGAATTAAAAGAGTTGGAAAAAAATAATGACATTGATTTAAAATGAAATGGGAGAAGGAAGCAAACAAAACTTCATCGTTAGCTCCAATATTGTATTTTTTTAATGTTAATGCAAATGACATGAAATGAAAAAAAAATGACATTTGCCAAATTTGAGTGTTGTGACATAAATTTTTCTTACATTGTTCCTCTAATGTTCATTAGAAAAGAAATAACTACTAGCATTAATATGATGTCATTCATTCAACAAATACTTGTTGAGAGCCTACTGTATGTTAGCTGCTAGCAATAAAATGGAGAAAAAATTTTAAAAAGTGAAACAAAATAGATGTCACCGTGACCCTTGGTGGTGTTCAGATGTGGAATGTGAGGTGATGGAGATGTTTAAAATGTTTAAAATGATAAAGTGGGGTTTGGGATAAAGTAACTTGAACAAATACTGTAAAGATGAGAATACTGTTAGTATTGAATCAGAAAAAAAAAAAAAAAGGTCATTTAGTTCTGGTACTGGGAGCCTGTCTTATTTTTGGTCAAAACAGAATCTGACTAATTATACTGGCCATGGCAATCTAAAGTAGTCTCTTGTGGTAATTAATTTTCTGTGTGGTTGAAACTCCAAGTTTACATGCATTTTTCTTTGATTTCCTCTAGTATATGACTGCCGCAGCTCCTATGCAAGGGACCTACATTCCCCAGTACACGCCTGTGCCTCCAACAGCTGTTTCTATTGAAGTAAGTCTAACCCTGTCTTCCAGAGAGAGATGAAGGAAAATGAATCTCAGCTATGTATACTGTGGTTCCCTGTAACACAAGGAATCCTCACGTCTAAATTGTGCACTGCTCTGAAATTTATAATCACAAACTCAGTTATGAAAGTAGGGATATTTACCCCCATCATGCCTGTGTTTGGCTTTGCACATAAAATGAACTAACCTGATACAGAAGTATGAAGGAAGGACACAATACACATGTAAAAATCCAGAGAATAAACCACTACTCTATCAAGTGGTAACCACAATACTCATAAATAGGGAGGGAAAGGAATTTGCAGCTGTTTGAATGAGCTAGATCTCCAGTGTCTTTTTCCTCAAAGAGAGACCCTTGGCGAGCTTCATCGGAACACCCTGGAATTCATTAAAAACACAAACTGTAAGATCCTACTCAGATCTGATGCATTTTAATTGTCATTTTAAGATGATTTCTGAGTGACCCAGATGCATATTCAAGTTCTAGTTTGCTAATTCTCCAATTTTCCCACACATTACAATTATTTGGAGAACTTTAAAAAACACTGGTTCCTGGATTCTATCCCCAGAGATTCCTATTGATTTATCTTGAGAATGTGGTAGACATCCAGGCTTTTAAAAGATTTCAAGTGGTTCCCATATTCTCCAAAGATTAAAAACTGCTATCCTGATAAATAGTGTAACTCCATGGTATGATGCTTACCTAGCATGCATGAGACCCTGGGGTCAATCCCTGATACCACAAAACAGAAATAAACACTCAAAATCAGCCAAAGCTCTGCTCTTCTAAGTAAGTCATCACAGATTGGTAGCTTTCTATAGACAGGAAAGAAATAGTTGGATCACTATTATTAGCATGTGCATAACGAATGAGGCTAACTGTACCCTCTTACTCTTAATGAAAGTATTGCCTGTTTCCTTCTCACTTTTTATTGAGATGAATTAATACCTTCTCAACCTGTTTTGCTGGACAAAGCCCCAAGCTACACAGAAAAGGAGAAAGAATAGCACTATGCAGATAATGGTAAAACGTTTAGATGTATATTCTCTTCTCCGGTTCTACACATTGTTTTTCTTTGTTCCTCTTCCCCTTTCCCCAATGCACATGTGCCTTATGGTCACAATGCATCTTTTCTCAACAACTGAAAACTCTGGGAATTTATCTCTTTGCTAGTTCATGACTTGTCTATTATATAGGGTATTTGTACTGCTGTACACAAAAATCCACCAATAAAGAGACTGATGGAAACCCTTACAGACTAATTGGATTCCTTTAAAAATGTATTTATTTATTGTTTGTGTATAGCATGTGCTTCCTTATATAAAGGTATAGAAAGTCCAGATGTTTAACAGAATACTGTTGTGTAGTTTAGAAAACCAAGGACATATTTTTTAATGCTTTTGTGTGTCCTAGAGGTATGGATCTTAAGGCAATTAAAAAGTTTTAATTGGATCTTCAGAATTTATAGAATGTTGTGATGAAATTTCACATTCTTGGTTAAGTTTATCTATTAAAAACCACCTCTACTCTCAGTCAGTCAGTTATTTGGACTTTCCAGGCACTCTAAACATAAATTTCTGCCATCTATTTGCATTTCTGTATGCCTCCACCAAAAGCATATGCTTAACTAAAGAATTAGAACATTTTAATGACTATAACATAATGAAACATAGTTGATGGTATGCCCTATTGAAAACAGTCCAGTTATAGTTAAATGCAGAGTTTGGAAAGAAGAATTTCACTGAGAAATATATAAATATATTCTGATACAGGCCTTGATTTTGATTTACTAAGTAAAACACTGATTCATTGTCCACGTAGAAACAGTGATCATGCTCCTGTATTCAGACAAATAAATGTGGAAGGTTGCTCAGAAAAGTGCACAGCAGCAAACAGTCTTTTAAGAAAGAAAACAATGGATGGCTATAGTGAGATTTTTCAGATTCTAAAGAAGAAATTCAGGGATTTTTGATGACAAAGGACTGGCCACGATCTCAGCATCACAGCAGATATCCAACACTGTTGCCTATTAATAATCTGTTAATAGTCTATTAATAATCAGATCAAGTCATCATCACCTATCACTCCCTTGGAATCAGACAGTGCCCCTGCTGATGATAACACTGGAAATCTGTTTTTGCCAGCATCTGTGAGAAACAAAACACAAAAGACAGTGACAGAAAGGCAAACCAAAATTAAGGGCAAAATTATTTCCCCACTTTTTTTCTGAGACTACTAAGTGAATTGCACTTCATGTCTTAGAAAATAAAGCCAAGTAAAATAAATCAAATTATTGAATGGAAAAATTGCTCAACAATACTCTTTATGAAGACATCTGATCTTTGCTGTTGATTTTTATTAATGCCAGAGTCTATTGGTTTGCTAAGATGTTATAGACATGGTATAGTAAACTACTCCAGCAGCCTATTTGAGTATTCTAATACTTATAGAAATCATGAATAATTTTTACTAATAAGTTGTCACTTAGTATGATTTATACAACTACTATTTAAAAGTTGCAAGAACAGGCAAAATGATTTTCTGATTTCTTGGGTACTCCAAGTCTTCTGATTGCAGTGCTTATTGGCATCACATCCAGACAACTTGTTCAACCCCTATCGAGACACACACCCATGTTTTCTTTCGAGTGCATACTGTGACTTCACACAGTGACAGCATCCCTTCTCAAACCAAACACAGAGGTATTTGCCATCTATCTTGATGAGGATCCTTTGCTTTAAGCAAATAAGGCTTTTGTGTACTTATTTGCCTCCTCAGGGTGTTGTTGCTGATACCTCTCCCCAGACAGTGGCACCTTCTTCCCAGGACACCAGTGGTCAGCAGCAACAGATAGCGGTGGACACGTCCAACGAGCACGCACCTGCATATTCTTACCAACAGTCTAAGTAAGTTTGGGCTACATTAAACTCTTTCCCTCAAGATCAAGTATCTTGAAATTACTCTTTCAGGTGTACCTGTCACTTTATGTTGCAAAGAAACAACCCCAAGCTTAATGACAAGTATATATTTAGCTCGTAATTATGTGGCTGGTTCGGGCCACCTTCTGGAGGGTGTCTGGCCTGATCTTGAGTGAACTCAAAGCCCGTAACTTGATTCCAGAGAAGTGAGTCGCTGTTGAGTAGGATAAGAAAATGATTGAGCTACGTATTTATGCTTCTCCAGCAAACAAATTTACAGGGATTCTCAGAATTTTAAGAGCAAGCCCAAAGATAGCAAACATTCTTTAGTTTTATCATTCCTCAGCTACTGATTCATTGGTCAAAGCAAGTCATATGGTCAGAACAATTGTAGGTTATCTGTTACTAAAGAAACAGCACTCATTTTTACAGAAAACAATCTATCATATATTCTTGGAAAATTTTCAATATTCTCATCTGAAAGTGTGGGGTAAAGTTTCATTTTGTTCTTTGTTTCCTTACTATTAAATCAAGATAGTGATACACCATTTGCAAGGTTCCTTTGGACATCCAATTAAATGTTTGTGAAAAAGGATATTGCAAAACACAAAATAATAGATTCTCACTCAGGTATTAAATGGTAAGATGAAATAATCATTTATTCTTGATGGTTCTTAAATCATTCAGAAAGGAAAGTACATTTGACTTTGTACTCAGAAAACACTGAGGCTCAAATTTGAGATCTTTGTGCTGAAACCAAGAGAATTAGCAACAGAAAAGTCTATAGCAGAGGCCTTGGCATGTGAACTATTTAATTTTGTAGATAACAGTCAAACGCTTGGAGAATGATTTCCCAGATGGCCCTCCCTGAAGAATGTTGCTCTACTTCTTTGTCATCATGTTGCTTGTTAAAGAAAAATATTACCCAGATACTCATTAAAAGAACAAAAAGGATTTTATTCAGAATAATTTCAACATGTGTCAAGGCTATCACAATAGGAGACAGAAATTGGGCTCATCTCAGAATACAACAAAGACAGCTGGATATGGATAGCCAATCAACATAGAGAAAGGGTCAGTGAGTGAAAAAATACCGGGAGGAAAGGGCAGAGTAAGGTTAACTATTACTAACCTGACTTAAAAGCATTTTTACTGAAAGCAGATCAAGAACTGATACATGAATTGTGGGAGATGAAGAAACTAATCAGATATTGAGAATGATTAAATATCAAGGGTTGGGGATTCTGTAAGAATTGACCTAGCAAGCTCCTTGGTAAAACTAAATTATGTAGACCAGGCCAAGGACAGGGTCTAGACATAGTCAAGAAAGGAGCTGAGAGTAGCTGGACTGAAATTTGGCCAAGAGAATCTGTACATGTACCTGCCATACATATTAGGAGACTTGCTTATTATTGAGTTAATCAAGGCAATAGAATCTTCTGAATGTAGCTTAGTTTCTAAATACAGCTGTAAAAGTTAAATTGGCTCAGAATAATTGAACAAATATATAATATTACTATTATTATCAGTCAAAACTTTCAAAAAATATTATGACTGAGTAAAGCAGGCTATTGTCCTTGTTTCAACTTCCCTATACCATGTATGAATCACTTGTCATGTAGTAAACAACATGGTGGTCTTAACTCTCTGGTCCAGGCATATGAAATTTTTATAGTATCCTGGTCGGTGAGTTATACGTGGAAGAAAGTAGCATATACGTTCTATGTGAAAGCAGAGTGACAGACACTGGTGGGAAACAAGAGACTCTGTGTATACTGATTGATTTTATGTGTCAATTTGTCTGGGCTATGAGGTGCTCAGACATTTGATGAAGTATGTTCATGAAGGTGACTTGGGTTCAGATGACAATTTGAGTCAGTAGACTGAGTACAGCAGATCATCACCTTAATGTAGGTGGCTCCATCCACTGAGTTAAAGGCATGAACAGAACAGAGAGATTGAGCCTCTGGGAGTGAAAGGGAACTTCTGCATGAATCCTTGAGCAACAGCACTGGTCTTTATCTGCCTTTGGATGCAAGTGGAACATTGACTTTAACTTGGATTTTGAATGCTGGCATTTACACCATCAGCTCTCCTCCTTTTCCACTTTCACACTCAGCCAGAAGCTATACCATTGGGTCTTTTGTCAGCCACATCTCCCCCTACCCTTCCTGTTTTTGTATTTTATTTTATTTTTTATTTTTGTTACCAGGGATTGAACTCACGGCCTCTTTCTTGCCAGGGAGGCACTTATTCTGCTGAGCTAAATCCTGGGCCCTGTTTTTATATTTATCTGGCTTTTAAAAACTAATACTGAGGATTCAACACAGGGCCTTTACTACCTTTACACCAAGCTATATCCCCAAACTCCTCCCTTTTATTTTCTACTTTGAGACATGGTCTTGATAAGTTACCAGTGCTGGGCTCAAACTTATGATCCTCTTACGTTAGCCTCCCATTGTGGTATATTTATCTTTTGATCAGTTTTGCTAGAAACCCTGACTGATACACAGGTTAACTTCACAAGGCTCAGTGAGTAGGCAAAACTGGCCTTGACTCTTCTAAAGCATAATGAAGAAATGAGAAATTTTGTATCTTAGCACTTTCCTGTTCATAGTTTAATAATTTCTAGATAAATGAAAGCAGTGTTTTCATTCATCCAACCATCAATTATTGATCAACTTCTATTAGAAACCAGCATCTCTAAGTGCTAGGAAAAGACCAATGGAGGAAACACATTTCTCCCCCACTCTCTTGGAATTTAGTTTCCACTAGGAGTAGACTCATATGCAATGGGTGAATAAAAAACAATAAAAAAGAAACAGTTGCAAAGCATATTATTCAAACTTTTTCTTTCTATAGAAGTGATCAGTTAAAGTTCTAGGGTTTAGTATGAGAGAAGGCCTCTTTTACAGCTGGGGACTGAAAGGGATTTTAAAGTTAAACTTGGAGAGACTGGAAATGCAGCATTCTAAGCAGTAGAAATTGACTTTTTTTTTTTAAAGAGAAAAGCATGTAAAGGGTAGAGATAATACAGAATTTCAAAAAAAAGATAAACAATGAGAAATCACTAGTTGATAAATTACATATTGTCCTCTTAGAAATAGTTGTTCAAGTTACAAAATTAAAGCATACAAAGTAGATATTTTAACAGTGAGATTGTAAACAGCTACCCATGCATGAATCTCTACATGTATTTCTATCCTTTCTGTATTAGAGGGAAAAACAAAACATAGCAAGACAAAACAAAACAAATTCCTATAAAACATGAAACCTAAAAGTCATGTAAAACCACAGTACAAGGTAATCTACAATGATTGCTGTGTTGTTTCTTATTATCTTCAATAGAACTGTTTATATCATCAGGAATAATTGAATATAGCAGTATAATTGAATATAGCAGTACATAACAATATTGGTAAAAATAAAACATTGTAGACAGCATAAAACTTCAATGGCAGGTAATAATCAAACCAGAGTGGATAGTCTAGTGAATCTTGTCATCTTAAGTATAGTTGCCTATACTCTCAGACTTGATACTTTCAATCATAACAGCTTTGAATAAAATCTATCAATACAAAACAGTGATCTAACCAGATTTGATTACAATCAGTCATAGTAAAACAGTGTAGGGTTTACAGAGCTTTAGATTAAGTTAAAAGGAAATTAAGGATGATTACCATACTATATCCTGTTATTTTGGGGATTACTGTCTGTGCCTTCAAATCTAGTACAGGTAGAATGACTAGAACAAAATATAATGCATCTAAGCAGAGTAGTGTGAGTAATGTGGGTTTTAAATCCTGGTGCACTATAAACAATATAGTGTATCAAGGCCATGTATGTTAGAGATTCTAGCCATCCTTCTCTGCCTCATTTCTGCCATGCTATTTTTCTGCCTTTGTTTGTCTAGTTTTCTCCTTCATTCTACCATCTGCCCCACTCATGGAGGCCTTTCTGCCACTGTTCCTAAAATCCTGGTATTTTTTTTTCTCTCTCTAGAATGTCCTTCAGTATTCTCTATAGGGTTGGATTAGTGGTCACAAACTCCCCCAGTTCCTCTTTGTCATGGAAGCCTCTTGTTTCTCCATTAATTTCTAGTGACAGTTTTGCAGGTTACATCAATCTGGGCTGGAGGTTATTTTCTTTCAGGGCTTGGAAGACTTAGCTCCAAGCTCTTCTTGATCTGACGGTCTGTGTCAAGAAGTCAGCCATAATCCTGATGGGCTTACCTTTATAGGTAATCTGTTTCTTTTTTCTGATGGCTTTTATATTCTGTTTTTATATTGAATTTCTGGTATCTTGATTATTATATGTCTGGATGTAGCTCTGTTTTGGTTGTAGGTGGCTGGAGCTCTGTATGCCTCACACAACTGAATGTCATTTTCTTTTCCCATGCTTGGGAAGTTTTCCTTAATTATTTCCATGAATAGCCTTTGTAATTCACCTGTATGTATTCCTGCTTCTTTGTTCACATTTCTTATTCTTAAATTGTAGATTCTCCTCTTGTCATCTTCTAGCCTTTCTATTGTTATTACCTGTGTCCTTGTTATTTTTAAGAGATCTTTCCTTTCATGATCATACATTGCAAACTTGTCTTCAAGTTTTGATAGTCTATCCTTAGTTTCTTTTAAGGAGTTTTGCCAGCTTTCAATGGAGTTTTTAATTTCCTTATAGTCTCTTTGAATCTGCTTCACGTATTCTATATTTTCTTTATATTCTTTATCGAATGTTTCTCTCCTTTTTTTGTGTTCCTCCCTTCTTCCATCTGTATCATCCTGAGAGATGCTTCCTGAGAGCATTTCTTTTATTACTCTACTCATATCTTCCTTTACCTGATTTAATATTTCAGTTTTGAGCTCGTCTACAAGGTCCCGAAGATATCTCTTAATGTTATTGAAACCATGCCTGATGTTGTGTGTTTGCCGCCCTCAGTCTCCCTTGTTTTTCCTTCTCCTGGATCAGTGCTCTCAGGGTTCTGGGTTGGGGGCCTCCTTCTACCTCTCTCTCCTGTCATGGTCCTGGCTTCCTCCATACAGGTTACAATGCAGGTCCCAGCACCCTTCCCTGTTGGCCATGTTTCCTCGGAAGCATGCTGGCAAGGGGGCTCCACCCTCTCCGGCCTGCTCTTGTCTCTGAGGTGTAAGCAGCGGCTGTGTATGCCTGCCCTTCCTCACTGGGCTAGCCAAACTTCAGGGGCCTTCACCCAGTTAGTGCGTGCTAGGCACAGGGAATCAATTTGGGATGGCTCATTGGGTCCCGGCCAGGGATGCAGCCCAGTCCAAGCAAATCCCATGAATCTGCTTTGGGGAGGGAGCCACCAACTGAAGTCACTGTCACTCCCAGTTCAGGCTCCTCTTGCCTGATTCCAACAAGTTGCCATTTGGTCACACCCTTCCCATGGTGGGGGGGTCTCATTCCCAGCACTGACTGTGGATTACTGAAGGTTCCTTCACTGGCTCTGCTCTCTGCTGGGCTCACCAACCCCTGACTTCAGCGCTGCTGCGGCTCCTGTGAGTGGTGGCAGGAACGAGTTTGGGTGGCTCTGCCAGCGGGTGCAGATTCAAGCTGGTGCAGTTCAGGCCAGAGCCAACTTGGCAAATCACAGCAAAAACACTGTGTCCCGTAATTTTTAACTGTTTCAATTGTAGTCCCGACATATTTGACGAGCTTTTTTACATTTTAATTTCTTCCTGTGTCAAGAGGATCCATCTCCCTCTGTCTGGGTCTCTCCAGGGTGTTTTATTCTGGCATATGAGTTGTTTCTCCTGGGAGGCTTTGTACTTTGTTGCTCACTGATAGGCCATCTTGACTTCTCAGAAATTGACTTTTTGAAAACTCTGAGAGGGCTACATGAGGCTGGGATGTCCTGGACCAGAGAAGAGAGTAGGAATAGAGGAAGGTGGAGAGGTGGCCATTATTAAGCCCCTACAGACTTGCCTTTGTATAGGATAATTATACTTGGTGTTATTCAAAGTAAGCTCAGAAATCAATGTAAGGCTTTCAAATAAT
Source organism: Hydrochoerus hydrochaeris (assembly GCA_004027455.1). Taxonomy (NCBI): domain Eukaryota; kingdom Metazoa; phylum Chordata; class Mammalia; order Rodentia; family Hydrochaeridae; genus Hydrochoerus; species Hydrochoerus hydrochaeris. Next base: position 469,868 of record PVLA01000410.1, read on the forward strand.
AAGTTTGATCATTTTCCTTATGCCTAAATCTTGTAACCTGAACAATCACTTCTAAGATAAAAATATGCAATATATTAACTAGTGTTAATTTCTTATGTTTTTTGAAATTCTGTATCATTTCTATCTTTGGTTTTGTTTTGTTTTAAAATAAAAAAAGAAGTTACAAGAAAATAAAGTTATATGATTCGGCTTACATTAAATGATCTTACCACCAATGGAACATGCATACAGAGGATGTAAATCTCCAACCTGGATTGGCTCTCCCAGCCCCAGCCTCCAGGCCAGCAGAAGCATTAATCTCCACAGGAAATTTGGCTCAGCTCTCCCTGGAGGCTACCATCCACAAACATAGGAAAGGAGGCAAACTGTGACAAGGAATTTTGCGGGACCTGGAGACATCTACAGATATTCAGAAATTTTACCAAGGACATTTCAAGGTTTTTGGCCACTGGTTTACAAGGCTGCCAGCACCCTTTAACCACAGATGTTTGCCAAACCTTTCCCCTGCCCTCTTTGCAAACTTATAAAAGGAACACCCAACTTTTGAGGCAGAGAGCTTTGTAGCTCTCTGTCTACTGCACCCAGGTGATAAAAAATGCACTAAGAAGTTGCTTTCACAAAAGCCTGCCATTTGGTTTCCTGCCTCACGTTTCATTACAGAGGCAAGTGTTTCAAGGATTATTTTTGAGCTGCAAGTGTCCCCCATCTTGCAACTCTGTAGAACCTCTGCCCCTCCCCACCTGATGAACTGAGCTATAGTTTTCCCTCCTTGTCATTCCACAGGAGACACTCTCTTGTTTCTCAAGGATGTCCTCACTTAGGGATAAAGTACCTTTCCATGATCATAGTATGATGTGATGGGGAAGAAAGTTCTGTCTGACTCACACAGAGCACCTCTGCCTCACAGATTCTCACTTCCAGGTTCAAGTCCTAGTTCGCTTGTAGTACCGGTATCACACCAGTTATTGTAGCAAGAAGCATTGTCTCTCTCCTCAAGACCTAACAATCTAGGATGGAATTAGATGTATCCATACCAAAGATACGCATACCTTAGTGGTAAAAATGAAAAAGACTCACAAAGATCTATAGAAACAGGAGAATGCGTTTTATTTCTCCAACATTGGTATGCTTTGATGAAGCTCACATCAAATGGAGAAGGGTCTTATAAAAAAGAGTACATTCCAGATGGTGTCACAGCTTGACCCAAGTCCAGGATTAAAGGAGGGAAGATTTCTTTGAGAAGTGGAAGGACAGCAGTGGAATCTCATGGAAAGGGATGCCCAGATTCTAATATCAGATGCCATATTTAGGTGCTTGGATGGCATCTCCTTGTTTCTGTCTGTTCTTCCAGCTGAGGAAAAATAACAGATTAGGAAACAATGGAAATCAGCAGTCTGTTATTGCTCTGGTTCAGGCAGGAAAGACAAAAAGGGTTTGTGATGGAGGGTCAGGTTGAAAAATCAGAAAAAAAAAAACCCTTTTAATTCTAGAGAAATCAAGGAAGTCATTGATCAATAACAGAGGCAGATAAGATAAAAGTCTCCAAGAGTCTGGTTGTAGAGATGAACAAGAAATTTACTTATCTTTAAAGTGAGTCAGTTTCAAGCTTTATCCTTGAAATATGTAAGGAAGTCTGAGTCTGACAACCAGAACTTTCATGGTTTAAATGTGTTTAAAATTCTGGGTATACCCCATTTGCATTGTGATGTGGAGTATTGTACACTTAAGTTTCAAAGGACCATAAATATCCAGAATGAAATCCGTCATCCCCTGTCCTTGTGGCAGTAAAAATGATGAGGACTTCCTTGTTTGAAGGAATAGGCTTTCGCACTCACAAAGGAATATATGCTATAGGATATTCTCCAGATCATACTGCAACAGCCAGAGAGAACAGCCCCTTGGAATATGGAACATTTCCAAAGTATGACATGAAAAAACCACACTCATTGCCTTGCAGAGAGTCCTTTAAACTAAAAAAATAAAATAAAAAAATAAAAAATTAACAGGTCTTTTGAATCCTTACCTTCCTGTTTTTGAAATGCAAAAAATGTTGAGCCTTTGACTTGAAACAAAATATTAAACGAAAAAGAAACAACATACTAAGACAAACACCTTTGAAGATGGCAATCACTCCTGTAATTTTATAAAAAGAAATAATTAATGTCACTATCAGTTTTAGCAATTTCAGCCAAGGAAATCTAACCTATATCTTGATAAAACATGAGATTTTTCAAAGAAGGCACTGGAAATGGAGTTAAATATTCACATCACGTACACAATATTCACATCACATACACCACGGGGCTCTTTCTCATCAGTAACCTTCACAGGGAAAAGTGTGAGGGATTTAAATCAATCACAGTGACAGTTGTCAAACAAGCATTCCTCAGAAAGCAGACATATAACAGCTTACACAGATTGTAAGTGTGCTTAACAAACCTCTCTGCTCTGCTTTTTGAACTTATCTGATCATACCCACCATGAGAAATTCAGTCTGATTACATTTGACCATTTTCTAGATGTGGAACTGTATTATCCTTGGTGGGGCTACCAGAAATCTACTTCATGACAGTTTTGTTTTGAGATCACACCTCAAGCAATATCCTAAAGTTAGTTATAGTCTACTATAGATTTCCCTAAGATCCTTTTATGTTCCTTCCCGTTCTAGTATATTGGAAAAGTAGCCAGTCCACATTATTTTAGACAAGCCAGATTTCACAAGCAGCAGCACATTTCCAGCATCACTATGCTAATTAACATGCCACTACTTTCATCAGGCAACCCATTTCTAACAATCATTATGCTAAATAAGATATGGATGGCTTACAGTACTCAGAACAAACCTCTGGCCTTTCTCATTAAATGCTAGCTAACCTCCTGTGAGTGTGACATTCTGAGGAGGCAACTTGGTACCCGTGAAAAGTAGCTTGAGGCTTCACATATGCCTTTAACACCCAAATGTCTACACGAAAGATACTGTAAGTAAATGACAGCCATCACAAGTAAAGATCACGGAAGGAAGTGGACTGAGTGTAAATAATGAGCCTGTGCATAAAAAGAGCGTATTTGGGATCTAGCAGTAAATTTTTAATATTCTAAATTCTACTTTCCTAGCTAAAACCTAGTACTTTGGATTTCGTATTTATGGAGTTTTTTTTTTTCTTCCCATTGTTAGGAGAAGCTATTAATGTTAAAGGGACCCTGAGCACTTTTCACAGAAGGAGGAAATGATGTCTTTGTTTTATCAAGGAAATTTTATGAACATTCCAATTCTTATTCAAATTACCTGGTTTTCTTTATGCCAAGCAGGAAATCTTAAACATAAATAGAGTCTAAAGAGAATGTTTTCAAGCTAAATCTAATATGCGCAACCATTCTTAGTCTAGCTTTTGTGGTGGGTTTTTTTTTTTTTTTTTTTTGTACCAGGGATTGAACTCATGACCTCACGCTTGCCAGACAGGAGCTTATGCCACTGAGCTAAACCCCCAGCTTTGCTCCGTGTCTTCAGTTATCATCCACTTTATTGGAGCCTGATTTTCCTCTTTTTTAGAGTATGAGAATTAGATCATTGCTCTCCAAAGATGTGGGCTAGGACCCTAGTACAGAGGAAAGATTTACATACAGATTCCACAGTGAGGGTTAGAAAGCGCCTGCAGCCCTTCCTTGTGCAAGTGTGTTGGTGTACCCAGCTGCAAACTGCAGGAAATGTTTTACTTAACTGCAGTTCTCTTCAAAGTCATCAAAATAGAGTAAAATATGATAATAAGGTACATGATGACCTCCCTCCTATGAGGCCAAATAAATAATTCAGATGTTTTACTTCTTGACAGAACAGGGTATGTGCTGTCTTCTTTCTGTAGATTTCCAATACAGTGAAAAGTATTCCAGAAGTGTAATAATATATTGATTATCCATTAGTTATTTTGATATTAATGTAAAACAGTTTATACCCCCCCCCTTTTTTTTTTTTTTACATTGGTAACCTGCATTGTGCCCTAGCTAAATCTTTAGTTTACCTGTGGCTAATCCAGCAGTGGAAATACAGTATGCAACTTTCCAAACTCTGGACCATAAAATACTTCTGTATACATAGTATCATATGAAGTCAGTTTGCAAGAAATTACTCTAAGAAGTATTAAATCATTAAATAGTGTACAAAAATAGATTTTGGAGATTATGGTTTGCTGTTTCCCAGTTTATTCATTCTGCTGCTATTGAAGAGAAGATTAAAGACAGAATTTAAAAGGACTATATTCTTAAATTCAGACAAATTATCAGCCTACAAATATTCACTTTTGACATTAAGAAATCATTGTGTTACCCTTGGAATCGAAATCTAGTTTTATTCTCTAAGTCTTGTCAGGCTAACTGAACTTCCATGAACACCAAATTCCTACAGATTGTCAGTATACTGATAATGTGTGAATTGTACTTATCAGTCATTCCACATTCTATGCGCAGGTACTTTACAATTTGTAAATGACTATAACACTTAGCTCTTTCATGTAAATTGAGTTTAAATTAAGTATATTCTTCTTACTGATGAATGCAGCCTGGAAAATTTAGAATTGTGTTTTCATGAACATCAGTGCAATCCCTAATCACCACGTAAATGTGCAGAAGTAAATTTTAATTGTATTAAATAGCAACACTTTTTTTCCTTCAAACTTCAGTTAGGAATGATGAATATTTAAAGTCCAATCATTTGTTTTCAGATAGCAATGAGACTACTTTAAGGACCAGAAAATTATGAGAGGGGATTACTAGAAACAATCATATAAGGTTATAAACCTAAAAGTAGCCCTAGCCTACCCAATAAATATTTATGATTCAGTGTTCAGTGCCTATTATGTAACTGAGCAGAAAGGGTCTTTTATAGCACGGTTGTTCATTGAATGAAGAAACCAAGACATTTTAGACATTTTCAATGCACAATGGGAAATGGAGATGGCAACAAAAATAGACCAAGATTTTGTTTTCATAGTAAGATAGATTTTAGAAACAGAGTAAGTCCATAATTTGCAAAAGTAGAGAAAGGGAACTAAAATATAGCTCATGGTTCTTAATACTGCTACTAAGAAGATTGAGCTTACATTGTTGCTGTTAGGAAGATTGTATTTTTATTTCTTCTAAGTAGAAATCCAACTTCACCATGTAACAGAGAAGGGAAAACAAGATGAAATTTTGGAGACTGTAAATTATTTATAACTATTTCAAATAATCTATCAGTTTGTTGCTTTCTATACACGGTTCTAGAAGCAAACTCATTAGGTTCCTAATAACAATAACTAACTCATTATGACTTTCACAAATTAGGCAAAAGTGACCTTTCTGGGCCATTTCAGTCTAAATGTAATGCAGTTAAAGCATTTTTGAAAGCCTTTTATAAATCTGAATAAGACCAACGCACTGACTGACGGAGAGCAGAGGCAGTCCTGTACAGATCTCAGGATTCTGCCAGCAGACATTTCAGTGGAATTTGGGCCCCCTGCCTCAGCCACTGGTCTTACATACCTGTAGCCCACATTCATGACTTTTGTCTACTGAATTAAGCAGTTGAGTATGAGCAGACTCTGAAGAGCTTTTCTCTACCATTCGATACCCTGAAGGAAGAGGCCTCCATTTTAAAGTGACCTACAGATAAAGTTTCCTCTTTGTACAACATAACCTAACTCACTCAAAGTTCTAACCTGTGAATGGAAGAGTTAAGTGCAAAGTTCAACCCCTTAGAACCTTAATCCTCTAATAAAATGGAACTTTGGAGCTTTGGTTAATCCAGCCCATCTGGGAAAGATGAAACACAGTAAAATGACATTTATCTAGTTAATCACCTATTGTGGACATTCCACTTCTCCATACGCCTAGAGAGTAAAAAGTAGAAATAAAATACTCTAAGGGCAAGAATTTTTTGAGATAAGGTTCTTGTTTTACTGCTCAGGTTGGTCTAACATCCTGGGTTCACATAGTCTTCTCGTCTTAGCCTTCCAAGTACTAGGACTATAAGTGCACATTACCACATCCAGCTAAGAATTTAAAATCTGGATGGGATCAACAAACGAGGTAGAACAATTGTCTTATGTTTCGGGCCAGTCAAGTTTATGTGAATCTACTCCATAAACACCACAAGGTAGCATAGAATTCAGTCATTACGGTGCATTTAGTAGAGAAATGCACATTGTTGACTGAGTTAGTGAGAAATCCCAGGGTAGTTCTTAAAATACATACTTAAGCTCCTGGAGGGTATAACACAAAGCTGATATTAAAAAGTAGGTTCTATGCTCATAGGAAGTTGTATTTATTTGTTTTTTATTGATATCACAAAATAATTGAAGCTAAATAATGTATGAAATTTATTAAACTCATAGTTTTGTGGGCTAAAAATCCCAAGTTAGGCAGTCTTATCTTTCTGGTCACTGGTAAGGGACTCGTCAGCAGATGATATGGTAGGATCCAGTGTGAGAGGGTTCACATAAGACAGGAAGCAGAGATTAGGGAAGGGGAAGGGTTGTTCTTTTCAAACAATTTGCTCTCAAAACTTAGTTCAGGATTGTATGAGAACTATCTCAATCCCTTCCAAAGGCAGCATTCACACTGACTTTCTCTAAGTACTGTCTCATAAAGTTTCACCTTCCACATTGCCAAATCGAAGACCAGGATTCCAAAATAAGATCTCTGTGGGAGCATATTCAAGCCATATACAAACTGTAGTAGCAGAGATGTTTCTCTGAGTATATGTGAGGTATATCTGTAATATTTATTGCTTTTGAATAAAAAGAGACTGTTAGTCTACTAAATTTAACTTCTAATGAGATCAAACTCTCTAGCTTGAATATATTCATGGAAGTGGCATTTGACAATTTTATAGGCTGAATTTGCTTTTCTAATTAAAAACGAGCTTAAAATTTGTTTCATGTGCATGTTACAATGAAAGACCTCACTACTTTTTAAAGAGATCTCACTGGAAAACAGTACAGAGGACAATTTCAAAATTGCTGTGATGTAATGACCACTCTTATTCCATTGTTTTTGCAGACCATAAACAGAAGAATGTCCGTCTGAAATTTTTCCTTGAATGAAGAAACTCCACTGAACAAGAACTGAGTTGGCTTCCAGTTTGCACAGACATCAATGGAAGGCTTTTTTTTTTTAATTTTATATTATACTCAGTGAAACAAAGTCTTTATGTGCTGTGCAAATGGTTCCTTCATGTGGTCTGACGATTTATTTTTGCCACCTTTTTCTCTTTTACTTAAAGGAAAAGAAATCCCGGGGCGGGGGGTGGGGCCTAGCAAAGGTTGACATTATATCTGGAAGAGCATTTGAATTCAAACTTTACCTGAAAGTGTAGATAGATTTTCTTCCTTCCTTCTTCTTCTTTTTTTTTTAAATGAAAAACCTGATGTCAAGAGTTGGGCAAACCAAAATGGAAGCAAATGGTCTTCCTAAGTAACTAAGCTACTTTTTCTTTTTCCCTTCCTGTGGGTTGTTTTTTCTTATTATATTTTATTTTTTCTTAGAAATTTTTAGGTAAGGTTTATCTTGAATCTTAATTGCCTTAATTTTAAGGACGTCAAAAGCTCTCAAGGCAAGCTGTCAACGTCTTGTTAAAAAATAATTCAAGAAAGAATTGAAATATTGTGCCAGCATTAACTGGTACAGAAGTTTAAGACTATGAGTTTTTAGGGTGAAAAAAAACTGTACAGTTTAAAAGAAAACGTTTTTCTTCATTTGAAGAAAATTTGTTGATAAAAGAAACCATGGCAACTGCGAGAATTGGGAAATGCTGGGATTTTTCATGAACTTTGTCTTAAGTGTTGACACAAATCATTCTAGAAGGCTAAACCATTTTACGGTAAAGTTATTAATGTTGGTTTAAAAACAACTGCATTAGAAATAATGCGTGCTGGGGGGGCAGAATGCAGATTTTTTTATTTACAAAGCGTGATTGCTAGCAAAAGCATTAGTGCTTTTTATCTGCAGTCTTTTTTATGAGCTTTACAAAGTTTTTAGTCAGCTTTGCTTGTCACATTGCAAAACTTAGCTAAGAGAATTAAAAACAAAACAAAACAAAACAAAACATAAGTAGATAGGAGCTTATGGTCAAAAAGTGCAAAAAAACAAAAACAAAAAAAGCAATAGATAGAGAAATTGTTGACAATTTCTGTAGTCTTTCCTAGTTGTGATCAAATTCAGCCTATGGATGGCCTATTTTATACCAAAGATGAAGTGACACCCTATTACAGTCCAGAAGATAGAGGTTCTTCTCATTTTGTTGTATTTTGTTTGGTTTCTTTTCTTTAAATTTTTATTTGACCTACAATGGCCGGACCAGTTCTTACTTTGTTGTTTGTTTAAATTACCTTCCACTGATGTTTTACATACTGCAAAAAGAATTTTTTTAAATGTATATTTGTTTATAACAGAAGCTCGCACCAGCTGTGTTCAGCGGTCCCAGCATGAAGAGTTCTGGATACCAATTAATAGAGCCAAGAAGCTTTTAATTTTGTAAGCTTTTCTGGTTCCTTGCTAGCTCTCTTCAATAGGACACCTGTGTTGATGGCCACCAGTAAGCCAAGAGACATGTGTAAGAGGTTGGACTTACTTTCTGTGGATTTTGAACTTAAAGATACTTCCTGAACATGGCCTGAAAGGTCTCTGAAATGTCACTTGTCGGAAAAGCTTAGTGATACTGTGTGAAATGGTGAGTGGTCTCCTGCAAAGGTCTCATGGTATTTGTAACAATCTACCAATGGTCTTCCTCCTAAATTCCAGTAACCTCCTTGTTTTGTCTTTTCACCACAGTCTTGTCATCACCCACCATGAATGGCTACTTTGATGGTGCAGGTGGAGAGGGGTTATCTTTTTTTTGTCTCTTCTCATATTGTATTCATATCTTGATCTTGCCTGAAAGAAAGAAAATATACCTTTTTATTCCAGTTTAATTTTCTGAGGCAAGAAGTACCAACAATACTAAGGAGTCTCTTAGTGGGATTTAGGGAAACTCTTAAAATGCTAGTTGACAATCAAGAAATTGTATGATTTATATCAATAAGTACCAAAAGAACTAGTTTTGATCAATCATTAAAGCCAAAGGAGCTATTTACATATAGAATGATGCAAAATTGTATCTAAAATTATTAAATTGACTAACTTAGAAAACGTCTTTACATTTTTGATTCTTCAAGCTAACATTAAACATATGCAGTTTAAACTGAAATTCAAGAAAAAGAAATGGAATTTTGTTAATTGAATTACACACTATAAGTGCATTTTGAATGAATCTTTTGAATCACAAAGAGAAACTCTTTCACAAACTAAGTACCGGAACCTGACTTTGTCCAGAAGAAAGAGGAAAATGTGTAAGTGCACTATAAAAGAACACAGGGTAGACTTTTAAAAAACAAAAAAATATAAAAGGCAAATCATATTCTCATTAGGTCAGTATGAATAAGGAGATGAATATGGAGTTCAGCTCATATGAATTTGCCAATAGTCCACTATTTAAATAGATCCTGCTTTTCTTATTTGCAAGCCCATGGATGGAAACTCAAACCCAGCTTGACTGCACTTCTATGTAGTCTAACCACTGGTAAAATACATCAACAAAATGTGGCATGTGCTACACGGAAACTCAACTGGTCACACCCATGCTGATGGTTTTCCACGCTGCAGAGAGAATCCTAGATTTAAGCATTCTTCAGCTGTATCCTTCAGCTTCCCATGTATTGCAACGGTGGTATTATTTTGGAAAGAGGGCTCCTCATAATTCAGCGGGTACAAAAAACCTGTATGGGAACTATATTTTCTGTTTCTCTTTTTTCACACTCAGAATTCTTTCTATCAATAAGGATTATCCTAGGAATATTTCATTTAAATATAAAACCAACATGCATTCCTTTTTTTTCTGCAAAAAAATACCAAAAATATATATTAATGTCTCATTCACACAATCAGCAGTGAGGGTAAGAGGTAGCTAACATGTGGCTGATAAATGTGCCTAGGTAACTTCTTGTTTCTATTCAAAACTGCTGCTTTATTTATACATTCACATACTTTTTTTCAACTATGAAATTTTGGTAGTCTCAGGAAATTATTCTCCCTGTCATTTTATGTGCCCATGTGTGTTTTATGTTTGGATTGTTAATATCATTAAATTCTATAAAATGTGTTATTTCAAACCAAAAAGAAACAAAATGATAAAAATGCACATGTCCAAATTGCACCCCTATTTTGTCATTTTACCTAAGAATTTTTTTCATGAATCCATTCTTGGGGATGGGGGAGGAGTCTTAACAGGTAAGCAGCATTGAATTGTTGGAAAAATAAAACAAATCAAAGTATGTGTTCAAAATACACAAATATCAAAAAACAAATTAACAACATATATTGTGGGATTTTAATCTTATTTATGCCTAAAATCCTTCTTATATGAAGTTAATTTTCTTTGTATTGTGATTGACCAAACATTTATTTTATGCTTCAGTGTTTCCTTTTGACATTGCTGTGACTTATCTTACACATTTGGAAACAAACTAACGCCACAGTCCAAATGAGATAATCATTTTCTCATCCAAACTCTAATCGTGTGGTCAGTGGAAGACCAGATGTAAAAGGCAAATCATTTTAGCGATGAGAAGGTATTGTCAGGGGAAGCTAAGCATGTAGAAACCAGAGGCGCCCAAAGCAAAACTATATCTTGAAGGACAACAAAATGCAGACTTTGTGAACTAAAGGAAATGCTAGCAGGTGCTGCTGATGATTTGGATTTCAACGCTGATGTGTCTTTTATATAAAAACTGAAATAATAGTTTAAAGAAAATCCATTACTTAACTCCAATTTGGCCAGCATTAGTTTGTTTCCTTGGTAAATTTCAACAGTTCAGCCAGTATTGTCTCATGTTTCACTTGGAATTAATTCTTGGTGTGGCTTCAGCAGATTTGCCATCTTTGAAAACCTATGACTCGCTTTCACCTCTTTCCTAATGCAAAATAGCTTGGCATTAAAAGTGTGCTCCTGCTGCCTTAGAGGTAGATGGCCAAGGATTGAAGAAGGGAGTTCACATTATTTCACCATGGCAACAAAAGACACTGACCCTATCAGAAAACTGCTTTCAGAATTATTTTTTCATTCATATATAACCAAAAAAAGTTCTGAATTTTGGGGTTTTTCTTAAAAAAGTAAATAATTGAGATGTCTCTTCTATGGCTATGTAATGTTTATAATGACCTAAAATCCCCATTAATGAAGAGTGAAATTTTATTTAAACAGGACCTTTGTGGTCTTTTCTATGATTGAAGAGAAGTTTCAATGGGCTGTCTAGACAAATAATGATGTTAATAGATTACTCTTCCCCAAAGTGTGACAATTCAGTCTCACTCCTAATTTGGGTGCATCAACCGCTGCAGATGAATTGATAAGCAGAGAAAAATTGTTGTCTCTCAGTAATGTGTTTTTAGATGATTTTAAATCGAACAAAGGGACAACATTTATGTACATATGTAATAACATTCAGCATACTTGGGGAATCAACGACAAGTCACTGAATCTTGATCTGTCTTCTTTGACCTGAGTAAAGGGTAAAGGATGGATCTTACTTTTCATGCTGCCGCAGCTGGAATATACCAAGTTGTAAGTTTCCTGAACCTGACATCTTCTCACTTGGATCTGAGGGATTGACAGCATTTAAACAGGCTCATTGCTTCTGTACACTGTACTTTTTCTGTGGCAAAGTGATAATGAAATTTCATTAATGAATACCTTTGGTTTACAAATAATGTCCATTATAGCACTGGAAATCATTTGGGTATGAGTCAAGATTAACATTTTTTACCAAGCATTGTAAAATATGACATTGGTCCCTTCATCCAAATAATCTTGGTTTTGGTTTTGTGGATTATGTGTTCAGGAAAGTTTAAAAGCTCAATACTAAACACCTAAGTGGCCCAAAGATCTTCTATGAAGTGGTAGGAAGGAGTTCATGCTATATTAATTATTTATGTGTGGTTTTTACCCCAGCATATAAATGTTCACGGTCAACAACAGAGACAGAGACAGAGACAGAGACAGAGAGAGGAGTAATCTCTCAATATTCACCTCTGTGTATATTGAGGTGGGAAAATAAAGCATTAAGAAAAGTTTCTTCCACCCAGGAAACTTACACAATCAAGTGTAGAATGGAGCTTGGAGTCTGCAGAAAGAACCACAAGGCCACTGAATGCACAGTTGAACTTTTCCTAAAACTGCCCCATTTCTGAGTTTTGCGAATACATTATTGCTCTCAATTTTTGAAGGGCTAATTGTCCACTTTGAATATCTGTCTTTTCTGCTCAAGAATTAGGCCTTGGGCACTGTTTCCTTCCATTAGTATTTCACCCTGGGGATGGGAAAAAAATTGGTAGTAAAACTCAAACGAGTCGATTGTTACTTAGCTATTGATTTATTGAGAGTTGAAGTCATTAAGAAAATTCACATTGGTGTATTATAAACTATGAATTTGATAATTGATAATATCCTTTTCCCATTCACCACAAATAATTGAGAGTTGACTGTGTTCTTGCAGAATATAAAGAAAAATACTGTGGCCAGGGATTGGGCTTCCCTCAGAAGAAAATTGTTTTGGTTTCATTCACTCTACTGAAAGTTGAATAGATAAACACAATTTCTGTGATAAGAATATAATATAAAGCTTTAAGTTGAATGTGAGCTCATTCCTTTCAAGTTTAATGAAAAAATGCATTATTTTTGTTATATTTTGACTGTATCACTGTATCGAGGCTGAATGACTGACATTCCAGTGAAAACTCACATTTTACGTGGGTTCAAAGTGTAACCTTAACGTTATACTTTGTATTTAAATCCTCTGGTTTTAGAATTTTTAAGAAAGATGCTCTGTCCTCTTCCCCAAAGTGTGATATTTCATCATACACAAAACAAGGAGTTATTTCATACCTTTCAGGAACTATAAAAATAATTTCAAAGTGATACTTGAAAAAAACTTTCCCCATTTTGCAATTAAGTGCTTCCTTTTATTTAAAAGCATAATTGGAATCTTAATTTGAAAACTGTATGTATAAATACTCGTTATGAGCCACTGAGTTTCTAAGAAAAATGGGACACAGCTTCTTTAAAAACCCTTATTTCAGGCCATACTCAACTTCATGGAACACCTCAAAATCACTCAGCTTTAAACCTTATTTCTAAGCGTTTTTGTATTGCTGTCTCTGTCATGAAAACTTCTGTAATACAATGGTGTTTCTGTTTTTTTTTTTTCCCAATCTGTACCACAGTTAAATTAGATTCCACATTTTCCCTGTTTCTTGGGCTTTCTGTAGATCAGTGGATCTTAGGTTTAAATTTGTTTTATTTGATGAAGCTTTCAATAAAAAACGAAAATAAAATCAATGAAGGAGGGCTGTTGTGTTTGTCTCTAATTGTGCAGAGACCTGTTGCGGGAGCTGATGGGTGGGAGGGAGCTGTCTCTGTATCTAGTGAGATTTGCTGCTAGATTTTCTCCAGCAAAGATCATCCTTGGTGAATAGAAAAAGGGAGGGAAGATTCTGTTTATGTAGAGTGGCTGAAAAAGCCAGAGCCTGCCAGCTCTTCCTAGTTCTTTTTTTTTTATTTTAATTTAATACACATAGATATTGATAAAGAAAATATAAGACACATTCTTATTTCTATGAAAAAATAAAATTTAATGGTTAATATTTTGTGTATCCTTATCTTAAAAGGATAACCACAATGTTATAGTATGTCCTAGACCAAAACAAAATGGAATAAAACCAAATAAAACAAAAACAAAATGATTTTTTCTTAACAAAGAAGATACAAACAAAAGAACAAAGCCTTCCTTTCGTGTAGCAAAAAGAAAATAGTGGTATGAATGAAACAAATTAACATATATTGTAAAACATTTTTGAACCTTCAGAATACATAATTTGGGGAATTATTTTAATTTCTCCCTACCACCTACTTATCTAACATCAGAGAGAGAGAGAGAGAGACAGAGACAGAGACAGAGACAGAGAGACAGAGAGAGACCTGCCTAGAAGTATTTAAGCATGTATCTGAGTTATTTCACTTACTGTTTTACCCTCGTTTCATCCATTTGCCTAAAATAGTTCAACTTTATATTCATGGCTGAGTAATACTTCATTATGTAAAAATACCATATTTTGTTTATCACTTCATCTGTTGATGGACATATAGGCTGTTTCCAAGATCTAGCTGTTATAATATGTACTGTTATAAATGTAGGTATATATGTATCTTGGTAATATGATGATTTTTGACTCTTTTGAGAAGATGAATAGCTGGGTCAAGTGGAAGTTTTATTTTTCACTTTTTGGGGAATTTCCACACTGATTTAAATAGTGGTTCTACTAGTTTAAGTTCCCACCAATGATGTAGAAGAGTTTCCTTCTTCTCTACAACCTCACTAGCATTTGTTATTTGATTTTTTTGATGATAGCCATTCTTTCTGGGACAAACAATACATTTAATTTGCATTTCTTTAATGAGCAGTGATTTTGAACACTTTCCTTTTACTTGCTGGCCATTTGGATTTCTTCTTCTGAGGAATATCTGTTCATTACAGTTGCCATTTCTGAATTGGGTCTTTCATGTTGAAGAGTCTGTTTTTGCTTTTTAGTTTTTAATATTTCTAAAGTTAGTTCTCTGTCTGTGAAAGAGCTGGCAATGTTTTTCCCCCATGAATCAATCACATGTTCTAGAGGCCTGCCCTGATAACCATGAAGTTTTGGGAGATATTCAGGCACAAACAATAACATACCATGTGCTACTGAAAAGACTGTGTATCCTGTTGTTGGATGAAAGTGTAGATACTCAGTCCATTTATTCAAATATTTGCTTGAACTCTGATGATCCTTTGTTAAGTTCTTGTTTAGTTGATCTGTTTTCTACAGTGTCATTGAAATCACATGATTGTATTAAATATTTAGCTGATTTTTTTATATCCACTAGTGTTTGTTTTATAAAGTTGAGTACACAGCATTTTGGTGCATATATTTTTATAATTGTGACCCCTTCCTGTTAAATAGTTTCATTAGCCAATATATAATGCCCTCTTAGTCTCTTTTGATCAACATTGGCTTAAAGTCCACTTCCAGAATAGAATAATTACTTCTTTTTTTAGGGCTACTGTTGCATAGTTTATTGTTTATCATCCTTTCATTTTTTTTTCATATATGAGTTTCTTTTTGTGCTAGATGTATTTCTTGTTTATACCATACCATTGGATTTTTAAAAAATTTTTATTTAAAGAGAAAAAAAAGCAAAACAGAAAAAAGCGTAGAAACAGTACAGAATTTCAAAAAAAATAAACAGTAAGAAATCACTAGTTGATAAATTACATATTGTCTTCTCCGATATAGTTGTTCAAGTTACAAAATTAAATACAAAGTGAACATTCAAACAGTGAGGCTGCAACAGTTCTGTTCAACAAACAAAAACTCAGCAACATGGTTATCAATCCTACACATTTAAACATATATGCAGTTACATCTTTTAGAGCACTTTCTTTTCCTCCTTTTGCTTTTTAAGTCCATTATCTCTTTAGTTATATCATGTTTCAGTTTGCTCAGTACCTTACTAATCTGTTTCATTGTTGTTATTTACTTTTTAATTAACTTGTATAATTCTATTGCTTTGTTTTTGTGTTTCTCCTCATTCATTCCCCATGGATCAGCTTTGGGAGAGTTGGGAGTTTTTGGAGGTATTTTGTTACTTTGTTATCCCTCTTTTTAAAAAATTATTATTATTTTGAAGGTAGTAAAATACAGCAGAACAAGACAGAACAAAGCCAATTGAGACAGTGTAGTGAAATTGGTACCAAACTTCACAGCAGGTTACCAGAATAACAGTAATACATACAATAGTATATCTCAGTTTCTTCACAATAGTTGTTCTTTCAATCAAGTACAGCAAAATGGAAGGAAATACCAAATTTATGAAAACAGAATACTGAATAGAGCAATACCATTAATCAGAACACAGCAAAACAGTGATAAAGATATTTGCCTTCTAAGAGATGGTAGAAGAAAATCCCCTCATGTTTGCTATATTGCATATGTTGATCCTGCCAAGAGATGCTCAGATCTCTGGCTCCCACTTTCTAATGGGGGGTGGGGTGGGATGGATGTTTGATTCTTAGCCCGCAAGCTGGAAGGCTCACAGCCGCTTATCAGAGTGGTGAGCTGGCTGCCTGTTTTCCCAGTGCTCCAAGTTCCAACATGGTACAGAGCTCAGGAAATGCCGATGGTTCTCACTCTGGGGTGGCCATGGCTTGCCAAGCCCCAGCCACTTACCAGAGCAGTAAGCTGCTTGCTTACCATTGGATTTTTGTTTCTTGATTCATTCTGCCAAACCGTACATTTTGATTGGCTAATTTAGTCCATTCACAGTGATAGTTATAATTGGTAGGTACTTTATTATTTCTTTTTATGTTGTTCTTGAATATTTTTTGGACTCTTGGTTTGGTGGTCATGGATTTGTTTTGTTTTGTTTTGTTTTGTTTTGTTTTGTTTATTGAAACAGGGTCTTGCTGTGTGGCTCAGGCTGGCCTTGAACTCACTATGTAGCCCAGGCTGACATCAGATCCCCAACAATCCTCCTGCCTCAGCCTCCCAAGTGTTAGTATTGTAGGAGTGAGCCATCACACCTGACTGGTCATGGATGTCTTTATGTTCTCTTTATCACAGAAATATCTTATTGTTTCATTAATCTGAAAGATAATTTTACATGGTATATCTATCTGGGTTGGAAGTTGTTTTCTTTTAGGGCTTGAAACACTTCATACCAAGCTCTCCTTGAGTTTAAGTTTGTGTTGAGAAGGCTATTAGATAGATGGATAGATAGATAGATAGATAGATATGATATGATATGATAGATATAGATCAATAGATGACAGATATAGGTAGAAAACATATATATCTAAATCTACGTGTGTGTGATTCAATACTTTTTTCTCTATTTTCTTTCAAGATTTCTAGTACTTTAATTATTATGTGACATGAATTTTTTTTTTTCTGATCATGGTTATTCAGGGTTCTGAATGCTTTGCTTAACCATTAAATTCTTTCTCTGTGTCTGGAATGTTTTCTACTATTAGTTGATTAAATAGGTTTTATGCCTTCTGTGCTGTCTTTTGACTTTTTGAAAAATTCCCATTACTCTTATATTAATCTTATTTGAGTCCTCTATCTCCTGTTGCAGCCATTTTTCATATTTTCTTATTGTTTGTAAGATATATTGCATCACTTTATTTAGTGCCACTCTGTCATGTGGTTTATGATTTCCTCATCTTCAATCCCTGATGGATTGGCTTTAGGGCCACTAGCAATTTTGGGATGAATTTTGTTACCTTTTTTTCTCATGTTTTTATATTTTCATTTGTTTCCTGTGCTGGGGTTTGCTTCTTCTTTGATTCAGTGCCCAGTTCTTTGGGAATGACCTACAGTATTGTGACCTCCAGACAATGCAGATACAGATATACAGAGAAAGCCAATTGACAGCACCAGCTATGTCACCTTGGCCATAGCAGTAAAGTCAGTGACACAGTGGCTTCAAAGATAAACTGAATGCTGAACCACTTATGAATCACCTTGACCAGTGCAAAGTGATCTATGATTTCAGTGTAGATAGTAATGCAACCCATATAGTGACTTATAGTAAAAGCCCACTAGTTTTTGCTGGATGCAGACAGCAGTGTGCAAGCTGAAGCAGACCACTGGACTAAATCACATCTCCAGGTGCAACCCCTCTGAAGGTCACACCCATGAAACCTGGCCTCCCACCATAAAATACAGGCCCTGTGATCTTCCTGACCTGAGCTTGAGTTTTTCAGGAGGCCTCAGGAGATCCCTTTCTTGCTCAAACCCTCTCCACACCTGTCTCCCATTCTGTCTCCCACCTAGTCACTTTAGTAAGGTAACATTTCAGTCTTGGAATAAAACTCTCTTCTTGGATATTGGTTTTATTTTCAGTCAGGTCAGTCTTTTGATTCTCATCTCTACTGCTCCATGCCATGGGGTGTGCAAAGTGGCCAGGTCAGCGGTGGGGGAAGACTAGGGCCTGTCTCCTCTCCTGAAGGGCCCATTTGGCTCTGTGTCAATGGCACAGGCAGGCTTGTATTTCCTTGGTTCTTATGCTTAGGGGTTCAGAGACCACCCAACTGCCACCTCCAAACCTTCCAAATAGCCATCAATTAATATATCACGTTTAAAGACAGAAATAATAGGGTTAGATATAAATATAAAAGTATCATTACTAAAGGTATGTGTGGTTTGTATCCCTGAAAATATTAAATCCATCTCCACCAAATTCATCGGTACCATTTTGCAAGTTACTGCTGACTATTGTAAGCAAATGAACAGAAGCTATATTTTCTGATTCAGAGTAACCAGAGCTAGCTTAGGGTATATACAGATATTCCTCATTTAACAACCTACTGCTTACCAACTGTTCAGACTTCAGACTGAGGTACCTTGTTCAGATTTATGACCTGTTTTTTTTTTTTTTTTCCTTCTGGGCTCAAACTCACAACCTTGCACTTGCTAGGTGGGTGCTTATGCCACTGAGCTAAATGCCTGGCCCTTTATGACCTATTCCTTCTTTCTTTTTCTCTGTACAGTTCAGTACATCTTGTTAACAGAGTCTCAGTGTCTTATTTTTATACAGTACACTTGGTGTATACAGTACTATGATTTTTGCTGGTTGTGCTGCATAGTACTGCAGTTTTATGTTCTGTTTCATCACAGGGCTGCATGTAAGAGTCATGCAATTAGAAGCAGTCATAAGTTGGCATTTCCTTTGACCATACCTTTGTTCTGAATATTGTAATGTACCTACTGTATACAATATCTCATTTAGTGACCAATTCATTTAACAAACTAGTTGTAGGAAAACTCAGTTAGTTATTAAATGAGAAATCTCTCTCTCTAAAGACCAAGAAACATTAGTATGCATTTTCACTTGCTCAAGAATATTGTATTGCAGAAGACAAAAATTGAATAAATGAAATGAATATGATTTGTTAAACACCAAAATAAGTAAGCTGGAAGACCAAAGAACATATATGAATAAACATATAAAGAATAAAAAGGCCAAAAAAGCCCCACACATTTATGATATCCTAAATACACATTTAAAATATGAGCATCTTCTTTTTACTCTTCATGCATTTATCCTTTGGTAGCTCCCTCCTGGCATCCCAGCAACCCATCAGACCAGTTGGTGAATTTCAGCTGGTTTTCCCTACTTCTTTAAGAGATAAAAGAATGTATCACCAGTCACTGCCTGAACTGGTCAAATCTCAATTTAGTGCTTGTAACACATCCTCAGTGGGGAAGGGTAGCATGGCTCAGAGAGAGGGAGGACATATCAGCAGCGTGGAGCGCTCACTTGCATGGTCACTCCACCTTCTTATCATCTGTCTCATACCTCTTTCCTTGTTTCTTGTTATCAGGTTAAGCCCTATGCTTTGAGTGTCTCGGTTTTCGGTTTGTGAGCCTTTGGTTCCACTTTTTAACCTTTTTGTTATCCTTCCAGTATAGTTTGCATAATGGTGCATTTGGAGGCTACCACTGACTCCAGCCAACTACCCACTTGGCACCTTCAGCCTTTAGAAAATATGTGCCTGAGGAAGGGTGTGTAGAGGTCTAATCAGTGGGCAGTCTGTAAGACTGTGTGGTGCATATATCTTTTCCCTAGATGAATAGTAGTTCAAGTGATTTTGGCAAAAAGAATTTGGTTCATTAGACATGAGAAAATAAGATTGGAATGAAGATCTGTAGCTTGATTTTACCCAGTGTCTTTGTCTAGTTAGATAACTACAAAAAAATGCCTTCAGCTGGATAATTTATAAGGAACAGAAATTTATCACTCATAGTTCTGGAACCTGGAAATCCAAGGTGAGAGTGCCAACAGATCTGACATTTGCTGTGGTCCTGCTTTCAAGGTGATATCTTCCATGTTCCCACTTGGTGAATGTGGCAAATGAGGTCTCTGAGGCCTTAATTATAAACTTATAATTCCACTCACAAGGGCTGCATCTGCGTGATTTAACCATCTCCCCCGAGGTAATACCTATTAACACCATCGTCTTCAGAGTCAGGATTCAACCTGTGCATTTTGAAGAGACACACATATTCAGATATTAGCACTCACCACCTTTTACAGTTTGTGGAGCACAGTAATTCTTTTTATGTTGTCTTTTTGTTTTGGACTTGTAAGAAAATAATAATAGTATCACCCTCGCTCCCTGTATTGCAAACTCTCATTTCAAATTTCAGGGTACTTGGGAACTTAGTTTATATATAAATATGCTATACTTATTATGCTGTCCCCAGTACATAAAATAATCATAGTTTTATGTCCTTGTGTGTATTTTGTATGTTTTTGTAATTTATTTTTTCAAACAAAAATTGAGCACTTTGTCAACTTTTAATAGTTCCAGTAAGGCTCATGTTCCATAGTGCTTTTTATCTTAAATGTATGCTGATGAAGATAACATTTAGATGCTTCCAAGCATAGTAAGTAAAATATATATGTCACAGTCTCAGAAGATTTGATTACCATTTTCAATTTTTTGTAATGATAAAAAGTCTCTCTAAACCCCCCAAAGATTACATTTTTAAAAGTCCTCAGAAATGGAGGGAGTAGCCTTTTCTCCCAGGATTTTTCTTCAGCCTTAAGGAAGCCAAAAGCTACTGTCGTGGTTAAAGTGGTCACCAGCTAGTGCTGATGTCCTAATGTGCTACAGATCACAAACACAAATTCCAAATTCTTTAAACAGAACCTGCAATATGAGACAGTGTTATACAAGCAAGGTCACCACTGACTCAGTACTCTGTTTCCAGCACTTGGTTTTCACAAGAGTGCTGTGAGGTAGACACTACCACTTTCCCCATTTCCCAGAGGATATTTGCAGAGTTGGTCGATGTACCCAGTAACCCACTCTTAAGATGGGTTGAAGCTTGATTAAAAACAGGCTCAAATTCTAGTCCCAGCTCTACAGTTTCCTCTTCTGAAATGACTTTGAGTAGTGCCACTGTGAAAGGCACGTTGGTTTGTTTTATATTCAATGTGTTTTTTCATAAATAGTTCATCTCCCTGAGTGTCAGATCCACGGATCTTGAACAATAGAGATTGGATTTTTATTTCTAATAACTTTTGGTCATAAAATCTAACATGTTTCAAAATTTTCCCCTGAGAAATAACTTGCTGTTTCAACCTTTCTTTTATTTGGGGCTGACTTTGATTTGTTCTTGAAGGAAAGGCCCTATCTATCAAATAGACTGGCAAAACTTTTCATTGATATATTCATTCAAAAATGGCAACTGTACAGACCCTCCATAAGTATTTTAATCAGAGTAGACATGGTTTCTGCCAGCTTAAGAGATTATACTCTAGTAAGTGCTGGATTATGACTATATTTTAACATGAAATAAAATCAGTAAATTTTTGTGGGCAATGTGATTAGCTCTTCCTCCGTTTGATTAAAAGCAAATGCAAAAAAATGTCGGGTTTGAATACAGTGATGTCGCATCAGGACATATGAAATCTCTTGTAGCCCCCTTCTTGCTATCTCTGTCCTAGTTTATTCCATTAGCAAAATGACTCTTTTCTTTCCCCAACTTGTCATAGTGCAGACAGTAAGTTTAGGATTAAAGAGCCCAGATTTTCCTCACGAGGATAAAACAGGAAATACATATATCATGCATAAATCCTCTAAACCTTGGAAAGACAATCAAATGCTATGTGTAATTTTAACTTTTCAGTTCTCCAACTCCCCTTTAAAGCACAAGGTATTCTTCTGAGTATCACGCCTGAGAGTCAAACACAAGATGGATATCTGAGAAGATTAAAGGAGGCGAAAGAACAAAGAAGGGAAGGCAGCACTTAGCCACTTGGCAATGTCACCCAGATGCCAGAGGACACAAACACATAAGCTTGAAATGCACAAGCTCCTGGGCCACTAGAATAAGAAGGCACAGAGATTTAGCTTCTAGTTGAGCTAAATTCACAGATCATTTTTTGGATGGTCATCCTGTATCATCATCTCATAGCAAGTCCTTTTTGCCTTCTTTGGACCTTCAACAAGTACCATGGCAACTTGCACAAAGCGATGAATGGGAGGAGGCAGATTCCAGCACTCCATTGATATTATTAAAGCAATTAACTGCAAATAATATTAAACAACGAGGTAGACTGTTCTGCAGACTCAAGTCAGTAAGGTACATTTACCTCAAGAAAAAAGATGGATCAAATTAGTCATACCAGCAAGAATTTGAAAGCAAATATTTCCAAGAAAAATGATGTGCTTAGAAAAACATAAATAAATTCAGGTCTTTAAAGGATCCAAAAAAGTATAATGAGCATGAGATAATTACTCAAAAAATTACACATGGGATCTGTCTCTACCTCCTTCCTGCTTCACCTGTCCCCTTCCGTTTGCTAATTGACTTTCTTGTTTGTTTGAATTCTGATTCTTAACTTTTTAGTGTAGTGTAATGCAATCATAAACAACATACATATATTGAATGGAATCGAAAGTTGTTGACATTTCTTTAAAGCTTGAACTACGAAATTTCATTTGCCTGAACGGTTCTGTTATCTTTTTCTTAGTGGTGCAAATGGCTTTAGCTTATGTAAGTCTATAGAAAGTTTGTCTGTTGCTGTATGGATGAAGCAAAACTATTCATCATTAACTTATGTGTATTTTTTGCTTTTAACACTTCACACATGAATGGACATCTATTATTTTTCTACTAAAACAAGAGTACCGTAGTTTTTTTCTATCAATATTGTAATTAAAAAAGATTAACATCAAAAACAAAGAACCATTGTTTTCTTTGAAATCAAACTCCTTGCCCGTCTTAACCTTCCTTCTTCTGCCTGTGTTCTTCTTCCAACTTATTCAGAAATTGCTTATCACTTGAATCTTAGAGCTGCCATACATCTTTGGTATAAGCAACATTTGATTTTTGAAGTATGGAGGCCATCTTCATATGTTCAATATGTAATTTTACATTTTTGCATTTTAAAAAGAGTTTGGCCATAATTCTTGACACACTCTTCTAATTTGTGTACCTGCACATGTGACCCTGGTGAACAGAAACTGGCGTGTATAATCTGTGTTTACTTGTAACTCTCCGGTCATATACTGCTTATACTTGTGTACTCCAGTTACTGAAGTAAATACCAATAAAAAGAAAACCTAGACCATGTTCCTTGGTTGTACATGTTTGGAATGTTAACTGGAAAAACCAAAACAAAACAAAACAAAACAAAACAAAATAGATAGCTTAAAGGACCAACAGGCATCTCACAAGCTAGATACACAAGTGTATCCAAGAAGCACAATACAGCAGCACCCAGAAATGTATCACTCTCTGGTGCCCATTGCAGTTACTAGATAGTCTCTCTCCACCCCAGGGAAACTGTATTGGATTATAACAACCCTGGATGATTCTGTCTGAAATTTATGTTATATAATTGCAGATTGATTTGTCTTTTATAAGCATATGGATATAACACATGAAGAGAGGAGTAATAATTTTTCTTGTCTTTGAAACACAAAGATATTTATTATTCCTCCTCTGAAAATTACCCCTGTGGCCATATTAATAAAATTTAGAAAATTTTAGTTTTCAGAGATGACATATTTTTTTGCAAAACATCTTTCACTGTTGCATATCTTAAGTAAATTAAATGTCCCTGAGAGTGGTAGCCGCATTCTGAAAGTAATAGGTGAGTCCCAGGTAAGGCTGATTGTCCACCTCCATTCAAGGTTAGACAGAGTATATCACTCATTGCCTGCTTACTCAATGAGTGATATGAGGCAGCTGATGCTAGACTGTGCAGTACTACAAGCAGAAGTTATCAGTGAACAGCTGTTTATACAGAAGCCTGGCATTTGGAATATATTAAACCTGTGGTTACCACGTGAAACACCAACTCCCTTATTCATTATAAAACATTGGGAATTTTCTTGCATTAGAGATTTTGCTCTTTCTTTCTGTCTTTTGACTCCATCCTATAGGCCAACAGAGATGAACCAGTTCTCTTAGGAGACTTTATAGGTATGTGCTTTGGGATTTATTTTGGGGAAGAGATTTCTATTCCTTTAATCCTGTGTCCTAAAAAAGCAGGAAATGAAGCCTTTGGGAAACTAGCAAAACCCAGCACTTTCATGTACATTCGCCAGTTTCTCTTAAGATATGTATGGTGCTTTACGTATTTCACAAGGGGAGTTCCCTGATGTCCAGACTGATTCCGAGTCTGAGTTCCATGGATGTGATGTTAGAAATGCTCCTGTCTTTTCTTCCTTTCTTGCTACTGTGGTGGTCCCTACTGTAATAGATAAAAGCTAGCTGCATCTTTCTGTTCTGCAGGGGAAGTTTTCATTTTTGTTTCTCTCCTGTTCCCTTTCCCTGCTGTAAATGTCTTCCAACAGTGCTCTAAAGCTACAGCTCTGTTTTGCTTTCCCTATGGATTACAGCCCAGGTTTCATTTTTGCTGTTATGGAGGGGGGTAATTTTTTATTTGTTTGTTTTGTTGTTGTTGTTGCTGTCATTGTTGCTTTTCTAGCACCGGAGAGATGGCGCTGGGTAGCACACTTGGCAGAACTTTTTCTCTCTTCCAGGTAGCATCATGAAGTATGATTTTGGCTGAAGCTCCTGGAGGTAAGTGCTCCAGAGAGAGAAAGTTCCATCCTATCTGCAACCCTCACCTGGGCTCAGTGTCCTCACATATGCCCACCTGTGGCCTTCAGTAACTCATTCAGCCTGGCTGGATGAGCTCCTACGTACTGGGTTGAATCGTGTCCCCCTTTTTGGAAGAAAGGAATGAAATGGTTTCTTCCCCAGAACTCCAGGAAGCAAATAAATAGGTCTTGTCTTTCCCAGTTCCAGTTCTCACAAATTTTACTCTGGTGGGTTGTCCTGTGACCTAGGTTTTCTGCCAAATTCAAGGAAAATCATTAATTTCCATGCTTTTCAATGTCGTTGAGTGTGGAGCCTTTTAGCTTTCCACATGTCTGAGCTAAAACTGGAATCCTTCATTATGCTAGTTTCATACTTTGAAATTCTAACAAAGGTCTCTAAGTAAGACCTCTTAGTCCAAGGCTAACTGGGAGCACACAGTGAGAGCGGACTCTTAGCCTCCCTTGGCTGCGGTTACTCTGTTTCTTACTCTCCTTTTGTCACCAGGCTGGATCTCTGAGTTTCCAATCTTAACCACCCCATTGTGGCAGGCTCCCTGACTCCCAAAAAAAATTTTCTGGAAGCACCAGGAAGAGACACAAGCAGGATATATTAAACAAAGAGAGTACAGCACACACTGATCAAAAGTATCTATTAGAGAGTAAAAGCAGAAAGAAGCCTTTATTGTAAAGTGCAAACAAATAGTTTCTAGATTGTTGGACCTGGGAGGGAGCCCAAATGGGATGCCAAATGGACACCCAGTTTAGGGCTTTTGTATGAAAAAATGACTATATTGCTAAAGTTATCAGTATAAACACAACAAAGACGTTATTTAAGAGGATATGACTATCTCACTTCTGGGCTAGAAAATCCCACCAATCCAATGAAGCTTTTTTGTTGTTTTTATGTTGAGCCTCCAGGTGCCCTCGACTTGGTTATCAACATTTCCTTCCCTGAATCTTTCTGACTCTTTGTGGTGATCTTATTTCCGGTTGCCTGGAGCTCCCCTTGCTGGGACCTACATGTCCTCAATACAAACACAGACTGATTAGTTTTGGGTTGGGAGCCTCTTGTTACTTCAGGAAGTGCTGCCCAAGCCTTAGAAAATGAAACCTAAGTCCAACTGTGTCTGTGTCTGCCGGGAGCTCTTGGCTCATGGTCCCCAGATCTTTAGAGCTGTCCTTATTGAAGAGCTGAGAGCTGTCCTTATTGAAGAGCTAGCCTCCTGTAGCTCACTTTCTTAATTCAGTCCATTTGTGGCTGGGGTCCTTGGGTAACTCCAGCTGTGTCCTGAAAGTCACAGTCTTTGCAGGAAGTACAATTGTTAGTTATGGTTTCCTTATTTCCTTTCTACCCATCTTTTGTTCCTTCTATCCTATCTCACTTTCATCTTTTCGAATCCCAAAATGAAAGGAAAATGAAAAAAAGAAGGAGGAAGAAATATATTTGGATAAAGCCACTGGATACCTAGTAAGGGCTTTGAACTACACTAGGCTTGTTTGAGTGTTGGTCAAGCCAGCAGTGCTGTGTGTGTGGGCCCAGTTTGAAAAGACTCTTGCCAACAATTCTGGTTGGAAACGCCCATTTTAAAATAGATTCTGGTCCTTAAGAATGTGTTTTTGTTAGATATACTGTTGCTTACATGATCCTTGTCTGAAGCTATGTGAAATAAAGCAAGAACTGTTTTCTCTTAATAGTTTTCAGTCTCTTATTTAGGGAATGAATTCATCTCATTAGTTAGAGAAATGTGCTCCTTAAATATGATTTTTATTATCTTCTTCTTTATTTAGTTCATATTTAGTTATTTCATAAAATTCCTTTGTTCTTTGTTTTTTTTATATTTCTGTATCAATATTTTGGCACTCTCAATTTAGATTTTTGTTGATTCTTTTAAATTTTTAAAAATAATTATTCTAGAATATAGAAAATGAAAACTGACCTTTTTTAAAATTTATGTTTTTGAGACAGAGCCTCAAAAAGAGCTTAAACAGTAGTTTAAGCTGATTTTGAACCCACTGTAGTCCAGACCGGCCTGGAACTCCTCAGAATTCTCCTGCCTCATCCTCCCTAGTGCTGGCATTTCAGAAGTGTGTACCACACTTTTTTGGCATAATGTAGACTGTAAATATAAAATAAAAGAATTACTGCCATAATTTCACAATGAACTTATTTTCTTTCATTCTTATTTTCTATATGTAGCTTTAAAATACTGTGCAAATTTAGAATTTTACTGTACTATGGAAACTGTGACTTTTTTTTGTTTGTGAACACTCTCACTATATTATTTTAATCTGTGCATTTTAAAACATTGTATTCAATTCTCTTGAGTAGATATACTGCAATCCATCTCTGGATTTAATTAATTTTAAAAATACCATAATCTGTAATATAGAGTGAAGAAAGGCAATTTATTTTTGAAACCTGAACTTTAAACTACTTAAGTAAAAAAGTCAGCTTCTCTTAGTAATACTCAAAAGATTGCTGCAAGTTATTTACTTTAAGCAGCTTACATTGATTGGTATGTGCACTCAGATTCATGTTGAGGATTCCAAGCTTAAACAGAAGAAAAAAAAAATACTTAAGTTCATGGATAGTGTAGCATGCTTATTTCTTTAAACTTTATTTTGCTTGTATCTTTGTTTTCTTTAAAAATGGAACAAATAACTGTTGAATGTCAAGGAGTTCAAATTTTGATATCCAAAAGAAAGTTTTAACTAATGATAAATGGTTATTAAATAAAAAAAATGTATGGTTATACCGGCAGGTGAGCTGCAAGATAGGAAAAGTGTGTGTGTGTGTTTATAGGTTTAAATTTTTCTTTTCCACTTAAACAAATGCATAACTACATACACAGTCTGTTTACAGGGCTAGAATGTTTTTGGAAATAACAGACAACTCACTATATTTGTTTATTCCACATAGTAAAACTACTTTTCTAACTTGGTTTTTCCTTGCATATCATTTGCAATTTATCCTATGCATACGTTAAGTGTTCAAACTAAACAGTTTGAACAAAGAAAGTACATAAAAACACTAACCAGAATATTTATTAAAGAGCTGAATATTTTGACTAGATATTCACGCAGGTTTTGAGGTTTCAAAGGAGTTCTTGCAATGAAGATGTCAAACTACCCATCATCAGGGTCCTTAATTTTCTAACTGTTAAGGATTTCTTTAGCATTTGATAATGCTTTCTTTAAAAACATTTTTAGAGACAAAATACACAGGAGCAAAATAATTATCTCTATTAAAATGATCAAACTATTCTGTTTTTATGTAATAGTGTATATAAGATTTATGAATAAAATTTCATGATTTCTAGACTTTTGAGTTGCATGCAGCAATTGTAGTGTGAAATGAAATTACTTGTAATTTTCACTAGTGACAAAGTACTCTAGTCCTATGGCTTGTTGCATATAATCATGATTAAAGGCCACTTAAACTTCTGATGGATACTATTTGAGAAAAATAAAATATTTTTCCTGCTCAAGTTTAGAGACATATGACAGAGTATCCCTTGACTTCTTGGAACTTACTTTGAGAATTTCTGTGATGGAAAAGAAGTACATTTGGATAAACCCATTAGATACATAGCAGGCGTCTGAAGGAGACCAAGTCATTCTGTAGGAATCCAAAGGCTCACCACAGAAGTGACATCTGAGCTATATTGTAAAAGATAAGGATGAATTTTTCAGATGAATAAAGAATATATTTTAAGAAGTAGAAGAATATAAAATGCTGTAGCAGAAGACTGTGGAAATTTTAGGAAGTTTAGAGTCTTGTGTATTTCTTACAACTGGAAACAAACTCAAGAAAGGAGTTTATAAGGGAGAGGGAGTTGAGAATCTCGAGAGGGTAGGAGCGTGTTTGGAGAAACCTGAACACATTGCTAAAGAGCTTGAGTTTTACTGGGGAAACGATGGAGAGATATTGAAAGAGTGTATTCTATCCAGTACTCCAGCTACACCATAAAAGGTGGGTTTAAGTCAGCAGATGAGATTATCGTTAATAGAACAGAAACAGCTTTTGTGGTCAAAGTTAATGAATTCAGTACAAGACATTCAGAGTTGAACTCCTTGTGGAGCATGTAAATGAAAATAGTTTAGTAAATAGTTATATTCACATCTCAAATCGGGAGAAGATATCTAGGCTGAGGACAAAAAAGTGCAAGTCATTAGATGACAGTAACTAATAGCATGACAGCTGATCAGATGATTCTCAGAAAAAAATGATATGTAATATAAAATTGGGCCAAAGAAATAGCAGCAGTCACTCAAATAAAGTCTGGATAGAATAGGAGTATTAAAAAGCAGGCTTAAAAAATACTGTAACTTATACCAAAACTAAGAGAGAAGTCAGTTTCAAGAAAGAGGCTGAACAACATTTTTGAAAATAGCTGGTAGTTTGGAATTGAATCAGGTGTTCTAGCACAAGTGGACTGAGTAGTGACTTCAAGAAGAAAATCTCACATTAAGTAGAAATTTTTCCCTACACTCTCATTGGCATATATCTGTCTCAACATCAGGTAGACTTCTGTGCCACAGAATAAGGTATTCAGGATATTAGTTTTTCTAGTAAAGCCTGTTTATAATGTTTAATAATAAAATCTAATGAATTACTTAAAATTATATATATATATATATATATATATATATATATATATATATACACACACACACACAATAAAGTCTCTTCAGATTCTTATATGCTAAATACTTGACTCTTGAAGCAAAAGTGAAGCAGCCATGGAAATGGCATTCAAACTCAAACTTCAACTTTGGTTTCAAATTCCTTCATCTTTTATGTTGTAGAAAAAATGGCCACAAAGTGGAATACCTACCACATATGAGTATGTCTCCATGTCTCAGTATCTAATGAATCCATTTGACTATGAGATTTACTTGGGTTATTACTGAAAGCAGATGAGCATCTTGGCAGTAACTAAGTTTTATCACATCTGTTATGCAGAACCTAGGTGATCTACGATGATGGCATGACAAAACCTGTTTGTGGCTCTGTTTTAAACATTATTTCACTTTGCCTAAATGATTAAAAACGTTATGCTCTGCTGATGTCAGATTTATTCGAAAATGCTCTTATAAAATGAATTCAACAAGAAGCAATTTATAAAAACCATTTGGGGACTGTGGTATTTGTATGTGACAAAAATCTCAGCAGATAGTGAGAGTTAAACTGATAGTACTTTTCAGACCAAGTTCAAAAGTAGTTTGACCTCACTTCTAACATGTTCTATTCATTATGAGAATCTGAACTCCAGTCAGATGTAAGGAAAAGAAGCACAGACCTCATTCATCACTTGATGGGAGAAGTATCAAAGAACGTGTAGTTTAGGGGAAAAAGAACACATTACCTCAATATACTCTGCATTGAAAGAGCATGGGAGGACCTCAGAAACAAGAAGTTTATGCTGAACTTCCCCATTGTCCTGCAGGAGTTGACCACAAAAAAACATTCTGATCTATTGTGCCAGTTAATAAATTATGTATTTGACTGGCATGAGAACATGGTGGCTGGATCGTGGGGATTGTGTGCCCATCAGTGGACTAATTCGGTGTGACCATAGCTCTGTGTGCTGTTAGACCATGGCCCCCAGTTGGAGGAGGTGGGTCCCCGGGGTCGTGCCTATGAGGCTCTGTCTTTCTCTGGTGCCGTTTCCCTGTGTTCTGTGTCCTAGCCACCATGAAGTGAGCAGTTTAATTAGACCACATCTTCCTGCCGTAATGTTCTTGCCTTGGAACCAATAAGTATGGAATGAAACCTCTGAAGCTGAACCAAAGAAACCATTCCCTCTTTTAAATTGTGTATGTCAGGCACTTTGAACCAGCATCAGGAAAGCTGACCAACACAAATGCCTTGCTAAATAGTACTTCATAAAGCTTTCATTCCATAGCCATACTGCCACATATCCAGGGGGAAGTAATATTACACAAAACAAGAAGGATTTGAGCAAACTTATGATTCTCCCTCTGTATTTATTACTAGTAGACAATATCCTTTATCTAATCGTGTTTCTTCACAATTACAATATCCACTTCTTTCAGACTTGGAAAAAAATACATAGTTTTCTTTGGGTCTTCAGGGCTTTGTTTCTGAGGGAAGACTCCATGACATACCAAACTTTAATTACATTTATTGTGCTTTTCCCTTGGTTAACCTGTCTTTTATTATTAGAGAATCAGCCAAATCCTTTGGAAAAGGTGAGCAGAAAGTGTTACCTTTTTACCTCTATTCAGCCCTTTGTTTGAACAGTCAGTGGATGAAAGTGAGCCACTTGCCATAAAGCTGTGTTTACCTACACCACGATAAGTTTAATCTACTCAGAAACTTGTTCACAAGTATTTTCCATGTAAGTATATTCTTCAGTGCCCTTCTTTAGATCAATAGCCCAAGAGTAAGTACTGGGGAAAAAAATCACTTGACAAGAATACAGTGGAAGACTCAAGTAAATGTTAGCCTAAGTTTTCTGGATTGTTTATCCACATCCCCATTTCCAGTTTCTTGACCAGATGCCATTTTCTGCAGATAGGAAGAAGAAACAAAGGATGATTAAGATATGTCCAATGAGCTACTCCTTCTAGTACATTCTAGCCAGACACTAGATGAGTTTTACTGATGAATAGTATCTCTGTATTAGTCTGCTTTTTTTTTACTTTAGAGAAAAAAAGAGAAAAGAAAAACAAAAAGCAAAAGACACAAATAAACAACAACAGACCAGAAACAATAACAGTATAGGTTTTCAAAATCTCTGTATTAGTTTTTTGGTATATCGCTGTTAGTGTATTTTCTACTGCCAATAACAACATCATAGACTGGATAAGTTAGAAGAAAAAGAGTTTTCTAACTCATAATTTTGGAAGTGTAAGTTTGAGGGGTCACCTCTGTTCCTGGTCTTCTTGCTGAAGAGTTATGAAGTGGCATAGGACATTGTGTGGTACTATGGTTAGAATCTGAATTGTTCCATGTGTTGAAGAAATTGATCCTTAATGCCACAGTGTTTAGAGGTCTCATAACAGCTGTAACCTCATGATGTGTTCATAGCTTAATGGAATATTGGCAGGTGGCAGAACTCTTAGAAGAGGGTTGAGTTGGAGAAAGAAGGTCACTGGAGATGTGTTATCACAGGACACATTTTTCCCTGTGGTTTTTTGTTCTCTCTCTCTCTCTCCCTCTCTCTCTCTGTATCTCTATCTCTATCTCTCTTTTCTCTCTTTCTCCCTCTCTTTCTCTCTCCTCTCTGTCTGCCTCACACAGGCCCAGAAACACAAGTCAAAGGACAATGGGCACTGAAACCTCTCAAACTGAGTCAAAATAAATCTTTTCTCCTTTAAGTCAATGTCTGTAGGTATTTTGCCAGAATGATTAAAATCCACCCAAAGCATATGGCAGGAGACAGAAAGTAAAATATGTGTGTCTTTTTAGGTCTTTCTCCCTGCTTTTAGAAAACCACTGGGACTCAATTATGGGGTTCTACCTTGATGAATTTATCTTATTTTATAGGTTTCCCAAGGGTCTAATTGATAAACAGCATGGTAAGATTAAGTTTCTACTTTCATTAATGCTTCAATGTTGAGGTAAAATGTCAATACATAAATACTTGGTGGGCTCATTCAACCATTTCAAAACCATAAAGTTTCATTTATACATTATTGCTCAGGGTAATAAACAGAGGGGTTTTTTTTTGCATGTGTTGATAAATATTTTCTGATTATTTGAAACAATTCTAATTTTTTGTGCTATTCTATGTCAGAGAAAAGAGAAACAAGAAAATCTAATATGACATGTTCAGAAACAGGCTACCTTTTGCCATTTTACCCACTTTTTCAAAACTCCACAACTCAGAAACAAAACCAAAACAGAAAATAAAACAAAAGACAAAATTAGGAAAGCAAACTAACTCTTCAAAGAATCTCTTACTAGAGATTAAAAGATTATACAAATACAATGTTTCCTGGAAAAGGAAAAAGCAATCATTACCTGCTTAGCAACTAAGCTGAAACTCTAAATACTCGGAAGCAAAATTTTCCATTTCTGAACGACTCTAGTTTCATTCAAGGAAAATTTGGGTTTTTTTCTAATGGCTACACCTTTCTAAAATGTGGTGTTCTCTTGCCCTGTGATTATCCTTGAAATGTGATCCAGCCAAAAGAAACACCGTACAACTAAAACAAGACTGCGTATTAAGATACGGATGACTATCCTTAAGCAATGGTCATCTGACTGAATTAACTGTGTGTTCCAAAGCAGAGAATTTTGAAGGAATCTACGACAATGAGCCGTGAATCTCAAGATTTAATATGCACAGAAGATCCTGAAAAAATATGTTATGATTCTGTAGGTCTCAGTAGTAGCAGGTGTGCCTAAGATTTGCTGCCAACACTTTGGGATGCATTAGTACACTTTTAGCAACATGGAGAGTGGGATACAATTTATTTTCGCTCACTGGAAGAAATTTTGAAAGAATCATTCTAATAAACCTGATGCAGTGTTTCTATATACATAAACCAGTTCGAATAATGATATCAATTGATTCAAATAAGTTTATGTAAATGCCAAGTAAATATTTTCTAGACTTTTCACAGAAACACGAAGATTCCTACTATCACATTTAGGTTATTAGAAAATGTGAGACAGAGGAAGATAAAGAGAAAGGGCAAAATTTTAAATATGGCTGTGTTTACTCAAACTTTGATGATTTTATTTGAATGGATAGTTTTGAGTTTGCTCAGCTGAGTTTCCTGAGACGTGAATTTTCCTTAGATGCTGGTTGTTGTGTTCCTAATCTCAGAATCAGACAAACTGAACATTCAGAGCAGCCAACTTGCTCCCTCCACCACACACATTGAAACTAAATTTACTCTGTCCCAGTGGCATCTCCAAATGTATGTGAAGAAATCATTCTAGACATTTCTATCAGAGTCCCAGACCTTCACTAATTTCTAAGCTCTGAACCGAAAGGAAAAGGCAACAGGATGTAATTAGAGAAATCTATGATTTACACATTAGCGAGCAATGAAATGCAACCCACAGAGGGGAGAATGAAATTGTGGCCAGCTAATAAATGTCTGTACTTATTAGAGCTAAAGAAACAACCAATGAAACAAATCTAAGCCTTTCCCAAACAGCGCAGAGCAATTATATTTGGCATAAATTCCACTGGGGATATGCAGAGAGGCTTAAAGAACTGAGAAATGGGAGGAAGAGAGCCAGTGGAGGACACAAGTAAAACATTTCTCAGATATATCACAGACAAGGGAAAGGGTAACTGGGAGAGACAGGGGGCTGGAGGCCATGGGGAGCAGGAAAGAAGTGAGCTACGCCTTTTTAACCTCACCCTTCATTCTGGGAGATGATGGGAAAATTTAAATTTCAAAGTCATCCACAAGAACTTGGAGAATAACCTTAATGCAAAGTTTCTAGCAAAACTACAGAGACTTTTAATGTCAAAAATCAAAGGAAACAGGTGAATTTTCCTTGAAGAACATAGGGCTCTCCTGATGGTAATTTTGTTAAACACTGATTCTTTTACTAGAAATGATGAAACAAATATTATTTCTACCTTTAGGTAGTTACAATGGAACTTTTTTTTTCTCACACTCTAACAGATCATGTAAGAAAGTTTATTAAAATGAATTCTGGGGCCTTTTTCTCATTGAGTTTTGGGATCAAGTCCCAGACCTTCTACTTACTAAGAAGTCAAGTGTGACCTTGGGTAACATATGTCCCCTCTTTAAATCTCTGTTTGCTTGTCTTTAAAATGGAAACGATAATATATATAAGTCAGGAGAATTAAGTATAAGAGTGCTCCCTTGTGAATATGTAATGCTTGGTTTTCTTGCCTTTCTATCTAGATTAAAGCACACCAGAGTAAGGATGATTTCTGACAGTCCAGGACATTCATAGTGGTCATTCTACTTTCCTGACTACTGCCTTCCTTCCTCCATCTCTTCCCCTCACTGTTCTTTCTTTCTTTCTAGCATTTTGATGAAATTACAAAAATAAATACAAGTTCTAGATTGGTGATATCTTTATGTCATTGAGGAAATTGTGATTTGCTTCAGTGCAATGCAGTAAAATCCATAGCAAGGTGAGTCCAAATTATTGGCAGAGATTCAAAGAAGACAACGCTGCGCAGAGGGGGTGCAGCATTAAAGCTAGTGGGGTAAAAGTGGTGAGGAAGAGCTGGATGGAGGCCCTGACATTCGAGGTAAATTTAGAACCTCCAAATGCACCTGGGTTTTTTTTTTTAAATCTAATCTTCAGTTTCTAGTTTGGGATAAAATAATGAATGAATATGAAAATGGTATGGTGTGCAAGTGTAGGCAAATCGATGGGCACTATGGGCCAGCGAGGGTTATCAGTTTTGGTTAAACAGCAGAGAAACCTTTCTACATTTTTATAAATCTCTGTAACTAACATATATGGTCATATAAAAATCACTGGTTTTGAATGAGGATTTTATGTGAAACTCAGAGACACAAGATTAGTGATCACACATAGATAATTCAGAATGCCTCAAAAAGCAATCTATATCCAACACCAGAAGAACGTAATGGAATTTACCCCCTGGCCCCCCCCATAAAAAGTGATGGATGTTGTGCTCCATGACTTGCCTTGTCTGGGTCCCCTAAATCCTATCATGATGAAGTCAAGCGTATTGATAATTAATTTGGGGTTATGAGCAGGAATAGGAATAAGAAGGGAGAAGAAGTAACCACCGAGTTGCTAACCACCATGGATGGTATTAAGGTTTTCTGAGGAGCGTCCAAAACAGCTTTCAGAATTTCCCATCTTAGTGTCTCCAGGGAGAGACCCTTATAACCCATGGTACCTGTTGAATTTTTCCCCAGGTTATGTTAATTCCTCTGCATTTCTAGGTATTCCAAGCACAGAAACCCAGAGCAGACAGTAGATAATGTACTGCATATAGTGCTAGCAGCAGAAATTGAGTTAAATATCATATAGATCTGTGCTAAAATCACAGCTGGAATCAGCAACGAAACTGAGGCTGGAGAGGGAAATGAGGAATCTGATGCAGTGTGCTTCAGGATTTAATATGATATTTCAATTTATTTCTACTTATTTGCAGTGCACTTTAAACTTTATCGCATTCCTAAAAAGGACTTCACTGATTTTCCTAATGGGGTATGCTCCATTACAACCTATTTTAGATTTTCAGTAAATATTGGTTATATCATCTTTTGAGTGTATGTATAGAGTTGCGTACAATTTCCCACTTTATATAGTAAGTAGCTGTTATATAATTGCCTATTTAAAAATATTAATGGAAATTTTGCTGCTCTCTTTGGCATCACACACTACAATGATATTCTTTTTCCAGGACTCATGAAAATAACATAACCTTTTACATTTTACAAATGAAGGTTGCATAACATTGCAGAAGAATCATGGAAATGTGGAACTCAGTAGGATGACCTACTGCACGGATGGCGAAACTTTCAGAGATTCAGGCTCCAACTGCAACCCCAAATCCACTTAGGTATTGCAAAGTGCCGACACTGCAATGAAACCTGAATACTGAAGTTTTAGTTTAGAAAAAGTAACCCAGACATTAACATCTTTTGTCTTAAAACAAAAGCAAATAGCATATTTGTCATTGATTCTCTACCACTGACCTAAGCCGGTACCAAGAAAGACTAAACAAAAGAGTGCTCGCCTGGGTATATTCTTCAGGTTCTTCTTTCATATTCCAGGCAGTCAGATGTAGAAACTCAGTTTCTTGATGTCTCAAGCTTTATTAGGGTCAGTAGCGCTGATCCAGTACAGATAGTTGCGGAGAGCAGAACGTGTATGTGTTCTGTGCAGCGTTATAGGAGAAGCTGCCTTGATCCCAATTAGAAGGATTTCAGAGACATTCAGGTAATGTAAATGAGACAGACTGGAGGTTTCAGGCCAGTAGGAATTGAATAGCATGCCTCATACAAAGGCATTTCATTTTTATCATTTCAAAATACTACCCGGCTAAATAATAACAAAAACAAGGAGCTATTTCATGATGGCCTCCAAGTGTGGAAATAAACACTTTACCATTATATCTACATTTTATAGGCCCTACTCTTTTGAACGTCATTTAAATAAGATCTTCAGGCTTTTACATATTATCCGTTTTTTTGCATAGTATCCATTTTATAGCAACACTTTTATTAAGTTTTATCTTTTCTTAAATTAATTTCTACTTCATCATAGCAGATAAGATATATGTATTCTTCTTCCATGTTATCTTTTCCCTTGGTTTCTTGCTAGATCAAAAAAGAAGAGAGCCAAAGCTTATCTCAGTCCTTCCGTCCAGGTTTCCTTAGATGTTTGTCAGTGGGAAGAGATTCTTCCTCAGCTAGACGCCTCAGGAAAGGTTCATGAGTAAAACGCTCCTCAAGTCCTTGATGGTTTAAATCTCTTCTCTCAGGCTGGGGATTTAGCTCAGCAGGCATGCGCACCTGCCTTGCAAGTGTGCGGTTGTGAGTTCGATCCCCGGTACCGATTAAAAAAAAAAAAAATCTCTTCTCTCTTGACCTAATCTTTATAAGACAGTTTGGCTGGACATAAAATCTTGAGTCATACATTACTGCATCATTATTATTTTATTTTGGGCTCATTTCTATTTTCAATTTTTATCTGATTTATGACATTATTTTATGCTTGCAAAGGTTTAAAATGTTTAATTCAAATTACATTCCTGTTTCACAGATTTTTTTATGTCTTATGGTTCCTCTTGCAAGGAACATTTTCATCAGCTGAAGAGTTTTGATGCCCTTTCCCTTTCTCCTCCTTCCTCCTTCTGTTCTTGTGTGGATACTGAACCTGGGGCCTCATGCATGCAAGCCCTCTACTACTCACTGATGCTTTTCATCATGTGCACTTCTAAATCCTTTCCATTTGACCCACACACAATGATCAACTACTGCTGTCTAACAAATTCCCCAAAACTTAATGGCTTTAAAACAACAAGTATTTATTGTAATACATGAACATAGGTCAAAAAATTGAAAATCATTCAAACTGCATAGTATTGGCTCCTGGCCTTTTAGAGGTGATATTCAGAATCCTGCCAGGGTCTCGGTTACCTAGAAGCTTGATGGTGCTGGACAATCTCTTCAGGCTCATTCATGTGGCTGTTGGCAGGAGGCTGCTATTACTTTATGTATTTTAACTGGAGACCTCAGTTTCTTTACATGTAGGATTTTTCATAAGACAACTTGAGTGTCCTGATGACATAGCATTGACTTCTCCAGAGAAACTTTAAAAGGAAGGAGGAGAGGAAAAGAGAGGAGAGAAGAAGAGATGAGAGGAGAAGAGAAGAGACAAGACGAGACAAGAAGAGAAAGGAGAGGAGAGGAGAGGAGAGGAGAGGAGAGGAGAGGAGAGAAAAGGAGGGGAAGGGGGGAGGGGAAGAGAGGGGAGGGGACAGGGAAGAGAGGAAGACAGGGGAGTTTCCCATTGCATCTTGTTTTGCATAATATCAGTTCAAGCTTTCACACTGGCATGAGCTCCTGGAATATTTACATGTAAATTGAATGCTGTATTTTCTCTTTCCTTTCAATTCTGTAGGCATCAGTTATAGTTTACCTTTCCTTCTCTCTTCTGAATGATCTTTATGGATTTGTGAAACAAGGTAGAAAGTTTTGTATTCATACATCATTATCCTAAGGGAAACTGGAATTTTTTTTTTTTGGGGGGTACCAGGGATTGAACTCATGACCTCACACTTGCCAGGCAGGTGCTTATTCCACTGAGCTAAATCCCCAGCCCAAAACTGGAATTTTCTAGTAAATAAATTTTATTGTGAGAATGAATAGAGACAACATAAACAGTATAATTATATTTATCATACATTGTAGACATTGGGTTATTGTGATCATATCATTGAACTCTTTTGTCCTGGAGAAAATAGAAAGCCATGTCATAATCAAGATAACCCTTGATGAGATTACAATATATCAAAGTAGAATAATTTATAAAACTTAAAAATTCAGTGCCATAAGATCTCATGTGATCAGAACTCTGCTACTGGTATGATAGCTGCCTGGCAGAGTGAGCTAACAAGAAATGTAAAACCGAGAACCTGCCCTGTGATTAAAGCCCAATGGCCTCAGCTCTCGGAGCCCATGTCATTCTGTTGTAATAAAGCACACTTATCCCAGTTGGGAATGGTTGTTTTTTATGCACATTTTCTAGAAATGGACTATGAAGCCAGAATTGCATGTCTGCAGACATCGACATCAGTGCTCAGATTTAGGGTCTCTTGTGCCCTTGCCCTTCCAGATGACCCAGGCCTTGGTTTTGGAGATAGAAACCCTGGTAGAACAGGATGTGCTTAACGTGTAATATCAGATCTATATTTTGTGTCCCAGGGTAGTACCTTCATTTTAAGAACTTGGCCAAGATATTTTCTCTCAAAAACATCAGAACTTTTTTAAACAACTTTCATCCTGTCTTTTTATTAAAACTTTATCTCACAGACAAGTTTTTGTACCATTGTACCAGTCCAAATGTGGCTGTGTAAGCTTCTTTAAGATCATCATACTCTCAAAGACATGCTTTGTCTATATGAGGTAATTTAGGGTGTCATGGTCTGTGGAATCTCTTCTGATCAGGCTCAAAGACTCCAGAAAGTAGATAATTTCTTCTTATGTTGGGAAATGTAAAGCAGCCTTTTTTCTTCAACTGTGTTTCATAAGCATTATTTGGTGAAGGAGAATGACTGACTTTTGGAACAAATACTCTATTATTCCAAAATATGACTTTGCTTCTGAAAATAAATGAAGAATAAGAGCAATATTTTTTGGCAGAATTATAACCTGCAATCTTTGTGAAAATGGGCAAGAGTCCAGTAAATCAAGATTACAATTTTTCACATTGGATCACATGTTGGTGATGTTTCTTGCTTTATTAGTTTGCTTGCATATCAACATTTTCAATATTTTCATATATATATGTACTTTTTAAAATTAAGAATAATTTATAAATTAAAATATTACATGAGTTGTGAGATTAACTTTTCAAATACTTATTTCTAAAACTAAAAAACTTGAAGTTATGGATTTTTTTCAATGGAATTGTTTTTAAAAAGTGAATCTCAAGATTCAGTCTGCAAGGAGTCTCAAATTCTGAACAAACAAAATAGACAAAGTTGTATTCAAAAGTAAATAACTTACTAGTCATTAAGAGCAAGACGCACACACACACACACACATACTGACATCTTGCACTTCCTGGCAGTCTTTCAAATCCTTTGGACTAGACTGCCTGAATTCAGTCTAAGTTTTTTCAAAAATTGATGCTTAAATAATTGAGAGCCATGAAATCAATTCCTCTCCACCAGAGGGCACCACAGATTACATTCCACAACCCTGTTTGTGGGTCTGGGTATATAAAAAATATACTAAAGTAGACAGTTTTAGCTTTCATATTTTTGTAAGGGAAGAGTTTTAAGGTCAACGAGTAAGCACTATTGATTTTTTAGTAAGGTCCGATTTGTTTTAAAGACAATAATTAGACTTTTCTAACCCTTCTGACATTTTTACCCTTCAGATTATAAAAAAAAAAGAAAAATAGCTGCTTAATCTTACATCCATATCTATATTTTTACACAGTTATTTATTCTGAATTTGGGTGACAAAGAACTGCTTTAGCTATGGTAACCTCATGATAAGGTCCAGCTACAGTTCTGCCTGTTGA
The DNA here is from genome assembly GCA_004027455.1 of Hydrochoerus hydrochaeris. NCBI lineage: Eukaryota > Metazoa > Chordata > Mammalia > Rodentia > Hydrochaeridae > Hydrochoerus > Hydrochoerus hydrochaeris. Next base: position 510,305 of record PVLA01000410.1, read on the forward strand.
TATTCATCTGGGACAAATACTTGGAATTTGTGGGTTCTATGAATTACCATAGAATCTAATTTCTAAGAAGGCTACAGAAACCCTAACCCTGGTCCTCCAGATCTTCCTACAACACTAGAAGTGAAGTATATCTATCTGTTTCAAACTCAGAATTGCCTTCAAATACTCTTGTGTGCTTCATCATCTACTGAAGATTCAGATTTTGCTTGGAATCACTGAGAATCAAATGCTTGCAAGCCACCCTATATTTTGCTTCAGATACTGGGTCTGGAAGGCCTGATGTACTTGTACTCCCTTGGTGTTGTGAGGGGTGAGTTTTATGAGCTGACAGTCACTTTCAATTCCCGTGAGTGTTCCGGAACCTGAGATGACTGTGAGGAATAACCCCTATGTCTGCTTTCTGCTAGCTGATTAGGACTGAAATGGTGCATTGGACAATTGAGCAGCGTGTATAGGCTGCAGAGGAGCACAGCTGATCATAACTTCTCATGTGAAAATATGATTTCCTTCTTCCTGCTGCACTGCTGAAGAGTATTAAGTGAGTTTCCCAGTGTATGGCCAGGGATTTTGGCAGCCGTGCTGCTAGGGAAATACTGAGCAACAAAAAGCATCAAGTTTCTAAACTGACTTTTCAGGGTTGCAAGAGGCAGCCTTCCAGGTTATGAATTGTTGTGTTTTACGTGGAGGAAAAGCAAATGTTTCTCCAGATTTTAAGTCACTTGCCTTCGTTACTATAGTCGCCGTAGTCACTTTGGATAACAACATGGGCTTTATCTAACAAGCGTCTCACCAAGATAACCCAGCTTTGATGCCAAATGGGTACCAGAAACCTAAACCATCACTTCTCTGAGACCACAGAGAGTGTCTCTACTTTCATATAGCATTTATGAAATGACTGCCATTTGTTAAGAAGGTAAATATCATGTTTTGTTCTTAAACACAAAAACAAAACCAAGTCTGTAAGAACAATAGCCCTTTTATAATAAAAAAGAAATTGCCAAGCCATTAAAATGCATAATAAAATTCACATTCTACTTTGCATTATTTTGTTAACAAATATGATTTCTTGTTTCTCCTGTTCTCTCTTTCACAATGTCATGTTTTCCTTATGCTAATCCTAACCAGTGCTAGACTGTTTTATATCCACTATAAATGCTGAATCCTCCCTCTAAAAAATTTAATTATGAGCATTGATGACTCCCATATGTTTGTTCAGTGTAATGGGAGAATATGGCCTCTCAAAGGGGGAGACTTCAGCCCACCACAAATTATAAGACTGACAAGTTTTAATCAATAATTCAAAACTCTGCTCCAGCCTAAGGTAAAGCAGTACATTCTTTGGCACTGAAATCATAGTATCCTGATATCCATAGATTGATCAGAATATGTTTGGCATTTAAGTATGTCAAACTAATGACAATAGGACCTAAAATCATTGCTGAATAAATGTATGGAATTCTCCTTCACCCATGTATTCTTTGACCTTATTTCCCTCTTTCTTTCCCCTCAAAGTATTTAAGGAATTGAAAAACATATTTTTTATCTTTTATCTGGTTTCTCAGTTTTTCCACAACACTCAATGATTATTTTCTGCTTTCAAAATTTCTGAAAATATTTTTTATTAAGTCTCCCAATTACCTTCTGGTATCCAAGGTCAAGAGAAGCTTCCCAGGATATTTGATTTGCCTCTCTGTAATAGCTGGCATCACAGATTTCCTTCCTGCCCCTTCCTCACTGTCATTTAACTCCCTTATTCTGATCATTTCCTTTCTGCTTCCCGTCTTTTCTTCAGCCTACAATTATCTGCTTTCTTGAGTTTCATTTATATTCCTTGTTTCTCATTCTAGTAAGTCACCTCATCCAGACTTAAATTAACAAGTATATGAGAAATTTTAAATAATTTCTCTGCTTCAGACTTCTGAGGTTCTGCCTCATAGTTCTGTCTCTTGAACTTTTGTTTTTTAAATTTGGGTAAATGGGCTAGAAAAATGTCTAAGTATCTATCCAGACTGTTGCTCTCTTTCTTTTGTTTCACCAGGCACATATTTACCAGGCTTCCTCACAGTTGTGTGAGGCCGTAGGATTCACTTATGCCCAATAGAATGTCAGTAAATCAATACTGATTTTGATCTGTGTAAGCCCTGCATGTGAACACCAAGGTGTCTCTTTCAGGCAAGTGTTTAAGGATGATGATGACACAGGAATTAACAGTCAGGAAAACTCACACTGCATGCCACTGGAATAAAGAATATAGTTTTCACTGAAAATCGGGATCCGTGTTAGTCACTTTTCCTATTGTTCAGACGCGATACTCAATGCCCATAACATCATGGAGGAAAGATTTAATTTAACTCACGGTTGTAACCTATGGTGTGCTGGCTCTGAGGCAGAGACATTATGGGGAAAAGGTTTGATAGAACGAGATGCTTAGTGTATGGCAGCTGAGAAGTAGCAAAGAGGAGAGCACCAAATGCAGAAAGCATGTGTTAGCAGACACACCTAGAAATATGTGTCATTAATCCCAGGCCAGATTCCACGGACAATCAAGCTGAAACTACCTTAACTGTCAAATCTTATCATTTTCAAATGTCAAGCACATACCCTTAAACCACTCTTACTCGCCAAATAAAGACAATAACAAGTGCCCAATTCTGCTTACCACAACACAACCGACAGTTATACAGCCAGACATAAAATAATCCCTTCCTCCAACGTCTCTACAGCTCTAGCATTTCCAAAAGTCCAAATCCAAGTCTCTTCCTAGCCTCAAAGCAAACGCTTAGCTACAAACCTCTTTAAAAATGAAAAACATAAATTATATAACCCCAAAGAGCAATGGAATAGGGTTAAATTTTTCATTCCAAAAGGGAGGAATAAGGAAGAGAAAACAATTGGATCAAAGCCAGACTAAAACCCGTCAAGGCAAATAGTAAGCCCTGAAGCTGTGTATGTGGCAGCTTGGACACAGTATGGTAAATGTGAATTCCAGAAGGCTTGGGTGGCCCCACTGAGATGCATTTCTGGGTGCAGCCCATCTAATCTCTCCCTTGGATTGGGTCTAGTCACGGCATGAATTTTTTCTCAGCAAATGTTCAACCATGCTGGCCTCTCCATCTCGTGGGTTCTGCCCTGCATTTTTGGCTTTATTCTCACAGGTTGGTGTGTTACCTGCTCAGGGGCCCCTTGCCTGGCCTTCCAAACCTTCATTTGATATTTAGGTGGAAGCCTTTGGCCTTCCAAGCTTTCATCTGATTTCTGGGTTGGAGCCTTTCTGATCCCACAATTCTTTTATTCTACATGCCAGTAACAGCAGTATCATGTGGATGACATAGAGGCCAGATGTCAGCATTAGTAGCTAGGACCCCTGGGGCCTGGCTGGAGAAGTGTCTGAGTGTCTAGATGGCTAATTGCAAAACCATCTATGCAATTCCTGGGGTGGATCCCTTAGCCCTCTGGGTTATAATTATAGCAATAAGACCACTCTGATTCTTTCAGTGTAACAAAGAATTCCTTATCTCTGAAATAGAAGTAATTTTGTTCTACAACTACTTGCCTATCGGGCCTCTACTTTACTCCAACTAGAAAATGTAGATACTTTCAAAATCTGTGCACCAAACTTGTCCTAGCATCCAGTGTCTCACCCAGACGAGTTAACTGGGACTCTTCACATTTCCAAAGACAGTCTTTATCTAGTTCAGGCCCTCTCGGCATCTAACTGTTCCCAATGTTTGTCATTCCTTTCATCCTTTGGAGTCCATCTCCTATTCCCTTTGAGAAATAATTTAATCCTTTGTATTTATGTCTTTTTATCTTAAAACCTAATGGTATAAATTTGCCGTTTAGTAATGAATACATACAATTTTAGATATTTTCAAAAATTCAGAGAATAAACATCAATTATAATCTCACCATCCCATACAAATGCTACGTTCAAGTCACAGGCTTTCTAGGTCACTATTGTGTTTGTAATCAATCTTTATTTGTATAACATTTTTAATTTATTTTTTATCTGTATCAAAGCAACATATGTATAAATTATGGAGGAAAATGGAAGTTTCTTGTTTCACCATTTTCAATTCCACCATGATGAGACAAACACTTTAACTTAGTTTAATTATTTCTTTTGTTTTCTCAATATTTGTAAGTGATATTTAATTTACTGTATTTTTTAAGAATATATATATAGACTACTCTGGGAAAAGAGAATTTAGTTTTGTTATATCCCACACTTCCTTGCAAATCTATGTGACAGTAAAATTATGCTATTCTGAAAAGAGTAGTTAAATCCATAATGGTATTTGTATTTTATTACTCTATAAATATTATTCAAATCTATCTTTATTCCCCTTCATTTTTTTCCTTTTCTGCAATCTTAATAATTTCATTTATAACTTAGTTTTCTATATATGTACCACAAATTTATCTTTTATCTCTGTACCTTCAAAAATAAGACGTTCTTTTCACTACATAAAGACACAAAATTTATTTTGGACAAATTTTCTACTGAAGCCCTCTGCATTCACGATTTAATCTGGAATATATACTTTTAGTATTTAAAATATATAAATAATACATACAAGGCAATAAAGTGAGAAAGGGACAAAAGATATGGAAAGGTAATAAACAAAAGAAATCTGTAGTCAATAAACATGTGAAAAGTTTCGTCATCTCATGAGTATTGGTAATATTAAAAGCTTAATGATGCTCTCCATTGAAAACCTAAAATGGCACAGTCCTTTGAGCAGTGCACCCTAATCTAATGGAGGGTAGGCACATGTAACCTAGGAATTAGGTAGTGTAAAGTAATTCTTGTTCATGTATATGAGCAGATGTCTTCTCTTTCGCACTTTATAGCACTGGCCTCAACAGCTCTACCTGGAAATGATTCTAATGCCCATCAATGGAACAACTGCAAAATAACTTAGTGAGCATTCATCCAGTGAAATGCAGTACTACACTGAAATTAATGAAGTGTACCTTTGTACGGATGAATTTCCAATAACAAATGGGGAGAAATGACAAAATGCCAGTTTCACCACAGATATTATTCTTAGAGAAAAGTGATGGGGAGGTGACGTACTAGAACTATGCCTAGAGTTTTGAGGACATTTGCATTTTCACTGTGAAGTGGCATGGTGATTATGTGATAGTAATCCTCGTGCCTCTGTATTTAATTACCTCAGGGTGCTTGCAAATTGCAACCGGAATCAAAATAGTGTAACAAAATATATTTGGCGTGATTTTTTGTGTATGGAGAAATTTGTTGATTTCATTGATGGTAAGTTCCCTACTGGATGATCCTCCAGAAACACAATCCTAAAAATAGTTATTTAACTGAGGATAAGGGAAAAACTAACCACTTTTTTCCCCCTTCTTTCTAAACTTGTCTTCAAGAGGAAAGGTGCTATGTTTCTATTCTTTTTTGAGGAATAAGTTTCCTAGATTGATCTGTGGCCATTGAGAAATATCAGTTTGACTCAAATATCTGAAAGTACATAAAAAAAAAATTAAGTAAATACTTGAGTAGAAAACTGAGCTTTGACTGTGCCGCTCTGTCATCATACTAGGAAGTAACTATAAAAATTTCAGCCTTCTATAATGCTAAATCTTGCAGAGCTGTGTGAAAATGCTGAAGGCTTTTCTGGATTGCACACACATTAGTGTTGCAAGAGTTTAACTTGCTGATTAGACTATCACAGTTTGGCAGTGATGTTTATTGGCAGGTTTTGTGATTTAGTTTTGGTACTTCTGCATCTATTTTATTTTAGATGGAACCTCTTTCTCTACTGGATGGTCAGTATTTCTCATTGTAATAACAAAAGAACTGCAATAGTGTTGCAGGCAGCTGAGTTAGTTAGAAATATTACAGGAAGTGAGACAGGGCTAGGTCCTCAATGGAGCCAGTGCAGACACCTGGCAGCTGCAGGGAGACTGACGCCTCCCGCTGTGGGCCAGGCCTCAAGACAAAAGGCCAAACAAATGCACCCATATCCTGAGGATTGATACCCTAAACAGTTCGTATCCCCCTAGGAAAGAGTCACTGTTGCATAAGAATGCCCGCTTTCTACGGTAACTTGCTTCCCCATTTGTCCCTAATGTAATCAATTTTACCTGAACTATTGATCTTATTGGCCGACTATAGCTATGTCCCACTTTATGCCCATCTGCCTTGTGAGCTCCCAGTCTTCCCCCACCTTGAACCCATGGTTTTACTCTATAAAAGTCCCTGGAAAAGACAGAGTTCTTGGTAACCCACTCAGGACCCCTTCTGTCTCTCTTCAGGCAGAAGCTTGCTTTCTCTCAAAAAATATATTTTGCTCTTAACTTCCGTTGTTCCTAAAACTCATTCTTTGGTTTTAGAGAACATGAACTCACAGACATAGTAGGTTGGGAGTTTCATTCCTCTATATCAATAGGATCTCAAGGAAAAAGGTCTTATATCAAGCCCCAGATCACACAACAGTACCAGGTCCTGCTTTGTGCTACTTTATCTGCCATGGAAAGAAATTCTGTGGGGTTCTACAGTGCAAGCAATGGTTTGAAAATTAGAGTTCTTGAATTATTTCCAGCTTTAGTGACTTATTGTCTGGTAGTGTTACAAGCAACCTTGCATAGCACAACTTTATGTACTTACATGTTAAAAGGTTGACAGCACTCACAGGGATATAGGAAAGCATAATAAATGTTTAGAAATTCTTATTCATAAGTTGCCTTTCTCCCAAAGCATTCAAGCTATAAAACTAATTAGGTGATATCTACTTATTAAATACTAGATGATGACAGTTTTTACTCAGTTTTTAAATCGTGGGGGGAAAATTGTGAGGCATAATTATCGTTGACAGGGAACAGCGCACATGATAAATAATGTGAACATTAGTTCACTGTAGGAAGGAAAAATGTGCTGGCTAAACTGAAAGGTGCAGCTAACAGAAGGAAACTGTAGGAGCTCTGGACCGCCTCTTTCAAAACCATGTGGGTTAAATATAGGAGAGTAAGTTTCTTTCTTGTCTAGAAAAACAAATTGTGTCTAGAAGAGCCAACTTCTAGAATCATCGAATGCCCTGTAAATATCTAGTGGGTCGGGAGATGTATTAAGACTATGTAGGTTAGAGACTAAGGAAAGAATGCAATGCTACAGTCATAATTTCAAAGTGTCCTTAAGATCGCTAGAACTATCGTGAAATTCTGGAAACGAGAGCCCACTGCAGCCATAGTCTTGCTTGCAAATTCAACAAAATCATCTCTCAGTTCTCAGCCTGACCACATCAGCACCTGCTCTGACTTCTTAAAACTACAAAGACATTTGAAAGACATTTTTCCTTTCTTTTGTCTGAGTGTTCTATGTCACAAACTACGAAATCAACTGTAGGGAGTAATTTAATAATACTAGAATAAAATTCCGTTCCAGTGACTTACTGTGAGTTACCCTTTATAACACAATTGTGTAGTGTTTTAGAGTTCCTGAAATGTTTTTGTTTGGGCTCTTTCCAAAGTAAGAGACAAAAGATCAATTTTTATAGTCATTATTTCTACTATAGGTAGATTTGCTTTTTGCAAAGCAACTTGTGTATCCTGAGAACTCTCTAGGCCCCCCATGCCCTCAGTTCTGTTTTTGAAATGTTCTGTAGTGAAGAATCTACAAATTGTAAAGAACTTTTTTATCAGAGGCCTATATTATTTTAACTCCAAATGAATAAAAGTCAGTTTTATATGACAATGGGGACAATATTTGGCTTAATAATCAAATCACAATGGAACATGTATACAATTGAGGTCAGAAAAATCTGGAACTAGAACTAGAAGGGCAAGAGGACTTTCCCTTGCCTCTATGTCTTAACTCTCCTTTGTGTTCAAATTTTAGAATAGTGTTACAGTTATGCTATATTATAAGCTCTAACTTATAATATCAAGGAAATACACAGGAAAGAGCTTTGATATGGCTGGGTGAAGGAAATGGTGAGGAGAAGAGTTAGAAAATCTGACTGTTTTAGGAGGATCAAATGGTTATAGCAGACAAGAGCTGAGCATCCATCAAATAAGATCGATACTCTTCTTATGCTGTCTGTCTTGTGCAGACAAAATAAGAGGTAGCCATGTTAAAAAAATAGTTATTTAATCCTCTATTATTTGACATTTATGCTGAGAAAACAGATTTAGATCAGGATGGTGATGAATTCAAGGTCATGAAACTTCTAAGGGAAAAGATAGTGACTTAAAACTGGGCTTCCAAAACATTTCTTTAGAAGACCTAAGGGGTTTATATGTTGCTCCAGTTTGGTGTTAGTTTCCAGAAGTTTCTATGAGATATTAGTGTGTCACAATCTTGATAAAAGCCAGTCAATAAACATTCACTCATTGACATTAGGCTTTTTAGTTACAAAAGGAAGGGAAAAGAGATTATTTCACTGATTACAAAATAATGAGGCATTAAATGTGCAAAACGGCAAACCAATGCAATGTGAGTCTATAGAAAAATATAAGAAAGAGTTGTGTGGTTCTATTAATTTTAATAAAGAGGTGCTTAATTATGGAAATTTTCCTTGTGGAATAACTTCTACCTAAATTTATTTAACTATGTCAGAAACAGCTAATTTTGAGATTTGAATACTAAATGTGTATAATTGAACCTAGTCTTTTTGGGGGACACTTTTAGTTCTAAGTCTCATACTCTCAGTGGAATTCAAGAAAGTTGAATTCATTTCAGAAGAAGGTTATTTTCATTGTTAAAGACCAACTAAGGTCAGTATCTGTATCTGTTAGGCATTGCTGTGCAATAACTCAGATACAAATTCAACAGCTCAGTGCAGCATTATTACTTGTGTATTTGTTAGTTGTGGTTTTGGGCTTTGCTATTTGTAGCTGAGAATGTAGCTGGTTTGGTCTCCCAGGCTGCCAGTTGGCTTAGTCTGGTCCATGTGTAGGGAAGGGCATTCCACTCGGGGAATGTGGGAGCAGCCAGAGGGAAGAGTTCTGAATAACGATCTAGCTTACCAGTGGATGCAGGCAAAAGGGAATTTTGTATGTGTGCACAAAAGGGGATTTCTCGATGATTTCTAAACAGTCATACCTAAATATTATGAGGAAGATGATGACTTCTGAAAATAGGAGAAATATCTTTTGGCTATAAGGTTTCTTCTTTACAAACATTTTTTCCTAAATATGGAACTTCTACTTTATATATTTTATCAATTTAATATTAGCCAGGTGATCATCTGACTTTGTGACATGCTATTTTTATTTTTTCGAATTTCAGACTCTGAGTTGACTTCATCCTTTTCATTTTTGAACCACATTATTATTAATCCATGTAAGGAAACACTTTTGGTTTGAACTTTTGTGTTTTGGGGTGTGTGTGTGTGTGTGTGTGTGTGTGTGTCTGTGTGTCTGTGTGTTTTGAGGTAGGGTCTTGCTAGATAGTCCAGGCTGTCCATGAACTCACTATATAATCCAGGCTGACCTTGAACTCATGACAATGATTCTATCTCAACCTCCCCAGCACTGGGATTACAGACATGCCACCACAACCAAAGTTTTTATTTGGAATTTTTTAAAAAAAATTCTTAGTTTTAATTTTTATAACCTAACCTCATTCTTTTAGCCTTCTCCTTCTTTGACAATAATTCTGGGTCTTTAAATGTACAACTTTCTGTTTACAAGTAAGTACTCTTGGAAATTCTGCACTGATAGTTTTTTGCTATTGTATTTTAAATTATGTAAATAATATTGTATCTCATTTTTTCCTTCTCTTTGCACTTAGAACTTCTCCGATTATATCAATTCAGGTTACTGTGCATACCCGCTTTCCACAGCTTCCTCTTGCTATTTTGTACTTGTCAATCACTTGTCAATTCTGCCATGGATTGGAGGCTATATTTGTTTGCTCCAGGTGCTATAACAAAACGCTACAGCAGGTGCCTTAATAAGGATTAATTTACTCATTCTTGGAAGCTGATAATGTGTGGTGAAGGTACCAACAAGGAGAAAAATCTGGGCAGGGGCCCCCTTTGTTTGCAGATGACAACCATCTTGCTGTTTGGGGGGCTTACATACAGAACAAGAAAGTGTTCTCTTGCATCCTTTCCTCCTTATTTTTATTCTTATTTTTATTCTATTAGTACATGTTTGCAATACATTTAGTTTACATTCATCTTGGAGAGTGTGCGCATATACATAATACAAAACCTACTTCTTCCACCCACTTCCTTCCCTCGGTCTTTAAGACCCCTTTCCCCATTTTCATTATTATTTTTCATTCATGTTTATGGTATATAATTTTCATATTCACTGTAGGTATTGGGTCCATGTAAGTGACATACCTTAAATCTAAAATTTCTCCTTCCCGTCCCATTTCCTTTCACCCTCTGTCTCCTACACCCTTTTCCATTTGCAAAAGATTTGTCTCTAATTCTCTGGCTTTAAAGCCCCATCCTCTGGTCTCACTCACCTTAATTGCCTCTTTTAAAGGCTCTTTATCTGCTATAGTCACATTCTGAAGTGTAAAGGGTTGGGACTTCTATGTATGAATTTAGTGGTGAGAAAGACACAATCAGACCATAACACAAGCTCAGATTGCTTTCAGCTTCCCACAACTAATGACACTTAAAAATTCTTCTATGTACCCTATTACTTATTGTTTTAGTATAGTACATTCAGTATCAACCTGAATCCACTCCAGTGAGCATAATTTGTGTTCTCTCCTGCTCACTAGAGATCCCATGCTGGTCTTTACATAGGTGATACACTTATAGCCACTGGAGACACAGAATCTGTCTTAACACATTACTTCCATTATCACTGCAGCAGCCGAAAGAGAATATGCAAGAAAAGTTAAATATTTCATATCTACTCATATTTTATGGACCAAGTCAAACCACAGAACCATTGCTACTACCTTCAAATGTAGAGAAGTAAAACAATGCCATCTTCTGCATTGAGAAGGGTTGGGAGATAGATAGATGAGTATCACTCACTTCTACTATGTATTCCAGAGTAGAATTTTTAAGTGCTATAAATAGATGCATTTAATTGCCATGAATAATGCCAAACTGCGTTCCTCAATGGCTGAATCAGCCTAGATTCCCGTCAGCATGGGAGAACTCCGCGTCCTCACCAGCGCTCAGCATCTTTCAGTTTCTAATCTTTCACAGAATACATACGAAGTAGTATCTTGCTACGGTTTAACTTCCATTTATCTCATTAACAATTACTTTGAATATAACATACGTGCTACGTTTTGGACTTGCTTTTTGTTAGACTTCATATTCCTGTGCTTCACCTATTTTCCTATTGATTGCCTCTTCTATAAGTGTAATATTGTCTCTAATTCCAGGTACATTCTCTTACTAAACTTAGACACTGAAAGCTACTTCTCTAGTCATATCACTTATCTGTGATTTTTATCCATGGTCACATTTTTAAATAGAAATTAGTAAATTTAGTGTAATTTGCAATTGCTGGGTATTTTTTGCCTATGTCATGTATATCTAAAGATGCATTTAAGAATTATGTCCCTGTCACTTAAAATTATCTTGTTTCTTTCTTTTTCATCTGTGAAGCTTTTATATATTTGTTTTCCATGTTTAGATATTTTACTCTACCTAGTAAAATAATAAATAATAGTGTTTTTGTCTGACTACTCTCCTTTCTTTTTCTTTTAGTAACTGTTGGCCGAGATGTCCAGGACCTTGCCTTGCATGAATGGTGAGGGTGGCCACGCCGAGCTCACGTCCAGTCTGAGAGACAGAGTGTACCTACAGTACTCTGCCAGGAGAGGCATATGCTGTAAATTTTTGCAACATGATCTCCATGAAGGGAAGAGGTTTCTTCTGATTCTAGTTTGTCATTTTTTTTTGGTGGGGGATTATTTTTTAAGTTTTAAGTAAGTACTAAAATCCATCAAGTGCTTTTTCTGAATCAGATGAGATCTCAGTTTTACCTTTTATTCTTTTATTCTATTACTTAATAAACTGAGTAAATGTACTTTCTAATTTTAATCATCCCTGTGTTGGTAATATAAGAGATATAAACACATTTTGGATCCATTGAGCTAAAACTCAAGTTTCCTACCATGTCCTCCAAGGCTCTCACCCTTGTTGGCCCCTCTCCCCGGTACCTTGCCAAGCTATTTCCAACTTCAGTATCTTCAGCTTCCTCATGAGCTGCCCCAGCTCCATCGGCCTCCCTCCTTGCTTAGCCCCAACCTGCCAGGCGCATCCTACATCATTGCCTTTGTAATTGTAGTTTCTTCTGCTCACAAAGAACTTTCAGATAACATAGACAACTCACTGTCTCAGCAGCTTCAGATGTTTACCCAAGCTTTCATCTTCTCTGAGAGGGCTGATCTGGTATTTCTAACATTATAACCAATCTATTTCTATCACCACTCTATTCCCTTTCTTTATTTATTGAATCACTGGTATTTTTTTTCTTAATTACTGAGACTCTGGCATTTTTAGGGAACTTATTGCCCCTGCTAGATTACCAACAGCAAAAGTGCTTCTAGGGACCACACCTTCGACACACAAACTGATCAGTCCCAAGCCCACAACAGTCACCATCTCCCTCCCCGAGTTCTTGGATGCCAAGCCGGTATCAGCCTTGCCCTCAACCAACCCAAGGCCAGGTGTCAGCTCACTCCGAGACCCTCTTCCATGACACCCACTCAGATTGTTCAGTCTAGCCAGAGCTGCTTACACTGCCCACCTCTCTTTCCCCCAGAAACTCCGATAAAGACCATGGCCTCGCCCTTCCCTCACCTCTCCTGCTTCCAGATGGTCTTTCGTGCTATCTCAAGTGGCCCTACAGGATATTCCGGGCATCTGTGAGCATGAAATTCTTCCTCTGTGGTCATCTCTCTCTCTCTCTTTCTCTCTCTCTGTGTGTGTGTGTGTGTGTGTGTGTGTGTGTGTGTGCATATTTGAGTAAAAAGAAATCCAACTACAAATTTTTGGCCATTCATTTTATTTTCCTTATCCTTCAGAGCATAACATACTACATAGTTCCATATTTATCTTATTTAGTGAAGGACTTCCCTAACCAGAATAAAAGGTCCCTAAAGCAGAGATTTATTTTGGTCAGACGTTATCACTTCTATATTTCTGTAATCTATGACAATCCCTCATGAATCCTGGACCCTCAATATTTATGAAATGGATGAGTGGAACCTCAATGAGTAAAATGAATTTGTAATTTTCCTTTCAAGTACAAGTTCCAAATAAGGAAAATAAGAAACAATCAAAGTTGGCATTTTGTTATGTTTTCTATTATGTAATTTATTTATTTTCCCTTATAACTCACTTAATGTTTTCACCTGCCAACATTCATTCGAATGTTTGTTGAGCAGTTTCTTTCTCTGACGGCTCCCAAGAGCTCCTACAAACCAGGAAAGGATGACAAAAATAAATTTAATTCATTTTCGTCTGTGGCAATTTTCAGTACTCAGGCTTTTTGATCTTCTGTTTATTACATTACGGGAGACTAATGCTCATTTTAAAAATAAGATTTCCCTAAAATTGGTTTTAATGGCTGTATAACATATGAATTGAACAGCTTCCTCTCATTTCTTTGGATAAGCAAACTTTGTTTATAGACACAAAGTTTAAATTGTTGCCAGTAATTTAAAAGCTGAGTGATTTAAAATTAAATAATTCAAAATTTCAGCCACTCTGGAAAGCAGGAAATTATAGAAGAAAGAATTTATATACCCAAAAGGAAATTAATTGATAGACTGACGGGGGTGGTGGTGCTTATTGGCTTGTGAGCAGGGTGTCCTTTCCTCTGCCTGGTTTTCTCACCTACATTATCTCCCTGGCCCTCTATTCATTTCAAATTCATTTCCTCCAAACAGAATATTCCATTATATGGATGTGTCATAATTTTTTTCTTCGCTTTCTCCTCAAGCATATACAATTAGGTTATTGCTAAATTTTCACTGTTATAAACAATGAATAAATTGCCTCTATCTTGCTTTCAGATTCTTTCCTTAGGGTCAATTTTCATAGGGGGAAAATTACTAAGTCGCTGAGCACGAATATTTTAATAGATTTTTTTAAAATAGCACACATGTTTCTGCTCTCAGTTATGTATGAGGATGAATATTTCAATGACAGCCTACAGAAGCTGTTCATGACAACGTTTTAATCTTTACTAACTTAATAAGCAGAAATTATATTTTAATTTGGATTTCTTTGATTAACACTGGGGATTAACTCTTTTATGTTGTATTAGCAGTTATTTGGCGCTCCTTTCAAGCTGCTCTCACATATATTAAAATGATATTATTTTGTTTCTTTTATAAATTTTCCAAACTCATCCCATTTTATTATATAAGTTTTATGTTATCCTTTAGTGGCCAAATCATTCCAAAAACCAATCCTTGTAATTTTATTTTTTAAACATACCATTCTCATTCATTTTTAGTTTTTCGAAAAGCAATTTAGAATTATAACTGCATCTTCAAAAAGTTGGATTTCTAATTGTAATTATATCAAAAATACAAATATACTTAATAATTGACTTCATAAAAATCATAATGTCATACAACATTCGAGAAAACGGTAATCTCTCCACTTTTAAACATTTCGGTGGCCTTGAGGGAGGCAGATAGCTCAGACCCATTTCCCTCTCATATTCTCCCCTCCTAGATTCAGCCTTTGGTCCCAGAGACAAATATAGAGAGAGTGCTGCCATCCGAGCCCTAACCTCTTTGGCCTTGGCCTCCTAGCGCCGGTAGGATTATGCTTTCCTTTCCGCATCCTTGTGTTTCATCTCACTTCTATACATGCTTTCACTAAGGTAGAGAAAATATTATTCAGTTACTACCTGCGGGCGGTAGGTGGGCCATAGAATGTTTTTTCTTTTAAATTAGTATCATTTGAATCAGAGGTGGATTGAAGTGTAATAAAGTTTCATAAGTAGTCAGAGGGGTGAAAATATTGCCAGAAATAAGAAACACAAAAACATTATATACACCAACACTTCTTTTGGGAAGAAGACACTAGATGATTATAAGGAATAATTTGATAAACTGTTTAAAATGAAATTAAAACCTGTAATGTACATTGTCAGTGAAACAGACCGTCACTGAAGATCTCTGTGGTGGCAGCATTAAGCTCATTCAGTGCTGGTGGCAAACATTGTGGGAATAGAAATGAAGCTTTTTAAAAATGTGCGTAAGTTTATACCAAGAAATTCTACTTCTAGAAATTTTTCCTACTGAAATACCTAGGAGAAATGCAAACATCAGTGTCTGGAGCCTTTATTGTAATATCAAACACACAAATTGATCAGAATAGAGCATTGTAAAATCAGAAGAAATCTTTCAGAATCTCATATACAAATACATAACATTGCAGTTGTCATAATTATAGTAACATCAATGAAGCAATATATATATATATGAAACATGCCATTTTAATACATTCACATTTACATTTTTAACAGTTTTTCCCAACACTTTAGTCTTTCTCACAGTTTTATAGTCCTTTGTAATCTTATCTAATAAATCATTTTCTTTAGGTTTGTCTCCTTTGTTTTGCATTTTTCAACCTCTTCTCTAACCTGTGGTCAGATTCTTTTAAAAGCAGTTTTTTTGTTACCAGATTATTTTTATACTCCTAGAGTACACAGTGTGATGTTAGGTTAACATTCAGTTTTTGCTTTTTGGTTTGTTGTTTAACATATTAATATTTTTTTTTGCACAATTCATTGAATGATGTATTTATAGATAAGTATTTCGTATGGGCATTTGTTAAACTGGTCCTAGACCTGGAAATCAGATATCTGAGCGATGGAATTGAAACTCCCATCATTTCTCCTGGTTCCTAAGGCAGTTACATCACTGGACAGGATTCTCCATCCTATCTTTGTAAGATACTGACACCTTTACATTCTTCTTTTCTTTCTTTCTTTCTTTCTTTCTTTCTTTCTTTCTTTCTTTCTTTCTTCTTTCTTTCTTTCTTTCTTTCTTTCTTTCTTTCTTTCTTTCTTTTTAAGAAAAGGACCAGTGAAAGCTCTACATCTGTTACATGTAATGGCACATCAAATAGCTGCATTTTACTAGGACTATCAAAACAAGATAATGGATAGTTTATCTGCACAGATCAAATTGCGATAAGACTTTCTTTCTCCCTAGGAAATACTTTTTAAAACTTCATCCCCAAAACTAAAGGATGCATTAGAGGGATAGATTGAAAGCAGTCAGAGGAGAATGAACAAAGAAAGAGACTGAGGGGAAAAAAATAAAGGCATGTTTCCAACGGTGCCTTTGATCTTCAAGAAATTTACATGCCCTTGGAACAGAGAAGAATAGGACAAGCTTAGCAAATAGTGCCCAAAGCATCCAGCTAACACTGGTTTGAACCAATTGGACTCCTTTAGGGATACTTACAGCTGCTTATATTTCATATTCAGAAAATGTTTTCCCTTAAAATATGGCATTATTTTTCCTTTTAATTTTCTGTTTGTTTCCAACCTTATGACTTATAACTCTTCAGTTGCCACAAGTTGCACTCTAACCACCCATGTCACCATCAGGAACCTGAGATAACACAGTGAGACACCATTTAGAAGTCATCTTTTTAACTGGGAGCCCAGCTAACTCTAACACTGCTGAGTGGAAGGGAAGAGATGCTTTTGAAGTGGCCAAAAGGTCATTTCTTCCCTGACAAAACCATCTGGAATTACAGACCAAGAGAAAAATGGCTTTGTGTCAATTTTAATACATGTTCAAACTCAAGGAGCAGCCTCAGAGATCCAGACAATAGAAAGAAAGAAAAACCATACATCTTTGATGACCATTCTTCTTTTTCTCTTTGGCTTGTTATTTTGTTCTACTTTGGAGCTGAAAAAATTTCTTATAACTAACCAGAGAGGAAAGGATGACTAAACCATTTTGTCGTGCTTCATGTCAGTTTATGAATTTTACTTTCACCTTAAATCATCAAATTATAGACAAGTAGAGAAATAACTAAAATAATTATGTTTATAGTGTTGAGGCAATGCTTTGAACAATACTAAGTTTCAATTCATTTAATAAGCTTTTCTTTCCCTTTACAACCATATGCTTTACCTGTAAGAACAAATAAGAAATACACCAAGGTTCCTGTCACCTAAGATTTTTTGGTCTGGTAGTTTATAGGGAAAAAGTTGAGTATTTTATGTTAGCTTTGTTTCAATACTCTTGCTTTTTATCCTAAGGTGCCAAACTAAGGGTAACATTCTAAAAGAAAGAGATTATCTTTGTGGGACTTACAAATTAAGGAGGCAAAAGTTAATTATCCTAGTGTTTGGAAAATTTTCTATCTCCTTAAAAATCAAAATATACTTATAATCTGATGCAGGAATTTCTTTCCTGGATGGATATTCAAAAGAAATGAAAACATATTGATGTACAAAGACTAGCACAGAGATGTTTAGAGAGGCCTAACTGTAATAGCCAAAACAGAAAAGCCCAATATCCATCCACATGAGAGTGGCTAAACAAATTGTGTATATTCATAAATTGGAACACTGAGTGGCAACAAAGAATGAAGAAACTACTGCAAAAATACAATAAATTAAAATAATTGCCAGAAATATGATGGTAAAGAGTGGAAAGTGGGTATAAGGGTAATATATCCTATGATTACATATGTAAAATTCTAGATTAAATCAATTAATGATGATAGAAAGCAGAGGAAGGTTGCCCGGGGCCAAAGGAATAGGGCTTGGTAGTTTGAAGATTAATTGGCTGGGGACATGAGACAATTTGCTGAAGTATGTAAATATTCTATATCTCGAGAGTGGTGGTGGTAGGCATAGTTTGATTACTATACTTTCAAATGGATCCATTTTACTGCTATGAAAATTTATCTTAACTAAGCTTTATTTTACAGAAGGTAATATTGCCATATTATTTCTCCCAACTGTATGGGGAAATTCACTAGAATTCATTAGAGATCTATAAAGTTGGAAGAACTCTTTAGAGAGCTAGTGTTGTTTTAGAGAAAGAGGAAGTATCCTCTCATTAATAGCCAACTGAACAGGAGCTTTGAAGAAACTATTTACAAATCCTGAAATAGGTGCTCTGAATATTGTAAGGTAAAAGGCCTGGTGTTTTGTCACATCTGAGGTGACAGAGTGTCCCGTCAGACTTCAGGACACTCTGTCACCCTGCAGAATGAAGAAGTATGGACCTGCACTTCTAGAATTTGATGAATCAAAGATTTTATTTTTCCTTAGGGTCAGATGTGGACCTCCCAGAAGGGAAGAAGACTTGCTTAATGACGCTGCACATCAAGACTGCAGAAAAGGGACACAAGGAATCAGTGACTGTAGGGGTGGTAATACTAAGCAATCATCTAGAAAAGACCTCTACAAATGGAAGAGAGGTCCTGAGACCTCTTACGAGATCTTCTAGAAAACCACAAAAAGGCCCCTCAAGAGAGTGTTTGCTTTTAGAAGATGGCAGAAGACAGCATCATAAACATATCACAAATAAGAGGCATTTGCCTCTTACCCCTGTGTCACCAGCCTTCCTCCCATGAACAGCAGAGAGAGCCCTACTACAGGAAGAAGAGGAATAATCAGAAGGCAGCCAAAGAATGCAGGCAGCTGCTAGGATCAAGAAAAGACAGATTCTCTTTTAGAGTCATCACTGGAGATGAAACCTTGCTGAACTGTGTTGTGATCCTGGCTAGAATACAAAACAATGAATTCATATGCATGTGAATTCAACACACACATGCATGCACATATACCCATATTGTTTTAGCCCAACTTTGTGGTAAATTTACTTTAGTAGCAGTTTGAAATTCCTATGGAAGAGAGTCTCGATTTTCTGATGATTTTACAAAGTTGTACAACAAAAATGTTTTATCTGATAAAAAAGAAAAACTTGTATTATTATTTGAGCTATAAATGTGTGTAGCAAGACATACCTGCTTGTTAATTGTTTACCACATAGAAAATTCATGAACTGATGGGCATATAGACCATTTCCAAGATTTAGCTATCACTATACATGAACTTTAACTCTTTGGGGATGATACTTAGTAAGGAATAGTTGGTTCAAATGGGATTATTAGTTTTGCTGTTTTGCACAATCTCCATTCTAATTTCCACAGAAGATGCCATAGTTCATATATCCATCAACAATTCGGCCACACTAGCATTTCTTAACATCTGATTTCTTAATGATAGTCATTCTTTCTGTAGTTAGATAGAATCTCGTTGTACTTTTACTTTGCCTTTTTCTAGTAAACAATGATGTTGAATATTTTTTATGTATTTATTGGCCATTTTTACTTCTTCTGAGAAGTGCCTTCATTTCAATTGCCCACTTTTTGACTGAGTCTTTTATTTTGGGGGCCTAGTTTTTTCAGATTTTTTTATATTCTAAGGTTAGTCCTCTCTCTGAGGAATAGCTGGTAAAAATATTTCCCTATTATGTAGACTCTCTCTTCACTGTTGATTGTTTCCTCCTGAAGTGCACAATCTTTTAAATTTGATATGATACCTTTTGTTGATACTTGGTACCATTTATTTGCCATTGGGGTTACATTCAGAAATTCCTTGCCTACACCTATGTCTTCAGAAATTTTACCTGTTTAATCTGCCAGCAGATTAAGTGTTTATACTTTAACATTTAGATCTTTGAACCATTTTGATTTTGATTTTGATTTAGTGCATGGTGAAATATAGGAGGTCTCAATTCAATTTTTACATCTAAATGTTGCCTTTTAAACATTTACCTGTGGTAGATGTGTTCTAGAATCTAGAAGCCAGAAGTTACATAACAATGCAAAAATAATCAATCTTGAGAGAAATTGTGAATGTGATCAGCAGAATTACCCATATGTGGCAAGAGTACAGCACAATAGAGTGGCATGTTGACAGATTCTTAATGTCAGCATGCCATTATCAAGAATCATTTCTCTGTAAGATGCAATATTTTTTAAAAGAACAACAATCTAGTTACTTCTAATGCTGAAGTGACTGTAAGTGTTCATCTCATCACTTTTCCTGGCTCAGGACCAAACTTTTCAATACTTTCTACCCAAAGATCACTTATCCCAGAAATCTCAAATGGAAGACATTCGAGATCCAAACTCAGTAACTTACAGTCTACCCTGTATCCATCATCTCTGAGCTGCAGGAATGACAGTGAGAACCATGTTACTGGCAACTGGTTAGAAATCTTATAGGGAAGACATCTGTGGCCTAGAATTTCATACAAACCACTGGAGCAAACAGGCAAGAGATAATGTTGGTACCCTACTATGTTGCCTCCACACTTGTCCTTTCCAAGAACACCAACAAAAGGGCTTCCACTTGTCAATCTATTTCTAAGCAGTTTCTCTGGTCTCAGGACCTCCTCTGGCATATGCACATATGAAAACACGCACATGCATGCACATATACCCAACATGCCAGATAAAACAAGGTGTGATATTTATTTGGAGCAGCACTCAACCAGTAGCTGGTGGAAGTTGCTGGATACATGTCCCAGCATCTTTAACCATTGGTTTTTAATCACTGTTGCATGTTGTATTAATCACCTTCCCTTGACTGGGCCAACACATGCAACTTGAAGGAGAAGACATATATTTTGGCCCAGAGTTTTAATTCATAGGCAGCTGGCTCTGAGGCAGAAATGGCATGGTGGAAAGTCTGTCAGAGAAAAATATACTCATGTGAGGATGTCCAAGAAACAGAATGAAAGGAGGAGTAAGGGAGGGAGAGAGAGCCTTCCAAGTCATCCCTCCAGTGACCCACCTCCCCTGACCAGACCGCACCTCCTAATTCAGTTCGTGGAGTTCGTGGAGGTTTACTGTATTTACAGTGATACCTCAGTTCACAAAGGTAATTGATTAGTTCAGTGATTCTGGAGAACATGACAGCAGTAGTTGTGTGTCATACAATATGGAATTTTGTAATGGAAGCAAAATTTTGCCAACCACCTCTACTTGCAAATTATATTGTTTATAAATAGAAGTGTTTGTGGACCAACATATTACTGTATTTGATCATACGATTTTCTACTTTAATTTGCGGATTTCTAGGTATTGAATTTTTGCACTCCTGTTAATCTACTTGGTTAAAGCTTATTATGTTTTATATATTTATGCATTGTTTGCTGGTATTTTATTTAAAAGTTTTGTGTCAGTTAGGTGGAACCATATAAAATTTCTACTTTGTGGTTCAAATATCCGTAACCTCAAATGAACAAATACATTCACTCTGGGATTTCCTTCTTTTGTATATCTGAGAAATAAAGATTGCCCAGGACTCACAAACAAATAGCACTATCTTTTTGTACAGTTAGTAATTTCAAAATACAGTAATATTGTAACTATATTAATTTATTCTATATTTTTATTGCACTTTGACTATATAATTCATAGTATGCCATATTCAAATGTATCAAGTTTAAACATAGAGCACAAGCCTCTCTTTTCTCTGACAGAATCACAATCTGTTTTTCCTGACACAATTCACAGGGGATAGTAGAACAACTGTTTGGAACCTGAAATTTTTCTATGTAACAATTTTTCTTGCACATAGGAGGACATGGTTAATTTTACTGGTAGCAGAATATTTCTACATGTAGATTACCAAATTTGGTTTAGATAATCTCATACTGCTGAAAATTTTTGTTATTTTCAAATCTTGCAGTTTCTAAAATAAATTATTTTGCATTATTCACATAGCATGTGTGTGAAACAATTTTTGAGAAGTAAATTCCAGAAAGTGAATTAGTTTGTCAAACTAAATAGGGTTTTAAAATGTTTAATAGCTAGTTACTAGTAGATCTTATATCAAGAATCAGATATTCAGGTTCTTTCTACAATTCCATTTCAGATTTGAAAAATAGATTCTTCCCTGACAAAACTGGAATCTTGTCAGAGACAAATTGAGACTAGAATTTTCCTAGGATTTGTAAAAAGATCACTTTTAAACAAACTTAAGTTGTCTAAGACACATTTCAATTGCAAAAAGGATGGAGGCCCTGTCCAGAGGAGCCAGCAACTTAAGGTTAGTAGTGAGTTAGGGCCAAAGGGAGAAGATCCGCTATTTTCAGGGATTGTAATTTAGAAGTTCACAGAGAGACAGGATTTTCTGTGCAAGTAAGGAGTTTGTGCCTAAAGGATCAGTTCCTATAGAGTATTTGAATCCTAGTGAAGGACTTCAAGAACTACGAGCTACTCTAGAGAGAGTTTCTGAAATCAGATGTAATAACAGAATGAGCACAGGAGAGTGCTATGATCAGTTTGTTTTATTTTTCACTCCTTTCCTCCTTCCCTATACATAGCTCTCAGGTTTTCAGTTCAAGTGTGAATATGTGGTTGCAATTTTTGTGACGAAACTTTCTCAGTGTGTTTGCGTTAGAGGACCACTCTCATGAGTTTATTTTAAAAGGCAGCAGGAATATTTTTCTTTCACTCTGTCACACTTCTGTTCCTGGATTGGCAAGATTGCTTCCTGCCAATGGCCAGAAAATCTTTTTCTTTTGCCTTCTTCTTCTTTGTTTTCCCTCTAGCAGTGCAGCAATAATCTTAATGTGCTACTGTGTTTTAATAGCCAATTTAGGCTGACAATTAAAATAAAATAGCACACTATAAAACTACTGCATTGCTGAGCGCCTTCCAAATGGCAGATCCCAAGGAGATGGTGTTCCTTATAAGGTACAGAACTTGATCAGAGTTGGAGGAGTGGGGGAGGAGTCTTACTATCTTGGCTATCATCTCACTCTTTTTATCTCTCCTGCTGGTTCTGTGTGCAGAGACATTTGATTTGCGCTGAATGAGACACCACTGAATGAGACAGCATAAGCTTATTGTTGGTGTGCAGCCCGCTACATTCTAGCTCTGTCCATGCTAGAAAGAACTAGAAAGACAGAAGGCTATCTCTGAGTACTGCATGCATCAAGATAAAACTCTAGCTTTTTACTTATTTATCTATTTTGATACCTGGGATCGAACTCACAACCTCACACTTGCCAGGCAGGCACTTATGCTGCTGAGCTAAATCCCTGCTCCACAACACCAGATTTTAATGTTCGTTTTGATCTATGAGAAACAGCAACATTTTTCTGTTGCTGGCTTTAATTAAGAACTCAACTAAGAGTGAACTTTGAGCAAAATGGAAATTGATTATAGTTTTTGCATCTCTGACATATTTTTAGGTCAGAATTTCACTTAAACCTTGACCACTTCACTCTTTGACCTCAGGATGCTTCTTGATTATTCCTCAAATGTTAGACTTCTCTCTACTTCTTCCTTCAATTATTTTCTTTTTAAAAATGATTTCACAATCCATCATTTCTACTACACAATTTTGCATACAAGAACTCTGTTGATATAAAGTTTAAATCACAAAATGTGTCCAGGGGAATTATATGGCAACATTTTCAAGGAGCTAGTTTAGGTCCTTGGAAGAGGAAGGGGATTTGGGTTCCTGTAAATCATGTCACACAGGATGCTGCCTACTGTGTGCTTTTATAAAGTTGAGCCTGGGTTCCTGAAGGTTTTATCTCAAATAATATGAGACAATTAGCTTCCTTTAAGAATGATCATTTTATACTTTAATCCTTAAAATTTGTGTCTAAATTCCTGGCCTTTGTAATACCATATCAAGAGTTAAGAGAAATAGACAGATATCCTGGGCAGTACTGGCCACCTGCAGATTTACCAAGTCTGAAGTTAACTGCATTGTCTTTTTTTATTATAAAGGATGTTTTAATACCTACTCTAGTCTCTCAATTCTAAATTTCATCAGGGAAACAGTTTTGTACTGACCACATCCACAAGCTAGATTTCAAAAGAAAATCTGATAGAGGGCATGTATGTGAACTTATGTTGATCTACACAGAGCGATGTGTATTTGTGCTTTGTGAATAAGTTCTAAATACAGATCTTAAAGTAGGTCCTGGTAGGGGCATTGGATGTGTTCCCAGATCACATTTTGAGAACTTACCCTTCATTTAGAGGTTAAAAACACTTTGATTTTTTACCCTGCTCCTCCTGCACAAATCTGTTTTCTCAACTCAGTTCCTATCATTAATTCTTAGTTGGTTGTGGTTCCTTTGAAAGAGAGCAGAGAACATGAAAGTTCAGTGTAAGGGAAGGAAAAGCAAAAAATATAAGAACTGAAGTTAGAGTGAGTATGAGAACTGGAAAATGATCTAAAAGGTTTCAAGTAACTAATGGGCATGCTTTTAAATACTCTAAAGAACTTCAGATAATTTCTAAGTCTACCTAATGCATTTTTTTTTCTCCAATAGACTAAAAATTGAGAGTGAACTTTGCTTGGGGTGACTCACAATCCTGATATCATAAGGGGGCTTGTAAACAGAACAGACAGTATATGTCCTGTCCACGCAAAGCATTATCCATGCTCTCATGAGAGATGCAAAATTTAGAGCAGACTGTAAGCTGGCAAATAAGATGCTATTAGATTATGCATGTTTCTTTTAACTGCAATAAGATGGAAATTGTGGGAAAACCAAGAGTAGAGGGCAGTTCAAGGCGTTATTGTAATTTTCATTCCCTGTTAAATGCAATGAGAATCACTACCCAGATATCAGTTGCTTTGGCTCCAAAATTTGGCTACAAGGAGATTCTTAAATTTTCCAAGGGATCCCAAAGCCTAAAACTGGCACCAATAAGCTCTCAGTGATATCATGATGTCATGAAATTCTGTCTAAAATAGCCAATGAAATAAATGAAGTCATCAATTCTAGTAAAGACAGGGCTAGGTTGTGGCAGAAACCATAATATCCACAGCTAGGTGTGATGATTTAAATTTGTAATTCCAGAGAAGCTTGGTAAAGATGGTGGATCAATAAGCAACAAAGTAAAAAGCTTCTCTGAGAGAAACAGCTCAGATGCTGAAACATAGCAATCTAGAGAAGATAGGCAGAAGAAAATGGATCCTCTTGACTCAGGAAGAAATTAAAGTAAAAAAAAAAAAGAAAGAAGAAAAGAAAAAAAGAAAAGAAAAACATAGACAGAAGGCTATAACCAGATGCTCTGTCACTGGAGCTGGTCCCACTGTGTGCAAAACGCCACTGGAATCCAAAGACAAACGGACGCGGTAAAGTTGCAGGTTGGCAAGCCGGAGGGCCTCAGCGGGAGGATACAGTCATGGAGGCGTGCAGCAGACTGGAGAATTGCACTGGCTTGTGGTGAGTGTGGGGGACTTGGTCCTCCCATGGAAGTGGGCAACTGACTGTGTGCCATTTTGGAATCAAGCGAGATAAGCCTGGAACCAGAACTGTAGCCGGATTCATTCAGCCACTCTGAGTGCAGAGCAGATTGATGAGAATTGTTTTGACTGAGTCCTGCCCCTATGCGCAATCCAATAGACAAGGCCAAGATTTCCCTAAAGCTATCCCTAACTGGGCCTGACCACACGGCACACACTAGGGTGATGAAGACTCCCAGTGGTTGACCAGCTCAGAAGGGAGAGGCCAGCCTGCCCTGCCCCTGCTTATACTCCAATAGTCACCAGCAAATTGGGGAGGGCCGAAATCCCTGGCCAGCAAGCTTCAGAGTAATTATAATCTATATGGGAAGTGCCAGGGACCCCACCATCCGCTTGTCTGGAAGAAAGCAGAAACATGACAAGAGGAAGAAACAAAAAGGAGTGGCAAGCCTCCAACCCAAGCAGTACTGGCCCAGGAGAGGTAAACTCAGAAGAGAGCAGGGGCAGCACACCTGCAGTTTCAGAGGCAACAGCATCTGACGTAAAGAAACAAATTCATAAAATTATAAAAGAACTTAAAACAGAAATACTAATATAAGTAAAGGAAGATATAAGAAAAATAATAGAAGAAATGTCAAGCACATCTCAAGAAGACACAGATGGAAGAATAGAGGAGCATAGAAAAAGGAGGGAAACTTTCAATGAAGAATATAAAAAAATTAGAGTACATGAAACAGATTCAAAGAGATAACCATTGAAAACTGGCAAAACTGCTTGAAAGAAACTAATGATAGACTACCAAATCTTGAAGACAGGTTTGCAACTTGTGATCATGAAAGGAAAGATCTCTTAAAAACAACAAGGAACCAAGAGGTTACAATACAAGGCTAGAAGATGACAAAAGGATTTATAATTTAAGAACAGAAAATGTGAGTGAAGAAGCAGGGGTAAACACAAGTGAAATACAAAGGCTATTCACAGAAATAATTAAGACAAACTTCCCAAGCATAGGAAAAGGAAATGATATTCAGATATATGAGGCATACAGAACTTCAGCCAGCTATAACCAAAATAGATCTATACCCAGACGAATAATAATCAAGGTCCCAGAAATCCAACACAAGAACAAAATATTAAAAGCTGTCAGAGAAAAGAAACAGATCATCTATAAAGGAAAACCCATCAGATTCACAACAGACTTCTAGACACAAACCATCAAATCAAGAAGAGCTTGCAGTGGAGTATTCAAAGCCCTGAAAGAAAATAACCTCCAACCCAGACTGATGTACCCTGCAAAACTACCTCCCAAAATTAATGGACAAAGAGGAACTGGAGGAGTTCATGACCACCAGTCCAACCCTACAAAAAATACCGGACATTCTAGAGAGAGAGAGAGAAAAAAAAGCCATGGTTTCAGGAACAGTGGCAGAGGGGGCTCACTGAACAGCGCAGACAGTGGAATGAAGGGGAAAAGTAGACAACCAATGGCAGAAAAATAGCATAGCAGAGATGAAGCAGAGGAGATTGTCTATAATCTCTAACATGGATGGCCTCAATACAATAATAAAAAGAAACAGGCAGAGTAGATCAGAAGACAGGGTCCATCAAGATGCTCTATATAAGAAATATAATTAATCTGAAAGAGGGTTTATAGACTGAAAGTCAAAGATGAGAAAATAATGCTCTATTTGACAGGGAACCAGAAAAAAGTGAGGGTAGCTCGCCCTTCTGCTGCAGATTGATTGGAAAGACATAACACTTTTTTACAATGGAGAACTACTCAGATATAAGGAAAGAAAACCTTGAGGCTCCTGTAGGTAAATGGATATAACTTGCAACCAAGCTCAGGGATAAAAATGGTTCAGAACCACTTAGGTAAATAGCAGGTTGCCTGCATAATCTAAAAACCAAAGGAGTTAGTGGGATACAAAATGTACAATGCACCCTGGGAAAATGAAAGGGGAGGAAATGTCTAAAAAGGGAAGGCAAAAAACATTGTTAATCTTTTATCATGATTTGAAACCCACATTGTTTTCATCGCTCTGTTTAGTTTGGTTATATTCTGTTCCAGTTTGTCTACTTGTACTAGATTTGATGGCATGGACAGTTATTCCAAAGATAGCAGGATATACTATGGTAACCATTTTTGTTTTCCTATTAACTTAATCTGAAGCCCTGTATTGTTTTCACTGTCTTTTTATGACTCATTTTATTTGAATCTGTTTTGTTTGATCACTGTCTTACCTTGACTGATTTTATCTGAATCTATTTTGTTTGATAGTATCAAGTCTGAGGGTATAGGCAACTACTCTGAAGACAATAAGATTCACTATGATACCCATGCTGGTTTGACTATTATCTTCTTTTGAAGTCCTATAATGTCTGCAGTGTTTTGTTTTTATTGATTTTGTTTTGCATGGCTATGTTCAATTTTATTGTGCCAAATGATATGGGCAATTCTATTGAAGATAACAAGAAACATCATGGTAACCATTGTTGATTACCTTGTATTCTGGTTTTAAGTTAGGTACTATGTCCATCCTTTTGTTTTGACTGACCCCATTTGGTTTTATTCTCTTCAAAAATAAATAAATAAATTTGTAATTCCAGCACTTAGAAAGTTGAGAATAGGAGGATTACAAGTTCAAAAATTTTCTGAATGACACTCTGAAAAAATAAGCAAATGAACACAGAAAAACAAAAATTATAGGATCACAAGAAAGTAAAGTTAAAACTTATTCTTCTATATTTGAAATATACACCAATTCCTCATAAATTTTCAGAAAATAAGTAGGAATCTTATGCAAACACACTGTAAGCAAAATATTTGCTAGAATCATACAATCCATGCAGTTATCAGGAATTATATGCTACTAGCATTCCCCAAAATAGCACAATGACAATCGCATAACTCACATAAAAATTGAGGTAGAAAATTCTAAATCCCATATGTGCCTAAAAAAGCAAATTTACCTATAGGTCTCCAAAGCCCACATCCTGAAAATACTTTTTGCATTCTTAGAAAAAAGAATATAAAACAAATAACCTAACATATTAATAGAATAAAACTTAAAGGCATATAAGAAATGGTGAAAGTTTTTTTATCATTTTAAAATTTTAAAAGAAGTACAATATTTTTCCTATCCAAAATTTTGTTAGAGAAAAGTACAAAAATGCAAATTGATTTTCAAGCTAATGGAAATAAAAGTTACCATTATTTTGTAGAATTGGTTTGCCTAAAAGGAGAACTCTGAGGTTATGCCATAAGGAAATTTGGCAGATATTATGTATATAAAAAGGAATATAGATTTCATTGTTTATTAGCTGCTTTTATAAACAATTTCTGGTTTTTATTTTTCTTTTGTAACTAAGTACTTCTACTCTCATGTATCCTTAGCATAATGAACCCAAATGTACCTTACTACTTCTTCAGGACAGGGACAGAAACCATAGGAAGAAAGTCTGCAACTATGGGCAGACAAACTCATAGTGTGGTCACCTGATTGAATTTCAAGTTGGATAAGAGATCCGAAGAGGCATGTGCCTTCCACAGTGTCTGATAGCTGGTGAGGTGCAGAAGCATCAAAGATACAAGGATGCCCAAAGATTTAGATGATGTAGAGGAAGTCTTCCCAAATGCATGGGAAGTAAATAGTTCTTCATCACATTGGTGCTACTCGTCCCTGCGTATTTCTCCATTTCTGACTTGCAGAAACTTTGTGGTCCAGTAACAAGACCTGTTGCCCTATTCACTACTCTGGCATTTTGAGGATGTTTAGGAAAACTATAGCTCTGTCAAAATGATAAATTTAGGATTCAACTCTTTTACTCCATTATGGAGCACTGTCTCCCTTTGTACCCTCGTCCCCTCTTTCACCCGTCACTCCACTCAGATCCCAACTCTATTTTGTTTTATACTTTTAAATACTAAAGTACTAATGCACAGCTTTTCTCAAACAACTTGGTTGGATTGCCATGGACAGAGGATTCCCTTTTTGATGTACTACTGACCTTGTTTAGGAAATGTCCTGAGTTATAGAATCTGTGCTCATAATCATTGTAACTTTTTTGCTTAAATTGAGGCAAAAACATACACCAAAGATTTCAATTTTTAAAGCAAACACCAAGTACTCTTGATTATTAGCACAAAGTTGGTCTCAGACCTTTAGAATATTTTGATCTTGTATGACTGAAATTATGCGCCCATTGAGCACCAACTCCCATTTCCTTCTTCCTCTGGCTTCTGCTAGTTTGCAAAATCATTTATCTCTATATTCCCAGCCTACTTCACTTACCATAAAATCTTAAAGTTTCATCCATGTAGTTTGTAACACAATGTCATGGTTTTATCCAGGTGTCCCTCCAAAGCCTCATGCACTCACAACTGGGGAGTTTTAAATGTGCCCAGATTAGGGTGAGTGAAAGGGGATTTAAAGGTGTAATACTGGGATTAAGAATGGGAATACCAGAAATCCCACCCTGGGTATGGGAGGCACCAAAAAATCGTCCTGTGTCCTGAATAGAAAAGGACAGAATTAAGACAGGTTTGTTGTTACTCCTGCTGCTACACTGCTTGCTGTCCTCTGCCTGCCATGCCATGAGCTGTCTCTCCTGTGTCACGCCCCTATGTCATGTGATCCTGCCTTGGAGCCAGCTGACTATGGGCTGAAACATTTACAAGCCATGAGCTGAAATAAATCTTTCCTCTTTTAACTTGTGGGTCTTGGGTATTCTGTTCCTGCAATGAGAACAATACCTAAAACACATAATTTTTATCTTTCATATGGTTGGACAATATTTCACTGTTATGTATGTTTATATCACATTTTCTTTATCTCTTCATCTGTTGATAAGTATTTAGGTTATTTCCATCTCTTGGCTATTGTGACTAAGGCAGCCATGAATATGGAAGAATACATATCTCTTTGAGATTCTAATTAATTCCTGGCTCTTTTCCATATCAGTCTTTTACATTCCAATGAACAGTGCACACAGATTCCGTCTGTCACATTTTGTCAACACTTACTTGTTATTTTATACATTTTATTTTGCATTGCATTTTTTTCATAATGGTTACCCTAGCAGGTATGAAGTAGTATTTCCTGGTGGTTGGACTTGTATTTTCCTGTCAATTGTTGATGTTGGGTATGGTTAGCACATCCGCAGGACATTTTCATGGCTCCTTTGAGGAAATATGTCCTAATACAGATTTTCTCTTACTGGCCCTTAGACAAAAACAGACTATGGAAAAAAATCTAGACCATTTTATTTTATGTTTAGTTTCAAGGAGTTTCAGAACATCTAAAAAGGCTGAGTAATCTTTTGAAAGAGATCTATTACCATGCTTTCCCATGGGTGAACTTTGTGAAACTGTTCTCAATAGAACATTTCTTGATAGAAAGAAATGATGTTTGTACTGATGCTGAACTTGCTAATTAACCTATCAGGCATTGCCAAACATGAGACAGAAGTCCCTTCACATGTTTCAAATGAGAAACATTAATGAAAGAACTACAACAAGTGAGGGCAAAGATTAAATAGAAATGACAGCAGTGAGGCCAGCTTTGGTGGAAAGCTCTTGTCACCACATGGTTGAAGAAAAAAGGCCAGAAACCATAGACTAGAGTGAGGCTGGAGCCCCACAGGAATGGAGCACAGTAGTCATGAAGAAAACGCAGTTGCTGAGGAGGACACCTCAACAGAAAGCCAACTCCACCCGCTCCTGCCAGCTGGTCACTTGCCACACTTCTCACTGATGAAACGCATCTGAGGCCCAACAGCACTGGGGTCTGGAAGTTACACCTTTCTAGTGTACAAAGCAAGGCAGAGGAGAAGAGAGAGTCCAAATTCAGCAACAGGAGAGCATCTGAATGCATCAGCACAACTAGCTATCAGACAGCAGGAAGAACCGTCATCACAGCAGGCTATTCCGGCACAGTTCTTTCCTCTCCACAGTAAATCAGGTTTTTGTTCTACTTTGTTTTGTTTCTACTTTTAATTTTTTTTTTTTGAAGAATTTAAGTCAGCAAAAACCATCAATGGTATATTTAGTAAGTCCTTTTTCATATACGGGGCTCAGCACTGCAAGGTGATGCTCGATTATTGGTATTAATTCTTGTGCTGTCAGCGTCCTATTCAGGAGTCTTTGGCTATGCTATGGTTTGCAGAGTTCCCCCAGTGTTACCTTGCAGCTGTTTCAAAGTTTCTGTTTTTAATGTCTAGGTCTTTGATATGTTTCGATATGAGTCTAGTACAGAGTGAGAGATAGGGATCTAATTTCAACCTTCTGTATATGAATATTCAGTTTTCCAAGCTCATTGTTAAAGAGATTGTTTTGCTACAATGCATGCTTTGGGTGCCTTTGCCAAAAATCAGATGGCTCTAGTTGTATGAGACTTTTTGTATTGCCTTCTGTTTTATTCCATTAATGCACTTGTCTGTTGTTCAGCCTGTCCTATGTTGTTTTTCTGATACTATGCTTTTTTTGTATAGTTTGAAATCTGGTGTCCTAGAGCTTTGTTCTTCTCAGGATTGTTCTACTTATTTCATTTTATTTTATATTTTTTCATTGGTGCATGTGTGAAGGACATAAGGTTTACATTTCTTGTAGAGAGTTGCTACATATCTGTAACACAGCTTGATCCCTCCTTCTCTTCTTCCCTGTCACTCTTCTTCCTCCCCCACCCTCCTCCTCTTGTTCTCCTTCCCCTTTAATAAAGATCTGTCTCCCTACTTCCTATTATCTTTTTTTCTATTTTAACTTTTGGTTTCTCCTGTAAGAGCAATCATGTGATACCTAAGGTTGTGCATCTGGTTCGCTTCACATAACATTATAATCTCAGGTGTACTCATTCTCCTACGTGAGATTCGAGCTTGTCTCTCCATGGCAGAGTGGCACTGCACTATGTGTGAATACCACATGTATTTTATTTTTCATCTGTTGGTGGACATATAGGCAGTTTCCAAGATTTTATCTTTCTGATTAAATTAATTGCAGGCTTAGTTTTTCTAGTGCTGTGAAGAATGGAGGAGGTATTTTAATAGGGATTGTAATGAATTTATAGACCATTCTTTGGAATATAGCCATTTGCAAAATATCGGCTCTTCTGATCCATTAACAAGGAAAGTCTTGGGTTGGGGATATAGCTCAGTGGCACAGCACCTCCCTGACAAGTGCAAGGCCCTGAGTTTGAATCCTGGTACCAAAATAATTAATTAATTAAGTTTAACCAAACAGGAAGTCTTTCCCATTTCTAACATCTTCATCTATGTATTTCTTTGCTATTTTGTAATTTTCATTGTAGGGGTTCATCTCCTTGGTTACACTGAACCCCAGATACTTAGTATTTTCTTGAAGCTATTGTGAATGTAATTGATTTCCTGACTCCTTCTCAGTAGATTTATTATTAGTGCACGGGAATGCTATTGATTTTTATGCATTGACTTTGTATCTTTCCATATTGCTGAATTTTTAAAAATCAGAACTAAAAGTCTTCTGATAGATTTTGGATTTTCTATGTAAACAATTATATCACATATAAATAAGGATAATTTGATCTTCTTTTATTATTCATGTCTCTTGTATTTCTTTCACTTGCCTGATTGCTGTCATAATTTCAAATACTATTTTGAGCACAAGCAGTGAAAGTGAGCATCCTTTCTTGTTTTTCCTTTAAGAGGGAAGTCTTTCAGTCTTTTCCTGGGGTGACGCCAACTTAGTCATAATGTGTGATCTTTTTAATGTGTTGTTGAATTTTGTTTGCAAGGAACTTTGGAAAAGTTTGTATCTATGTTTATCAAGGATCTTGTTCTGTAGTTTTCTTTATTGTGTCTTCTTCTGGATTTCATATCAGGGTTATGTTGGCTTAACAGAATAAATTTAGAAGCATTTCTTTCTGTCTCATTGTATGAAAAATTTTGAGATGTTGAAATGCTGGTCCATTTCTACAGGTCTCTTAAAGCTTAACAGTAAATCCATCTTGTCCTGGCCTTTTATTGTTAGTAGAGTTTTAATTTCTTCATCAATTTCACTGCCTATTGTTGATCTCTTTATAATTTTTACATCTTCTTATTCAATTAAGGTAAGCTATATGTGTTGAAAAATGCAACCATTTCTTTTAGATTCTGAAGTTTATTGGACTCGTAGTTTTCAACATGTTTTCTGATAATCCTCCCAGTTATAGTGATGTCAGTTACAATTTCATTTTTTTCACATCTATTAATTTGGGCTGCTTCTTTTTTTCTTTCAGTCAATTTGGCTACAAGTTTATCAATCTATGTGTCTATCAAAGCATCAGCTCTGATTCATTGATTGTTTGCATTTTTTAGTCTCATTTTCATTAATTGCTGCTTTCTTTTACAGGTTTGGGGTTTCATTGATTCTTATTTTTCTAAGATCATCAAATGCATCATCAAGTTATTAATTTGGAATTAAACTATCCTCTTGGAACACTGATTTAATTGTGTCTCAAAAATTCTAATGTATTTCCATTATCATTTGCTTCTAGAAAAGTTTTTATTTCTCCCCTGATATTTTTAGATACTCATTCATCATTTAAGATTATATTAGTCTCCATGTGTTTGTGATATTTCTATGGTCTCTTTTGCAGTAGATTTCTAGTTTCATTATATGTGTATCTGATAGTGTGCCTGGGATTATTTAAATTTTTTTGAAACAGGGTCTTACTATGTAGTTCAGGCTGGACTTGAACACATTGTGTAGACCAGGTTGACCTTGAACTCATGGTGGTGCCCCTGGCCTAACCTCCCAAGTGCTGGAATTGCAAGTGTGTGTCACCATGCCTGGTTTATTTTAATTTTTTATATTTATTGAGACTAGCTTTATGGCATCAAAATCTGACCTGCTTTGAGAAAATTTTATAGTTATTGAAAAGAATGTGTATTTTACTGTTGCTGGATAAACACTCTAGAGAGGTATGCTAAGTACACTTGTTCTACAGTATAGTATAAAGCTGTGATTTTTTTTGTCTGATTGACTTATTTGTGAGAATAGAGTATTAAAGTTCCCTACTGTGATTGCAGTGGTTTATATCTGCTTTTTCTCTCTTTCTCTCTCTCTTTTCTTTCTTTCTTTCTTTCTTTCTTTCTTTCTTTCTTTCTTTCTTCTTTCTTTCTTCCTTTCTTTCTCTTTCTTTTCTTTCTCTCTCTCTCTCTTTTTTTTTGTACTAAGAGTTAAACTAAGGCCTTTGTGCTTGGCAGATCCTGAGTTCACTTGTGTCACTGAGCTATAGCCCAGCCTCTCTATCTGTGCTTTTATTATTTTTATTTTAAATCAAGTATTGTTTGTCTTATGAAATGCAGTACACTGACTTTATATTCATATTTATATATAATTGTTGTTCCTTCTTCATGAATTCTTTCTTTTATCAATATATAATGAAATTTTTGTCTCTTCTGCCCAGTTTTGGTTAGAAGTCAAATTTGTCATATTTCACCATATCTACTTCTGTTTGTTTTCAATCTGCAGCTACTTGAAGTATTAGTTTCCAACCTTTTATTTCCAGTCTGTGTATGTCATTCATTATTGAAGAGGTATACGTGTCACAATTAACATGTAAATGGGCCTTGATTTTTGATTCAATCTTCAAATCCAAATCTTTTAACTGGAGAGTTTAAACCATTTACATTAAGTGTTATATTGAAAGGGATGTACTAATTTCTATCATTCTTTTGTTTTTCCAGTGTTTGAGAGTAGAGGAGATATCCTTCTCAACTGATATATAAATCTCTGTTTTTTTTGTCTGATTGACTTATTTGTGAGAATAGAGTATTAAAGTTCTGTTTGTTTTTTGTTGTTGTTGTTCTGTTTTATTTATTTATTTTTTTGATGTAGGGTCTCACCATGTACTTCAGCTTGCCCTTGAACTCACTATGTAGTCTAAACTGGATTCACACTTACAGAAGTTGTCCTACCTAAACCTCTAAAATGCTGGGATTATGAGCTTATGCCACCATACCCAACTTCATTTATGCTTTTTGTTCATTTAAATACTCTCCCAGTGAGATATACTTTCCCTTGATCTCTTGGCTGTTGTTGACTTGTGTCTCGATTTAGAATTCACTTAGTATTTTCTGCAGTGGTAGCTTGGTGTTCATGAATTTCATATATCTATAGTGATTCTGAAGGATCACCTTGAAAAGTACAATAATTCTGATTAGAAGCCTTTCTCAAGATTTGAAAAATGTTATTCCAATCTCTTCTGGCTATTAAAGTTTCTGTTGATACATCTGCTGTCATTCTTATGAATTTGTCTTTGCAAATGAAAATGTGGTAATTGTCAGTACAACAACTGTTGATATTTTCTTTGTTTAGAATTTCTAGAATTTTGACTAGGGCATATTGTGCCTATTTGGCATTCTAAATACTCCTTTACCTTAACATCCATCTCATTCTCCAAGTTTGAGAAA
The DNA here is from genome assembly GCA_004027455.1 of Hydrochoerus hydrochaeris. Classification (NCBI taxonomy): domain Eukaryota; kingdom Metazoa; phylum Chordata; class Mammalia; order Rodentia; family Hydrochaeridae; genus Hydrochoerus; species Hydrochoerus hydrochaeris. The sequence goes on from PVLA01000410.1 coordinate 545,918, forward strand.
TTTTCTGCAACAATTTCAATCATGGATTGTTCACACCCTCAGCATGTACTTCAACACCCTTCTCAGGTTAAATGATTCTTAAATTTGCTCTTTTAGAGTTTTCTAGTTGCTCTTAGATAATATGTTCATGTACTTTTATTCTGTTTTCATTATTACTGAGTAAAGTCCTAATGTCCTTTCGTCTGCTTCATTTTGTCTATGGCTGAGACGTTCATGAGTTTTTTCATTTGAATTAAAAAGATTTTCATTTTGAGAATTTCTGTTAGGCTAATTTTTTCACAGAAATTTTGTCTACTTATTAAAATGGACTTTATTATCCTGTGTTGTCTTCATCAATCTTTCAACTGCTTGTATTCTTTGAACTTATTGATTATTTTAGTTATTTGTTTATTCAACTACTTGTCTCTTTTTCTGTCTCACTGGTCGCTTTGATCCTCAGTTTTTAAAATCATCATGAACTTCATTCACTTCAATGTATGTCAGATTGGTTTTTGGAGATTTGTGTGTTTTAGAGTCATCTTGTTGCCTTGTTTTCATATTAGCTGTGCTTTTGTGTTGAGATTTATAGATCAGTTGAGAAGGATATCTCCTCTACTCTCATGTGTGTTTGTGGGCCTTTTATAAGACATGGAATTTTTTGAACTGTGTTTTCAGTCATGAATATATCTTTTCCATTTCCTGTATTAAGATAATATCCATGGACACATACTATTAGTATCAGGCCATTTATTACAGCACCACATATCTGAACACAAATCATTTGGTTCTCATTATAGCAAAGGACATATATAAGAACAGGGTGGCAAAGGTTTGGTAATCTTGTGTATGGCAATAGAATTAGGGGATATGGAACACCTAGGTGACAGTACTGCATGAACCTGTCAGTCAGGGAGACAAACTTATTAGAAAGGAGGAGCTGGCAACATTCTTTGTGATATGCCTGTTCCTTACTAAGCTCCAAAAAAACAAGTAAAAACTATGGCTACAAGATTCTCCAGATTTGTCTCTGTTCTACTTACAACATAGCTAAAATGCTAAAACTGCTTAGCAAATAGCCTGGCATATGATAGACTCTCAATGATGTTAACTACCATTGCATTACTATTGACTTCCTCTTAGTCTCTTAAGTAGCCTTCTTTGATATGAATTTACATTATTAATATAATAAACATAAGCATGTATTACATATTATTGTTCTTGTGATTGTATTAAGTATTGTTTGCTAACAAACAATAGCCAATTAGTCTCATGGACTGGAGATTATTTTACACCAGGTAAGGATGGACGGACCTAGCCTCAGCTCATTTGACTTGGTTTCCCTTGGCATCAAATGTTTCTAACATGTCAGCCTGTCAGTAAGACTTGACATGCTCTTCTCACACTGATGACAGTGTAACAGAAAACAAGCAAGAACATGCCAGAACTCTTGAGATCAAGGTTCAAAATTGGCATACCGTAGCTTGAACATCATTCTATCAAATAGTGTTAATACTATTTGTCTAAAATCCACAGGAGGAAGATTACATATCACGTCTTTTGTGGGAAGAAATACAAAGACACAAAGAGAGATATTAGCCCTCCTGGTTTGCATTCTCCACACTAAATCATTCACAGTGACTGGTTCTTTCTTTCTCATAAATTACACTTGAATCATTCCTGCTTTAGTCCAAACTCTGATGTCTTGTTAATGATACTGATTGATCTAGTGCTTCCATAGCACATTTATTGAAAATTTATATCTGACCATATCACCATAAGACTTTACTAAAAAAGAAGGATTTGAGGATTTTTACCAAACGAGGGAGCATTTTATTTAAAACTCTCTATGACTGCACCCATGTGTACATGATCAGTTACACTGATTAACGTCCTTACATGCATACCACATTAGTGCCACGGTACCACGGTTCTATTGCAGGATGCATATTTTCTTCCACATGTCCTCCTTAGATTGCTGCCCTTGCACATGGCGATTTCATGGTCATCTCTTACCTATCCCTGCCCAAAATTTCTTATCCAAAGGCTTCACTTAGACTTCACCTGTTAGTAGAATCACTTCATTGATTCCGTTAGGCTTTAAGTGTTTTTCAGATCACTCATTGCTTTAATATTTTCCTCACACTGCTGTGTAGTTATTTTAATTTTCTCTTTTACTCTTGGACTGTCATCATTGAGGGTTCACTGTGTCTTTTGTTTTTATTCCTAGCACTTATTATAAGACAAGTGCACAGTAAAAGATTGTTCAATGGAGCTTTTCTTCATTCATACATTAATTTCTCTTGTCCACAGGATAATATATGTAAAGACCCTTAAATCATCAATACTAATTGTGTCCTGCATTGGTGGCATTTATGGCTGTTGCTATTGTTATTGCCATAGTTTCCGACAAATTTTATTTTCAACAAAGTAGTATGATACTTTATCAATGTCAAACTTTCTTTTAGTTTTATAGCTCTACTTTTTTTCCCCTGACAGTTATTACTGTGTAGTTCAAGCTGGGCTTGAGCTCACTATGTAGCCCAGCCTGGCTTCAAACTCACTATATTTCTCCTGCCTCAGTCTCCTTAGAACTAGGATTACAGGTGTGTACCCACCATGCCCAGTTTATATATTTCTACATTTTTAAATACATGGTTTGTAAATTTACTCTTCTTGTTTCCATTCTAGATCTAAAGATATTTAATATTTTTCCATCTTAGTATATTTATGTTACATTTTTCTGTCCTTTTTTTTGCCAACACACTATTTTTTAAGTGTTTCCTTTGCTCAAAAATGCATTGAAACTCTGACATGATTTATCTTTTCTCTTTAGAAATATTTCTGCTATATTTCCAATCCTATATATAGCTCCAGACATTTTCCACTCCACCAAGCAGAAGTGAAGTCTATTGAATTTGAATTTGGGTGGGTCTTTGTATCTCCCTCAAAAAACAGAGTGAGACAGAGATGATGATAGGTAATTCTGAGGCTAAGTTATAAAAAATTATACAGCTTCCATCTGGCTCATCCTTTCAGGAATAGACACACAGTACATCCACCGTACTGAGATGAAGCCCATGCCATATGGAACAGCTGATTTACAGAATGGAAATTCCACCCCTTGGTTCTACTGTGCTTCCAGCTCACAGCCAGCACCAGCCCATCAGCTCTCCTGGCAATGGACTGCCCACCTTCTAGTCAAACACTAATGTCACGGAGAAGGAACATGATCCTTCTCCACCCACGCATGTTCAGACTTGTAAACAAAATATGTAATTGTGATTAAGTTTTACAGTGGTATATAGAGCAATCAACAACAAGAACGTTGTTACAAAATGTAAATAATAAGCAACTTTTAAGAATAACCTCGTCGATATTGGGTAAACATTAAATAAATACTATACAAGTATTGAACTTTTGAGGAAACTCAGTCTCCAGGTAATATCTTCAAAGACTGGAAAAGCTTAAAATTTTTCTCTTCTTTAAATGTACATATAATATTGTTTCTTATTTAAACTTAAGGAATGCATACATCCCAAATGTAAATTATAAAAGTGTATAGATGGACCTGTCCAGGCCATACCTACAGCCACACATGTCTCAAGAGATGAAGCTAAAAATAAAAAACTCTCAGGAGGCTCAGAGTTAGTTGAGTTATTACTTCATCTGAAAATGCTCATCTGATATCTGAAAATGTCCTTTGGTGGATCTTGTAGTCAGGGAAAGCAAATTATTATTTGAAAGTCAATTTGAGTTCACTCCCTCCTTTGCTAAACACAGTTGTGTTGGAACACAAACTATCCACTCATGTACTTATTGTCTGTGAGTATTTTCACTCTAAAATACCAAGAGTGAGTTGTCATAACAGATGGTATGACTCACAAAATTTCTGGCTGGCCCTTTACACCCAATGTTCGCAGATCCTGTGTTAGATAAAATATTTTGGGGCTTCATAGGAGGATTGTTGGCTAGAATAGTCTGAGCTTATTGAAATCATATTCAAAATTTTGACCTCAGTGCAAAGTATAATAGTGCAGAGCCCAACTTGCAAATGGGTGCTTGTCCCCAGAATTAAGAGACGGTGGTGAAGGTCAGAGGAAGGCAGGAAAAGTGATATACACCAGCTTGAGTGGCAGGAAGATCTGATTTAATGAGCAAGTTCAGTGGGCATGATATATCTCAGAATACTAATTAGAAATTGATTAGTTGAAAATGACAAAATCTTGTCTAAACTCCCATCAGTGTACCTGACTTCAGGAGTATTTGAAACTAGTCTCAAATAGTTTCACAAACACATAATCAACATTTGATTTTTTTCTCTGATACAGCTTTATTCTTAAAAAAAAAAATCCTCCAAGAAACTCTAAACTCACAATACCTTGACTTTTAAGGAATTCAGTGAAAAAAGATAATCTCCACCTGCATCATTCTATCAAAGTCCTTGGAATCTATCCAGTGAGCCTAGAGTGAACAACATGCTTGTTACCCAGCAATCCTTATGGCCTGAGAGACAAAGTCCTTTGATTGGCTGGGTCATGGCAACATCTAGCTTTTGAACTTAATCCCACAGGTTGAGCATGAAGAAATAGAGTCCTTCCCCAGAGAAACACTGAGTAAACATTTTTTATGTGTTTATCACATCTTCTCATTGGTACCAGCTTAGATTTGCTAGATAAGTACAGGATTCCTAGTTAACACTGAATTTCAGAGGAGCACTGAGTGTGAAACCATTTTAACATAAGCGTACCATAAATTTTGTATGGAATACATTTGTACTAAAAATATAGTCATCAAAATTTCTAATTTAACTAGTTATCCTCTCTTCTTCATTGATCTCACTTAATTTAGGGTAATTAAAGTTTACATGATTATTTTGAGAATCAATCAAAGTAATGTACCAACACTTTTAATAAATTATGCAGTCTTACAAAAACATGAAACATTATTTTTTCTTCATTGGTTTCTTTTTTTATTTTATTTAAAGAGAAAAAAAAGCAAAACAGAAAAAAAGGGAAGAAACAATACAGAATTTCAAAGAAAAAGGAAATAAACAATAAGAAATCACTAGTTGATAAATTACATATTATCTTCTAGATATAGTTGTTCAAGTTACAAAATTAAAGCACACAAGGTGGACATTCAAACAGTGAGGCTGAAAACAGTTCTGTTCAATGATCCAACAAAAACTTGACAACATGGTTATCAATCCTACACACTTAAACATACATGCAGTTATATCCTTTAGAGCACTTTCTTTTCCTTCTTTTGCTTTTCTAGTCTATTATCTGTTTAGCTGTATTGTGTTTCAGCTTGCTCATTACCTTACTGATCTGTTTTGTTGTTATTTACTTTTTATTTAATCTTATTTTTTTATTATTTTGAAGGTAGCAAAATACAATACAACAATAAGGAACAAAGCCAACTGAGACAGTGCTGTAAAATTGGTACAGAAACCCTCAGCAGGTTACTTACATAACAGTAATAAGTACCATAGTATATCCCGTTATTTTCACAACAGTTGTTCTTTCAATCAGCTATAGCCAAATCAAAGGAAAAACAGGACATTCTAGAACTTATCAAAACAGAACATTGAATAGAGCAATACCATTAATCAGAACAAAGCAAAATGGTGATAACAATATTTGCCTTCAAAGAGATGGTAGAAGGAAATACCCCCATTTACTACATTGCATATGGTCAACCTCTCAAGAGATGTCTAGATCTCTGGCTCTCACTTGCTAAGGGGAGGGCACAGTTTGACTCTTAGCCTGTGCACCTGTAGGCCCATGGGAGCCGCTGGCTGGAGTGATTCTTCCCCTGCCTCATGCCAGGGGTGCTTACCGAGAGGGTGGGCAAATTGCCTTTCTGTGCTGCGCCTTGAGTCCCTCCATGGTCAGAGCTCTGGGACTGCTGGCTCTCCTGCCAGCTCAGGCCACCCCTACTGAGAGGGTGGGCCTCTGCATTGGTTTCTTAAAGATTTAATTCAATTTTGAGGGTAGCCTGAAATAGACGTATAAAATAGTCATACTCCCCTAAACCTGAAGGCACTTGCTTTCTCTGAAAATTAAGAGAATTAATACATTGAGTTTACATATACATTACTTCAAATAATCATAACTGAAATGATTTTTTTTAGAAACAGTGAAATAAAGAAGTCAGAATTACACACATGCACAATCTTTTCTGAATCCTGAAGCAAACTAAATTCAGTGTTATCTGCAATTAATGGTGAATGTTAAATTCTGTCCCAATTTTTTTCCCAAAGGATTTGGCCCACAATTCTAGCTCAGAGTTTTAAAAGCCTTGTCCTTACTGCCAAATTTTAATTACTTCCTGTAGGGGATTCTTCTCTTCTTTTGTCCCTCAAATTATTCAGAACAGAGACATCTGCTTACCGCTGAACTGAAATGCTACTGCCAGCCACAAGATGTTTTCTCTCTGTTTTATGTAAAGTCTGTTTTCTTCTAAGGAAAAAAGGCAACTGCTTTAACACTTATCTTTGCTAAGACCCAAAAGTGCTTCTTGCTATTTTCTCATAAATAGGTCATTTTACCTGCATTTAATTGCTAGGGTTAAGTAAATAAAAACCCAGTTTCATATTTACCTAGAAAGCTGAGACAATAGCATCTTTTACAAGCTGGTTTCATTAAAGAGTAAAATGATAGATTCTACTACAACAGAATAGCAGATTACACTGGAAACATCACTGTATGCTACATTGTACACAGAGATAAGAGTGCTAAAGAGTTCTACATAGGTAATTAGGAAATAAGATACTACATAATATGTTAATTATTAAGAAGGATAGTAATTGCAAGAAAATTGGAGAAGAAAAGGTGGGCATGAGTCACAAAGCCAGAATTCACAGAGCAGCCAGAGAGAGAAAATTGTATTAGAAATGGCCTTGGCGTTTCCTTATTGAGTGGACAAATAATTCAAAAATGGGTTCTTCAGTCTTATTACTAAAGGAGAATGTTATGACAGCTTCTTGAAAATTTATTACAAGAACAAGAGTTATACAACTTCTGATGCACACTGAAAGCTGCTTACCCTGTAGCAGATCTGAGCTCTGGGATATTTGTTGCTCTCCATTTATTTTACTATGTATTGGCCTGTGTCAGTTGCTGTCGTCAAATGACTGATTTCTTCCATGCCTAAGAAGTAGGCACTAAAATGCACTGTGTTCAGAAGTGAATTTCAAGACAAAGCAACTGTGGGCCAGCACTTGGCTATGAGATATCCAAAAGTCAATGTTTTAAAGTCTTTGTTCATGGGTCTGTTGATGTGACAGAGGAAAATACCCTTAGGAGGGAGCAGGAAGACAATGTGAACTTGGCAGCTACCAATGTGGACTCAGGACTCATCCTCATGTTTTCATCTTCTGTTCTACATTCATTTTCTCCTCTTTCACTTGTCATACATTCAGCGATTTGCAGTTCAGATGCTTCAGAGAATGAACTCAGTGTAACCTTTGAGAAGGGTGAGAAACTGCTGATTGCAGTCAAGAAATGATTTAAAATGCAAATGTTTTACATAAATTATTAACCAATAATTTGGTCCATTTTGGATTTATGTTTCCAGTGAGATTTCTTCCACATTTGTCTGTATATTCTATGATCCTCTTTCTGTTAAGAGATGAAATCAAATTCTCTTCCCCTTGCCTATGGACTGACATTCTTGAGGTGTATCTAACATACACAGGATGGAGAAAACTATGCTCATTGATTTCAGAGGCTGGGTTGTAAAAGTAACTATAACTCTGCCAAATTCATGCGTTTTTCTGAGACACGCACATTTGGAATATAGTGCACACCCACTCCTCACAGTATCTGGCTAGCCTCAAACTGGCATGATCAAAGGAAAAGAGAGAATTCACAGAGACAGAGAGATGCCAGAGAAGATTCAGTTATTCTGGTCACCATCTGTTGAAATCTTCGCAGCTCATTTGTCAGACAATGCAAGTAAATACCCCGTTATGTTGCTCTCAGTACCAGTCATCTTGTGATGGCAAACACAGAGAGCCCAAAAGTCCAATCAGCTTTAGGAAGTTTGGGGTGATCCGTTTACAGAAGGAGGTAACTTCAATACTTAGAATGCTGAGTCAAGTGTGTCCAATGGGAATTTGTTTATGCTACAGTACTAGACTCTTGTCTCCTTCCATTAATTTTGTGGTTTTAGAATAGAAACTGACAAATTCTTCAAAGTCACAAATTTCTCATTGAAAAAAAATGAGAATAGTGTCCTTATGGGCTTTTTCAGTGTTTAAACAAGAAAAAAAAAAGGAGGAAACTCCAAGCATTTGAAACTCTACAAAAAGTTGTGAATTATTATGAATGTCTTATGATGAGAAGCACTTGCTATGAGATATGTCATTAAATAGTTTTTGAAAGCATGGCCAAAGCTATCCCCCTTAAATGGTTCAGATTTTCGGGAAGGGAGAGTACATGTTTATGTAATCAAATTAGTCTTCGTATGTCAACATTTATATTTTTAATATTTGGATTGTTGTATAAATTCAAAATAAGAGTTATCATATTGTCTCCATATTTAGGAAAATGTCAGTAGTACCAAATTTAGGTGTAGGATTGTAAGGATATATGTGAGTTCAGTAAATGTCTGTGGTTAGATGTTTTTCATGAAATGCCAGCACGTATGGTCACCATATGATGTATTCTTAGTGTTCATATCACTTACCATGATCTGATGCTGATGATTCCAGGCCATACTTTGAAGATTGTTAAACTTAAAATGAGAAAATTAGATCTGTCTAGTTTACTGAGAGACTAAGTTAGCTGAGGGAAAAGTTTTACTTTGAGAAACTGCACTGTTCTATATCAAACCCTCAAAAAATGAAAAAGATGATTTGAGAAGAGAGCAAGGAATACAATTTAAGTGTTCCATTTTGTTAATTTTGTTTTCTAATGTCATTTGTCATAACTACTTAGTTTCAGAAGCTACACGCAAATCAGTAAAATGTGACCCAGAGAGAAAAGCTTTATTTTCCGTTTATCGTTCTACCTATACAGAGAACAAATCATATGCTCCGCATTCCATTAAGAAAAGACAAAGATTTTTGCAGGGATAGAACACATGGTCTATAGCTCATCACACATTCTTGGATCTGAAACAGCCACCTGTAAATATTCCATCTCATGTTGCTTTTTCCAGAGTAAGTGCCAGAGAAGTATTGAAGTATGGGTATATTTTTTGAAATTATACATATAATCTGGAACTTTTCTTTGAAGATGAGTAACACTGGCTACCTCATCTGAACGTGACCTCTCCCATGATCACTGTGTCTGTCACTCTCTGTCTCTCACTGTCTCTGTCTCTCCGTCTCTCTTTTTCTCTCTGTCTCCTTCTCTCTCTGAGGTTATGGAATACTTTGGTATGTAATTCCTTTCTGCACACAGAAGCAACTTAATTTCATAAGTTTTCTATAGAATCTGTTGTGGCCTTATCGTGTGGTTGACTGGTTTACAAATATTCTTCTTCCAGGTGTTCTGATTGGCGGAGAACTGAGAAAAACACAAAACAATAGTATACTTGCTTGATAATAAAAACTACCAAAGACTATAAGTAAAAAATTCAACTCACCTCTTTAGCCACTCACACACAACGTTGGGCTTCCTCAGGGCGCACTCTCAGAGCTCCTTCTTACTCTTTTGGTTTTTGTCTGAAAGTTTGGTGAAAATATGTATCCTATGATTCTGTTTCCAAGAAGATCACAAAATCTCTAATATTCTTGTGTTCTTGATGAAAATTTATTAATGAAACCGGGCAATAGCTTTGGAGTCACACACTTTCAATAAATTGCTGACTGATTTTAAGTAAATTTCCACATGGAAAGTATATGAACTTGAGTTCTTTTTGCTTCAATAAAATGGAAATAATAATATCCGTCTTCCAGGGCGTGGGGGATCAGTAATATAAATGAAACACTTAGCACATACCGGCACGAATACCTAGTGAATCATAGTTTCTTCCTGCCATTCGTCCTAGTTTGTTGCCCTTTCTTTCTTGCCACCTTTCATCCCCCATATTGCATGTGACAATATTCTCTTCTTGGCCACTAGGTGGAGAAAGCAACCCTTCTACAGTAATTGAATTAAACACAGGGCCAATTTCATTCTGACCTAAATGAGTACTACAGACATTTAAGGAAGAGAGAAAAAAAATTCAATTTCTCAGAACTTTAGAAGATATGAGTAGCAGTCCGTAGAGATACTAGGGAATTCTCCTGCAGTTCACAAAGAAAGTGTTTGAGTTTTAAGGGTGGTTATGCCTTGAGGCACTGGTTTTTACTCAGGGATGATCCTAGGCAAATTATAAAGTTTAAGTCTGCTTTCTCGCACTTTTTTTATCTTCCATGCCCCAGTTTCTTTTCACCTGCATTTCAAGAAGGCAACAATCCAATATTCTTTTCTACCCAAGGTAGTTGTGTGTGTGTGTATTTTAAGGTGAAATCCTTTGATAAATTACTTTTAAAAATCTATACTGTGAAAATACCCTTAATCGACTAGACCTACTTCATAGAGAGCTGTTGTAGCATCATTTAATCTTCTTAGTGATTAACTACAAAAGACCTGATTAGTATAATCCTTTTATTAATTGTACTTTGTGTATACAAAAAAAGTAATTCTATTTATATGGAAGGAACCAAAATTGTTCAAGGTAAGTTTCCTTGACAGCAAAGAAAAAAATTGCTATGACAGAAAAGGCACAGAATCTGCAGGAAAAAAATGTTTTGAAATCTCATATTTAGTGAGCAGCTTCAATTTGTTACCCTTCACATACTTGTTTTTTCTACTGTTACTATTTTTTTAAAAGTGATTTCACATTCCAGATTTTTAAAGCTCACAAATTCCTTTCTGATATTTTCTCCTCAATTTGTGTCAGACAAGAAACAATAGGAGAAATCTAAAATATTTTTGAGAAAGAATCAAGGTTGCATTGAGTTGAGGTGATATTGATGTAGGAGAAATATAAGTCTTAACCTTTTAGGTAAAAATATGCTGAATTCGTGGTCCCCCAACATCAAGGAATGAATTCATGAACCACAGGAAGAAGCTAGGAGAGTTTTATTGGAGATAAGGAAAGAATAGTTCCCATATTTCCAGGAGGTCACCAAATGGGTGGCCGCCAAGGCCTTTTTCAGGGGTAATTTATACAGCAAAATCATAACATGGGTAAAACTACAATCAACTTATAGAATTATAAGAATAGCTATTTAATTAATACTGACCCAATAGGGAAACGAGCTACATAGGAAGGTTACCTGGAAAGTGGTCTGTATTTCTACAGATGTGCATGCACTTCGAAGAAACAAACTGTCCCTGGAGCTGGTCTGCACTTACCACTAAATTGCCTCCCAATGCCGAGCTTGTGGACATTTCAGGAAAAGACTTTATAACTTCACGCTTCTTTGCCTTATGGTCCTTGGCCTTCCTTCTCATTTGATTTCCTAAGTGTTTCATTTTCTTTCATGCCTTTACTTAACTTCCCGGCACTGACCCCTCAGTTGACCTACTTGGAATGTTAGCCAATTCTATGGCTTAGTTCTTCCTGAGAATTATCTGATTGGCTTCAAGTGTTTCAGCTGCCGGCTTTGGTCTTGATCCAACTTTAAATCTCTGTATCAGTCCAGGAAAGTATCCCGTGACTCCTTGTACTCAAGGTGCTCAAAAAGGAACCATCCAAAGATGATTCACTGTACCTGTACTTTCATTTACAGGCACAAAATTTTCTACTTTTCATGCTCAAAATATCCAACTTACATACCAATTGTAATGCAAAAACAAAAAATTCATTATCTCCCGATTTTTAAATAGTAATTCTATTTGCCTTTCCACCAGTACTATTTACAGGCACTTTTGTTGCTATTTTGGTTTTCCTATGTTATTTAAGAAGTAAAAGGCTATGGAGAAATTTAAGGTTGTGTTTAGTAAATTTTCACTGTATGACCTAAACAAAATATCCCACAGGTAGCCAAGAAGGTGGGTGGAACTCTGGAGTGCAATTCTACTTAAATGTGGCTGGAAATAGTGCATTTATTTCCACTACATATTGTTTTAATATATCCCATAGAATAATCATTCGTGCATGATCCACATATACACAAAATCAGGACACAAATAAAGATATAAATATAAATTACACCTTTTCCTGTTACAGTTCTAATGATCAGTTTATAGTGTCAATTTTCAAAAAAATTTCACTGTGACAGATTCCCCATGCTCAACATCCCCAGTTTAAAGCTGGAGAGATTTAATTTGACTTATGTTTTCAGGGGATTCAGTCCATGATTGGTTCGCTCTAAGGCAGGAACATCATGGCAGAAGATATTATTTATGTCTTCTAGGAAGCTGAGCAGAGGGACAGTGACAGAAAGGAAATGCCCAGGGACCGTAAATGGTATCTAGATCACACTCTTGTCACCTGGATACACTAAAAAAATGCAGTTTACTAATACCCTAGGTGGCTCTCAAAACAATCAAGGTGACAAGCCATATATATATTGCACTCACATATGTGTTACTCATCTTATGTTGAGGATCTCCTCTACAAACACTCAGGCCAACCTTTGAATGCAGATAGTTTATTGAGAACTGCAAGAAATATACATAGTAGGTAAGAGGCACAGAACAATAGGGAGCTGGGAAAGAAAGCAAACAATAAAGAGCATACGATAAAGTTGGTTTGTGATGGATAATGGGTTTTAATCACTTGGAGAAACTACGAAGAGAAGAAAACATTTCTCAGTGTTGGCTGATAAAAGATGAGGAAACTGTGGTATAATATTTCTTTCTTAATTATAGTTTTGCTTCCTATACTTTTAATTAGCTGCAGTCAACCACAATCTGAAAATATTCTCATGAATATCTATGTTGCTATTCACTATTGTTAATCTCTTACTGGGCCTAACTGCAAATGAAATTTGATATACAAAAATATGATCAGAAAATATGGTGAATATTTGAAGTAAAAGGAATTAATTACAGTAAAACACACACTGCCATAATCTCTCACAAAATACTCCCCCCAGCTATCAACATATTTATACCATCATTCTCATTTATTTGTTTGTTTTTTTGTTTGTTTATTGTCTTTTTGAGACAGGGTTTCACTACACAGTTCAAACTGGCCTTGAACTCACTTTGTAGCCCAGCTTGGCCTCGAATTCACAGCCATCCTCATGACTCAGTCTCCTTAATGATAGGATTACAATCATGTGCCACCATGCCTGGCTATCCCACCATTCTTGGGACTTTATGGAGTTGTTCTGTAAATTCTGTTTGGTGAAGATCTTTACCTATGCTGTCTTGATTTATTTTTTTTCTGTTGGAGACAAGTTCTTGATATGTACTTCAGACTGAACTTGAACTCACTATGTAGCCCAGGCTGGCCTCCAACTCACAGCAATCCTCCTCCTTCAGCCTCCTGAGTGTTGGGACAACAGGTGTGTATCATCACACCCAGCTTTGATACTCTGCATCAATTAGAAATGTTTACCTTTCATGGTCATTTTGACTTAGGGGAAATGCGAGAAGCCATGTAGTACCAGATCCAGTGAACAAGGTGGATGAGGAAACATAGTTTTATTTGACAGCAATTTCTATAAACATTTTTAAGCAATTCAGGATTTTAAGGCAGGCAAGACAAAACATGCAGGAAAGACTTCCAGAACTGCTTCAGAAAGCGGCAAGAAATATGGGATAAATATATTAAGGCAATGTATTTTTATTATAGTTGCATTTTAGAATCTAAACATTTGCTGTATTTTCTGATCACATCTCATAGGTATATATGTGCAAAAAATAACAATAGTATTGACAGAATTTATTATTATCTGTAGTTTAAAGCATGAAATAGGGGGCTTGGAAAACATCCTGTGTGCACAATGGTGTAGCACTGTATCTACACCCCTATACCTGCCAGTAATTAGTTAAGGGACCTGGGGAGAGGGAAAACTAGTTTTATCAGCCTTGCATTTGAATGTAGAGGATTTCTGCAGCCCAAAGGAGTCTTCTAACAGTGATGCAGGTGCCAGTGATTAGGGGACAGGGTGTTGAGAGTAGAAGTGGAAAGAAGATCAAAAACCAACACAAAAGGGATAAAACATTGATATGCCTGATACATCACACCCCCGGAAAAACTGCTACTTATGAATCACAATTCTATTTATACCTTCATTTATATAAAATTCACAAACTAAAAATCAATATTCTGGCAGGCATTGTAGTACATGCCTACAATCCCAGCACTAGAGACCTTAATGCAGAAGGATTACAAATCTGAGCACAGCCTGGGATGCAGAGTTGAGACACTGTCTGAAAAAAAATCAGTATGTATCTCCAATGACAGTAATTTCCAGGCTCAAATAATTTCACTGGAGGATGTTACAAGACATTTAAAAGAATTAACAGTGATTTTATACAATCTCCTACGGAAGAAGAGGAAATATAATTTACAAGGCTTATTTCTATCATAATATCAAAACTAGATAAAGAGCATAAAAATAGAAAAATACAGACAAACAGCTTCCAAAATTACATTAAAACTTTCAAAAATACTAGTAGACTGAATGCATTAATAGACAAAATGAACTATACATCAAGTACAATTTATTCCAGGTGTTCAAGACTGTTCGAACATTTGAAAAACTAATCAGCACAATCAATCATGTCAACAGGGTAGGTGAAAATAAACCATATAATCAAATCGATTGATGCAGAAAAAACACCTGGCAAAGTAGGAGTTCCGTTCATGATGCATGATATGCCTTGTATCTAGATGTCCTACCAAAGCTTCATGCAGTTTTGGGGGCAGGTAGTTTCAGAGTTAGCAGAATCTAGTTTATGACTGACGCATAGTACGATGCTTTGAGTACAATGTACAATGCTTTAAGGATGCTGGAACTAGAGTTAGTGATTGCTGGATCAATTTATTGATTAGATTGGCACCACCCTAATCCCAGCAATCTGGATAAGATAAAAGGGGCAGAAAGAGGCTTGTTTCCCTCTTTTGCTCTTTCTTGTTGCTTTTTGCTGTCTTCCATCACCATGAACTGTTGCTCCTTTGCCATGTGCCACCCTGCCTTGGAGCCAGTTGATTATGGACTGAAACCTCTAAGAACTGTGACCTAAAATAAACCTTTATTCCTTTAACTTGAGGTGTTGGGTATTTTAACTTGAGGTGTTGGGTGTTTTGTCTCAGCAACAATGATAGAAAAGCAACTAAGACAATGCAACTGTCAGAAAATTAAGAATAGAAGAGAATTATCTTAAAAGAAAATCTACAAAACCCCTACACCTAGATTCAATATAATAGTGCAGAACTTCTGTTTCATAAGAGCTTTGCTGGAGGAGTGGAAGAATAGATCAGTAGGGCAGAATAGAGGCCCTTCAGTAGGCCTAAACAGAAATGCTTCACTGATTCTTTAACAAAATGTAAACTGCAATTAGATGGATGAAGGAAAGAGAGCCTTTGGGGCAAAGAGCATAGGAGCAATTGGATATCCAGAGGTCAGAACACATAAATTCAAAAGAAAAATTTTAAACTATGTGTGATTGAAATATAAATTATTATTTTATTTTGCACTATTTCTTTCTGTTAAACTGAAATGCTTCTGTTTGCATTAAATTGTTGGATTTGCATCCATGCATCATGGCTGTTTTACATCCCAGTTCTGTGACCATGGTCCTTAAATCTTCTATTTGAAGTTTCTTAATCTATCAAATGGGAATAATGTCAAGGGAATTTAGATATTACTTCAAAGGAAATGAGAAGGATTACATTAGTAAACATGGTAGTTATAGATTGTACTTGGAATATGCTAAGAACACTCAGTAATTGTTTTCTACCATTTAATATTGAATATGATTATATTATTCATGAGAAGGATATTTCTTAAACACTTCTAACAAAGGTCTACTGATTTAAAGCAATAAGAGCCCTGCATTTTGATCTCTTGCATATCCCAGAAGGCTACTTTAAATAATTGGAGGTAAAGAGTTATATATTTAATAATCAAATTAAATAGAAAGGCAACTCTCAAAAATAAATAGCATTGTTATACACAAATAACAAACTGACTGAGATTAGGGAAACCACACCTTTGACAATAACATTAAAAAAAAGAACGCTTAGGAAACTATTTAACAAGGAAACTAAAAGGCCTTCCCAATGAAAATCACAGTACTCTGAAAAAGAGATTGAAAAAGATATCAGAGAATGGAACGATATCCCTTGTTCTTGGGTAGGAAGAGTCAATATACTGAAAATGGCCATACTTCCAAAGTTGTTATACAGATTTAATATGGTGCCAATCAAAATATCAATAACATACCTCACAGATTTAGAAAAAATATCCCTAGAATTCACTTGGAACCAGAAAATATTTAGAATAGAAAAAGCAATTCTCAGCAACAAAGGCAAGGCAGAAGGTGTCATAATCCTTGGCTCAAAATTATACTATGGAATTACTATGATAAAAACAGTATGGTACTGAAAAAAAAATAAAACTGACCCAGGGGTCAATGGAACAGTCTAGAAGATGCAGAAACAACTCCAAATACATTCAGTCACCTTATCTTTGATAATGGGGCCAAATAGCTTTACTGGAAGAAAGATAACTTCTTTAGTAAATGGTGCTAGGAAAACTTTTCCACATTCCAAAGATTAAAGCTAGATTCCTAAATTTCACTGTGCTCTAAATCAAATTTGAAATGGATAAAAGATTTAAATAAGTCTGCTGAAAGGGAGGAGAGGTAGAACTTATGAAGATTTTATGAAAAAAGCCCTGATGGCACAGGATATATTACAAAGAATCACCTGGGATCTCATCTATTAAAAAGGTTTTTCACACCAAAAGAAACCACCAAGAGAGTGAAGAGATGGCCCACAGAATGGGAAAAAATTTTACTAGCTGTTTTTCAAAAGACTAACATCTAGAAAATATATGAAAAAATATTCAATGTCACCAGTCATTTGAGAGGTGTAAATTAAAACAAAACTAAGATTCCATCTCACTTCAGAAAGAATTCTATCATTATGAAATCAATAATAAATAAATGCTGGGAAGGCTGGAAGGAAAAAAGAAACTTATTGGCAGGAAAGTAAACTGGTACAACCACTATGGAAATCAGTATAGAAATTCTTCAAATAAACTAAAACCAGATTTTCCACTTGTCTCAGCTATTCTCCTTCTAGGGATCTTCCCCAAAATTTAAAATCATCATACTACACTGATTTAAATTTTGTAAATACTCATATACCTTTCATCAGATGAATGGATAAAGAAATGTGATATTTACATACAATGCAATACTACTCTGCCATAAAGAAGGTTAAACTTGACATATTTTAAGGTAAACAAATGCAACTTGAAATAATACTGTTAAATGAAATAAATTTGGCACAAATGTTTAAATATTGCAATGTTTCTCTGGTGAGAAAGTGGAAATATGACCAAAATGTGAACATAATAGATATTGTGAAATAGGAAGAAAATGTTCAGATGGGAAGGGAAACAAGAGAGAGGGATGGGAAAGGAAGGGAAAAGAAAAAAGAATAGAAGGGAAAAATAGAAGCAAAGCTTCTGAAAATAAGGGGAAGAAGTGTAGAAAGGAGGGGAGAGGATATAGAAAAAGAAAATTCAAGATACATTATGTATAGGTACAAATTCCTTATGATAAATGCAATAATTTTGTATACGTAATATGTACCATAAAATTAATTTAAAAATAAATAGTTGGGCTTGTGGGCACCACTTTCAGAAGGCTTGGTTATTGCAGACTGTCAGCACAGGCAGGGAACTCAGCCAGATCCACCTCTGCTTGCCAGCTGCCACCATCAGAAGGCTTGCTTCCTGTCAGCTGCCAATGTGAGTAGGGACACACAACCAGGTAAGCCCCATGTACCTGTAGGCCACCATCGGAGACACTTTCTTCCTCTGGGCAGCCAATGCCCACTTGAAGAATCAGACAAATACATCCTCATGTGCCTGCCACCATTGCAGGAGTCCCAGTGTAGACATGCAGGCTGAGAGAAGAAGCAGCCCACCTTGTACCTCTGTCCATTAGGGAAGCCCCAGTATAGTTGCCCAGGTCTGGAGAAGCCAGCCCCATGCCCTGCTATCTCCCTGGAGACCTGGTGTCAGAGAAACTCAGGTGCATTTCCCATTCCCCTACACTGCAGAGGGGTAGTTGACATGGGAATTGCCTGGGATCCCACACCTGGCTGGTTGGGAGGAAGCCAGGAGAATGTCAAGATGAAGGAGAAAAAGGCAATCTCAGACCTCCAGTCCACACAGAATAAGTCTGGGAGATACAGTCATGGAAGAAAATGGAAGTCATACACCTGAAACGTCTGAAGGACAGCAACTGAAGTAAGGAAACAACTCCATGAGATTGTGAAAGCAATCAAATCAGAAATAATGTCTCAGGTAAAAGAAGAAATGAAAAACATAATGAAAGAGTTGCTCAACATATCTAAAGAAGACATAGCTAAAAAGGAGGAGTATAGGAAAATGATAGAAACCTTGAATGAACAATATAGGAGGGAATTACAATGCATGAAACAGATTCAAAGAGATACCAGGAAATTAAAAAGTCAATTGAAAGCTGGCAAAATTACTTGAAAGAAACTGAAGATAGACTTTCAGACCTTAAAGACAACATAGCAGCTAGCAATCATAAAGGGAGGATCTATTAAAAATAACAAAGAAGGGCCAGGGATTTAGCTCATTAGCATAAGCATCTGCCTGGAAAACATGAAGTTATGAGTTTGATCCCCAGTACCAAAAAATAAAATAATATAAAATAAAATGACAAGGAATCAAGAAATAACCATTCAATGGCTACAAGACAACATAAAGAAAAATAATTTAAGAGTGACAGGTATCAGTGAAGAAGCAGGGGTCAACACAAATGACATAAAAAGATTACTTACAGAAATAATAGTAGAAAACTTCCCAACCATGGGAAAAGGATCTGGCATTCAGATAAGTGAGACATATAGAACTCCAACTAGACATAACCAAAGTAAATCTAAACCCAGGCATATAATAATCAAGATCCAGAAACTCAGCACAGGAACAGATTATTAAAAGCTATTAAGAGAAAAGAAACAGATTACCCACAAAGAAAAACTCATCAGAATCATGGCAGATATCTCAACACAAACCATCAAGTCAAGAAGAGTTTGGGGTGAAGTGTTTCAAATCCTGAAAGAAAACAAATTCCAACCAAGATTGATGAACCCTGCAAAACTATCCTTCAAAATTAATGGAAAGATGAGATACTTCTATGATAAGGAACAACTCAAGGGAGGCTGGGGATTTAGCTCGGTGCCATAAGTGCCTGCCTAGCAAGTGCATGGTCATGAGTTCGATCCCTGGTACTGATTCAAAAAAAAAAAAAAAAAGAACAACACAAGGAACTCATGACCACCAAACTAACCCTACAGAGAGTGCTGAAGTATATTCTAGAGAGAGATAAAGATGATCATGGTTCCAGGAACAGCAGCAGAGGAGGATTCCCAAACAGGACAGGCAATTGAATGAAGGGGAAAAGTAGAGGGCCAACAGCAGGAGGATAGCATGGCAGAGATGAACCAATGTATGCTGGTTGTAACTATTCATGTAGATAGCCTCAGTTCAGTAATAAAAAGAGACACAGAAGAGTGGATCAGAAACAAAATCCAGCAATGTACTACATAGGGAAACACATTTAACTTGAAAAGAAATTCATAAACTGAAAATCAAAGGAGAGAAAACAATTGCTCCATATGACAGGAGACCAGAAAAAGGCAAAGATAACTTGCCCATCAATCACAGAATGGATAAGAAAGCTACCCAGCTATAAAGCAGGATAATCTCGAGGCTCTTGTAGGTAAATGGATGCAACTGGAGATCATGTCCATGGGCAAAATAGTTTGAAGCCACATGGGTGAATCCTCCCATAAAAGGCAGGAATTAGTGGGATCTAAAAAGCACAATAGATATTATGAAAGAGATAGGGGAGGGGGCTGGTGATTTGGCTCAGTGGTGTAAGTATCTGCCAGGCAAGCATGGGATTGTGAGTTCAATTCCAGGTACAAAGAAAGAATGAAGGAAAGAGAAAGAAAGAAAGAAAGAAAGAAAGAAAGAAAGAAAGAAAGAAAGAAAGAAAGAAAGAGAGAGAGAGAGAGAGAGAGAGAAAGAAAGAAAGAAAGAAAGAAAGAAAGAAAGAAAGAAAGAAAGAAAGGAGAAAGAAAGAAAGAGGGAGGGAAGGGAGGAAGGAAGGAAGGAAGGAAGGAAGGAGAGAGAAAGAAAGAAAAGAAAGAAAAGAAAAGAAAAGAAAAGAAAAGAAAAGAAAAGAAAAGAAAAGAAAAGAAAAGAAAGAGGTAGGGAAGGAAACACCTGGGAGGGGAAGGTGGTAACCACTGGTAATTTCTTATTGTCTTGTACTGGACTCTTGTATCATTTTCATAATTTTGATAGGTTTGGTTTTGTTCTGCTTGTTTTGTTAGATTTTATTGTGTCTGGTGGTAAGGGCAATTATTTTGAAGATAACAGATATATTATGGTAACCATTTTGGTTACCTATTATCTTGTTTTGAAGTACCATAATGTTTTCAACTTTTGTTTAATTAGTTTTGTTCTGTTCTATTTTGATTGATTTTATTATGTGTGATGGTATGAAGATCTATTTTGAAAAACATGAGACATTTTGGTAGTCATTTTTTATTTCCTTTCATCTTGTTTTGAATTCCTATAATGCTTTTATTCTTCTGGGGTTTTTTGGTTTTTTGAATTTTATTTAAAGAGAAAAAAAGCAAAACAAAAAAGGTACAAATAATACAGAATTTTAAAAAACAGTAAGAAGTCACTAGTTGATAAATGACATATTGCCCTCTTAGAAATAGTTGTTCAAGTTACAAAATTAAAGCTTACAAATTGGACATTCAAACAGTGAGATTGCAAACAGTTTTGTTCAATGATCCAAAAAAACTTAGTAATATTGTTATCAATTCTACATACTTAAACATACATGCAGTTATATCCTTTAGAGCACTTCCTTTTCCTCTTTTTTATAATAGCAATTATACATTACTACTACTACAGTTCTTATTACTTTTTACACTAGAGACACAATATATTTGTAAGTATGATTCTTATTTATTTCACTTATGAGGATAGTCTCAAGTTGCCTCCTTTTATCTATAAAGGCCTCAAGATCATCCTTCTTTATAGCTGAGTAATATTCCATTGAATGCAAATAAAAATACTACATCTTTTTCATCCACTCTGCAGTTGAGGGGCATTTTGGTTGTATCCAAGATTTAGCTATTACAAATTGTTCTGCTATGAACATGTGTGCACATATATTACTGTGATATGACCTTTTCAATTCTTCTGGAAAAATACTCAGGAGGGGAATATCTGGATTGAATGGAACTTCCAATCCTAGTCTTCTGAGAAGTCTCCATATTGATTTCCATAGTGGCTGCACCAGTCTACACTCCCACAAACAGTGGAGCAGTGTTCCTTTTTCCCCGCAGCCTCAACATTTGTTATCAGTTGATTTCTTGATAGCAGCCATTCTTTCTGGAGTAAGATGAAATCTCAGTGCTGTTTTATTTTGCATTTCTCAAATGACCAGTGATGGTGAACATTTCTTCATGTATTTATTTGCATTTGTATATCTTCATCTGGGAACTGTGTGTTCATCTCTGATGCCCATTTTATCTTTGAATTTGGGGGGCTTGATGTTTTTCAGTTCTTTATATGTTCTGGATATAAGTCCTTTGTCTGAGGGGTTGCTGGCTAAAATTCTTTCCCATTCTGCAGGGTTTTCTTTTTACTCTGTTGGTGGTTTCTTTTGAAGTGCAGAG
Organism: Hydrochoerus hydrochaeris; assembly: GCA_004027455.1. Classification (NCBI taxonomy): domain Eukaryota; kingdom Metazoa; phylum Chordata; class Mammalia; order Rodentia; family Hydrochaeridae; genus Hydrochoerus; species Hydrochoerus hydrochaeris. The sequence continues at coordinate 567,773 of PVLA01000410.1, forward strand.
ACTTTTCAATAATATGAGATACCAATTGTTGATGCTTTGAAGTGTTTCCCATGCAGTTTGTGTTTTGTTCATGAATTCTCTGCCTAACCCTAGGTCTCAAAGACTCCTACCTACCTTGTCTTCCAGTAGATTTAGTGTTTCTGTTTTAATATTTAGATGTTTTATTCATTTAGCCTTTAGTTTTGTACATGGTGATAGGCATGGTTCTATTTTCTATCTTCAGCATGTGGAGAGCCAATTTTTCCAACACCATTTATTAAAGAGGCAATAGCCTCTTTATTAATTAAAGATGTCCAGTGAACATGTTTAGCCCCTTTGTTAAATATCAGGTGGCTGAATGCCTTTGTAGTTGTGTTTGGATCTTCTAATCTGTTCCATTGATCCTCAGGTCTATTTTTTTTGTCAATGCCATGCTGATTTTATCACTGTGGCTTTATAGTACTGTTTCAGGTCAGGAATTGAGATGCCTCCTGCCTTGCCTTTGTTGCCCAGAATTGCCTCTGCTACTGTAGGTTTCCTTGGTTACCAAATAAATTTTAGCAGTGTTTTCTCTACATCTGTGAGGTATGTTAATTGTATTTTGATTAGGATTGCATTAAATCTGTATAACAGTTTTGGGAGTATGGCCATTTTCACAATGTTGGTTCTTCCTAAACAAGAGCAAGGAATATCCTTCCATTTTCTAATATCCTCTTCAATCACCTTTTTCAATGTAGTATAATTTTCAGCATACAGGTTTTTTACATTTTTACTTAGGTTGATTCCTAAGTATTTCATTTTTTTATAAGTTATTGTAAAGGGCGATATTTCCATAATTTCTCTCTCAGTGAGATTTTTGTTCATGTACAGGAATGCTATTGATTTTTGAGCATTGACTTCGTATCCAGCTATACTGCTGAACTTGTTTATTGCCTCTAGTAGTATTTTAGTGGAGTTTTTTGGGTCTTCTATGTATCATCTGCAAATAGTGATAATTTAACTTCTTCCTTTCCTATCTTTATTCCTTTTATTTTTCTCTCTTGTCTGATTGCTCTGGCTAGTACTTCCAGAACTATATTGAATTGAATAGGAGTGGTGATAGTGGACATCCTTGTATTGCTCCTGATTTTAGAGTGAAAGCTTTCATTTTTTTGTCCATTTAGTATAATGTTGGCTGTTGGTTTATCATAGATGGCCTTTATGAGATTGATGATACTGTGTATTCCAAAAGTTTCTGAAGGGTTTTTATCATGAACATGTGTTGGACTTTATTGAAAGCTTTTTCTGTGTCTATTGAGATGAGCATGTGGTTTTTGTTTTTGACTTTGTTGATATGATGTATTGCATTTATTGATTTGTCTGTGTCAAACCATCCTTGCATTCCTGGAATGAATCCCACTTGGTTGTGATGTATAATCTTCTTGATGATTTGCTGCATTCTATTTGCCAGTGTTTTATTGAGAATCTTTGCATCAATGTTCATTAGTAAGATTGGCCTATAGTTCACCTTTTTGGTTTGAGTTCTATGTGTTGAGTATCAGAGTAATACTTGCTTCCAGGAATGATTTAGGGAGGATTGCTTTCTTCTCAATTTCATTGAAGAGTTTAAGGAGTATTGGCATCAAATCTTCTCTAAATTTCTTGTGGAATTCAGCTGTGAATCCCTCAGGACCTGGGCTTTTTTTGTTGTTGGTGGTGGTGGTAAGTTTTTAATTATGCTTTGAATTTCAGTATCTGATATTGGGTTATTCAAAATTGTTATATCTTTTTGGTTGAGCTCTGGTAGTTCATATGCTTCTAGAAATCTGTCCATTTCCTCTGTGTTTTCCATTCTATGTGAGTAGAGATTTTCAAAGTAGGTATTCATGATCTCTTGAATTTCCATGGGATCTGTAGTAATTTCTCCCTTTTCAGTTCTTATTGTGTGAAGTTGGGCTTTTTCTTTCTTTCTCTTGATAAGTTTAGCTAGGGGTTTGTCTATTTTGTTTTCTCAAAAACCAGCTTTTTGATTCATTAATTTTTTGTATTTTTTTAGTTTTAATTGCATTGATTTCTGCTCTAATCTTTACAATTTCCTCTTTTCCATGAGCTTTGGGCTTAACTTGCTCTTCTTTTTCTAGAAGCTTGAGATGAATCATTAGGTTGTTTATTTGTGCTAATTCTGGTATCTTGATATGACAATTTATTGCTATATATTTCCCTCTTAAGACCACTTTCATTGCATCCCACAGATTACAGTATGTTGTTTCTGTTTTCATTGAATTGTAGGTGTTGCTTTATTTCTTCTTTAATTTAATCTGTAGCACACTGATTGTTCAAAATGTTGTTATTTAAATTCCATGCATTTATGCAGGTTTTGCAATTTCTTTTGCCATTAATTTCCAATTTCAGTCACTATGGCCAAATATTATGCATGGCATAATTTCAATACATTTGCATTTAATTTAGAATGTTTTATGGGATAATATATAGTCTATTTTGGAAAATGTCCCATGCATAGCTGAGAGGAATGCATTTTCTGATGTGGTTGAGAGGAACACTCTGTAAACATCTACTAAATCCAATTGCTCACAGGTATGATTCAGTTCTATTATTTCTTCACTGATTTGTTGTCTGGTTGATCTATCTCTTTGTGACAGTGGGGTGTTAAGGTCCCCTGTCATAATTGTGTTCTTGTGTATTTGGTTTTTCATGTCCATTAATATCTGTCTTTCATAGTTGAGTGCTTCTGTGTTTGGTGCATATATATTTATAATTGTTAGTTCTTCCTCTTGAATTTTTCCACTATTGAATATTTAGTGACCTTTTTTATCTCTTTTAATCATTTTAGGTTTGAAGTTCACATTGTCTGAAAATAGAATAGTTACCCCTGCTTTTTTCTGGGTTCCTGTTGCATGGAATACTGTTTTCTATCCTTTGACTTTTAATCTATGAGTTACCATTTGGTTCATATGTGTTTCTTGTATACAGCATATTGTGGGATCATGTTTCTTGATCCATTATGTCTACCTATTTCTTTTGATAGGTGAATTGAAGCCATTTACATTTATGGATATCACTGATAAGTACTGGCTTGACTTTGTCATGTTGTGTTCCTATTGTTGGTTTCCTGCTTTTTGCTGTTGTTTATTTTCTTGTCCATCCTGATGGTTTCTTTCTGTTGTTGTTCTAGAGATTGTGGTCATTTTCATCTCTATCTAGTATGTCTTTCAATACTCTATCTAGGGTTAGTTTGGTGGACATGAAATTCTTCAGTTGTTCTTTGTCATGAAAGTGTCTTTTTTCTCCATTAAATTTGAATGAAGGTTTTGCTAGGTACATCTGTCTCAGTTGAAAGTTGTTTTCTTTCAGGGCTTGAGATACCTCACTCCAAGCTCATCTTGACTTGAGGGTTTGTGCTGAAAAATCTGCCATGATTCTAGTGGGCTTTCCTTGACAGGTGAGTTGTGTCTTTTCTCTAACAGCTTTTAGTATTTTATTTTTATGTTGCATGTCTGGGATCTTAATTATTATATGTCTGGGTGTAGATTTATGTTGGTTGTGATTTTTTGGCCATCTATGTGCCTCACTTATCTGCATATCAGATTCTTTCCCCTTGTTTGGGAAATTTTCTGCTATTACTTCTTTGAATTGTTTAGTTATGTCATTTGCATTGATTCCTGCATCTTCACTGATGCCTATTAGTCTTATATTGTTTCTCTTGGAATCATCGTGAAGCAGCTGGCTTATCATTTCATGCTGCTTTGTTATTTTTAGAAGTTCTATCTTTTCATGATCACTAATTGTGTTCCTGTCCTCAAGGTCTGAAATTCTATCCTCAGCTTCATTTAAATGTGCTTTCCAGCTTTCAACAGAATTTTTTGTTTCTTGGATGTCTCTTTGAGTTTGTTTCATGAATTCTGCTTGTTTTCTATGTTGTTTATTCAAAGTTTAAATCATTTCCCATGCTCCTGTACTTTTTAATCTATTCATTCTATAGCTGCACAGCAACTCCTTTACTAAAGTTGTTATTTCTGTCTTTTATGAGAGATTACTTCTAATTTGATTTCCT